>JAJJMB010004170.1:1165607-1230314 GCA_023531105.1 Papaver atlanticum | reverse complement strand
CACTTGCTCAAAATACATATTTGGTGTTCAAAAGTTGATTAAAAGAGTGAAAAGTGCTAAGCAGCGGATTCTGTAGTTGCTGAAGGTCTAAAACAGAAGTCCGAGTTGTTGCTGAAGAGCTTCTGTGACTGCAGAAAGATGCGACCGTACCTCGTTGTCACTGAAAATAAGTCTGCCTCTGCGACTGACTCTGAGGGTCTAATGTTCTTCGTCTTCTTCTTCGCAGCAGCAGCAGGAAAGTTTCTGAACTCGACTCTGTTGATTTTTTTCTCGCTTCTCTATAGCTCTAAACTTCTCCAAACTCCCCCAAATTGTTCGTATATCTAAATATGACTCGAATCAACCTATATATATCCACCAAACCCCAAAATCACTCGAGTTAATCCAAATATTTTCGTTCTTTTTCAACCGCACGTTACGGGATTTTAATCTTCTTTTTACGCGTCAACTTGGTTTCCAAACTCTCTTAAACTCTCCCAGGACTGAATAAGGACTCCATACACTCCTATCTTGCCGTAAACTCTTCACAAATTCTTTTGTAAACCGAAAATAAATCAAATCGTGAATTCTCCCTGTTTTGCTCCAACACGGATTTCTATCCCTGTTTAATCGATTCTACAGCTCATACCATACTTGTTTATCCTTAACAGAGTTAACCCAACGAAAATCAGCCATTGAATCGCCTTAAAAATCATCCAAAATTCGAAACAGAAATTCTGTTTCTGTAAAAGTTTTTCCCGCCATTTTTCGTTTTGAAAATTTGAGAAAAAATGTGACCTCCCCCTATCCAGTGCCGGTCTGTGCTTAGCAGCTGCTTGGAATTGGGTTACCCCTTATCCAAAATGAGAGTCCGAATAGCAAGTGTCCTCCCAGGAGCCTTTAACAACTTTTCGAGCCAATTTTTCCACAGAAGCCTATTTCTCCAAAAACACCTACAAAGGGATAAAATACCAAAATTAGTACAAAAATGGGTACTAAAAATATACACAATAGAGATGAAAATAGACACATAAATGCGTCTATCACTAAGCACACGCTTTCCGGTGCTAAAAGCTGATTCAGAGGCAACGGAAGACACTGGCATGGCTAATATATCCTTTGCCATACATGAAAGTATCTTATACCTGCTACTGTTAGCCTGCCACCAAGCCAGAATATCAAAACTAGACTTGCCTGTATTGTTCCCATCAGATTCAGACTCATCATACACTTCCATTAAGTACATATCCAACTCTGTTATTGTTGCCTCATCAGTTGATTGGTTCTTCTTGTGCCTTTTCTTTCTTGACTGAAGAGTAGCAAGTCGACCACCGTTTGGAGCAATAACTGAGTTCTCAACTATAGCACTACTAGATGAACCTGCCACCTCCTCATTAATTGAATGAAAAGACTTGTATTCTTCAAAGAGTATCTTAAAGTCCCTCTTGACCTGTCTCATAACTATATTAACCCTAACAAGGTCTTGCTCATATAAACACTGAAGAGCAAATTCTATACCCTTTTCCTTATCTCTTGGATCCAACAGTTGAGCAAAAAACAAGACAGAATTCATCTTTTCATAAGCACCCCAATAAAAATTGTACTTCCTAAACATAATATCAGCCATACGAGCAATAAATGGATCATTAGTTGCATTATCTCTAAACTCAACTAACTGTTCATGGATGAGTACTACTTCCCACAAGAAACCAGGAGATGTAACAGTTGTGGAGGCAGAAAATTTAACAGTAGCATCGAAAAATATCTTTAAGCACTTCAGAAGACCTCTAGCATATTTCCAATCCTCTTCATATGGAGCATGTTGACGAGGATTTTTGTTCTTGTTGTTGGTCTTTTTCTTCCCCTTTTTATTACAATCCTCCTCAACTTCCCCCTCAGATTCAGAACTAGAGTAATCCTCAAAAGCATTATCAATTTCCATGTCATAATTATCAGTATCAGGTAAAGAATTTTTCTTGATTCTTCAAATATGTACTTCTGTCTAAAGTCCCTATCATGCTTTTCTAACCTTTTGAAAACCTTTTCATACTTTTCAGCAGCTTCTAACATTAAATAAGTACTATTCCATCTACTTTTCACATCCAAGATCAAACCTTGCTTATATTCAATTTTTTCTAATTCACAACAATATTTAAACTTATTCAACCTAGCAGGAGATCTAGTTACATATTTGATAACTGACCTGATCCTACATATCGACTTATTGTAGAGTCTTACTGCATCTTTTGTCACAATGGCAAGAACATGAGCTGCACATCTGACCTAATAAGAGTAAAGTGAACAAATCAGAAATGAAATGTACACGTACATTGAAAAGAACACATGCATTGAAAAGTTACAGATATACATGCAAATATTAGAATTTAGAAATGAACAAATCAAAAAAACTAACTTACGTGCAAATATTCATCTCTAACTGGAGCTGAAGTCCAACCAATCACACTTTGCTTCAAATATTCAATTGCCTTCGTATTAGCACTAGCGTTGTCTAGAGTAACCCCAAACACATCCTCAAGACCCCAATCCAATAAACATCTTTCCAACATTTGACCAATATCACTGCCTGTGTGACCTTCAATTTGACAAAACAAGATGATTCTCTTTTGTAACTTCCAATTTTGATCAATAAAATGAACATTTACACAGATGTAGTTATAATTGTTAGGTGAAGTCCATGTGTCAGTTGTCAAGGACACCCTCGTTTTGGAAGCTGCAAAGTAACATTTCAAACTAAATTTCTCATCAACATAGAGTTGTAACAAATCCCTATAAATGGTCATACGACTCGGCATTTTGAATCTAGGCTCCAACATTAGCGAATAGGCCCTAAACCCTTCACCTTCAACAATTCTGAATGGCTTCTCATCAACAATGATAAACACAAAAAGAGCTCTTCTGCACGCTTCTTGACTGAAATTAGTTGCAATCAACTTACTATCCTCACCTGGCCTTTGGGGTTCAAACATCAATAACTGTTGTCCTCCCACCTTCTTCTTATTAGGATTCTTGGTGCAATGCCTCAAGTGTTTCCATAACCCAGACGTACCATTCTTTTGACTACCGGATTTCAATTTCTTGTTACAATGCTTACACTGTGCCCATTCCCCATCTAATTTTATAAAATCCTTCCAAGCTTTTGAACTGGATTTCGGCTTCGCGGCTACATCAACAGCAGGAGTTATAGCTTCATTTGGATCTTCTTGTGTAGCTTGCTGAACATCAACAGAAAGTGCAGGTACAGATGTAGGGTGAAATGAGGAACCAACTTCAGTTGCAACACTTTGAGTTGTATTTGCATCCATCTGAAATGAAAAAACAAGTTAAAGTGTTAAACTTAGAGCTCATCCATCTGAAATATATACAATGAATATCTATGAAAGTATAACAGGACCATCCTATCCATACATGCAACAAATAAGAAGGTACACCAGATTATGAGTGACAAATGTTATAGTTAATTGATATTTTCACCAGTGTAACTTAGTAGAATGGTAACTCATTTATCTCCATATCAATCAGACTAGATTATTGCAAATTCATCTGTTCCATCCCCAAAAATGATCAAATCAAAGAAAAAAGAATAACCACAGTTGGTATTACTCCATAGTCCATGAACTCTCTCTCAAAATAACCATACCTTACTCAAAATCAAATCCAGAAAAAAAAGGATACAAACCCTAACCATATATTGAAGAACAAATGAAAATCAAATCCAAGTTAAAACAAAACCCTAGCTAAATTCAGAATCATAAAATCAAATCGAATACATGATGTGTGTATCAACTGATGAACAAACTGATGATCAGTTCTTCCAAGTTCCAACCCTAAAATAGAAAAAAAAATCATATTAGAACAAAAAATCTTATAATCGATCAACAAATTGAAATCCTAAAATCGATTTTGAAACCCTAAGATCCTAATACAGATGAGGAACAAACCCTAAAATCGATTTATAAAATACTTACAAGTAAATCGATACTGAACTCCTTAATCCTTATACAGATGATGATGGCTTACTGGTTACTGCTAGTGACTTCGACGATGGCCTCTTCTCTTCTCTTCTCTGAGAGGAAAATTAAAATCTGAGAGAGGGTCAGAGGGAAGAAGAAGAAGGAAATGAGGAGAATCCGAGAATACGATAGAGAAACTGAGAAAGGATGAAGCTGAAACTGAAAGGGTATAACCCCTACTATCAACGGCCAGGATTTAATCCTAATATCAACGGATATAGATCCTCGGTACTACGGGACGGGATTAGCCTAGAACCGTTACTTGTACCTATTCTACGCACGGTACCAGTTTTTGGTACTTGTACCTGTCCCATCTAACTGCGGTTCCGGAACGGTACCGGTACGGTTCCTGCGGTTCCATGGGACGGGACGGTTCCTGTGCAGCCCTAAGTCCATGACCCAAAGTCTGAAATCGTTGCCCGAAACTTTTTTCTCGACCAAAAATATATGTTTTGTTACTTGTGAGATTCTGAAATGGAATACCCTCTTTCCGAAAAGTGATAACCTAATCGCCTTGACTTTTGGTCAAAATTTTCCGGCCAAAGTCAACATTCCTTTTGCCATAAAGACTAGCCAAATCCTTTCCTGTACTGAAACTTTCCACTCGACCAAATTTATGTTCCCATCCCATCTATTCTTCCCTCTTTCCGAAAGTGAAAACCCTAAATCGAAATGATTCCCTTCAAGAAGGAGACGGCTGCCATGTTAATTTCAAGACTCCCGGAAGAAAGTCAAGTGGAAATCATTCTGAAATTACCAGTGAGATCAATCTTGTGTTGTAAGTGTGTATGCAAACTCTGGTTTAATCTAATTTCTAGCCCTAGGTTTATCAATGATCATCTTAATCTTAGTATTCAGAATAAGAACAATCATAAGCTCATGTTTATTGATAAGGAACCGGTTACTGGTAAGCCATTGATTTACTCAATAGATTATGGTTCAATTTCATCAACACCAGATTTATCATGTGAGTATATTGGTGAAAAAGCTGTTCTCATGGATTACCCATTTGAATACCAGGAAGGCATGGATGTTAGGATTTTGGGTGCTTGTAATGGTCTGTTTTGCTTTTATATCTCTATTGATACAGAGATTAGCATTTGTATTTGGAACCCAACAACTAAATATAAAGAAATACGAGATTGTGATTTTCAAATCAATCCCAAGCATTCTTCTCGAGCTGGGTTTGGTTATGATAGCAAAACTGGAGATTACAAGATGGTAAGAATTGCGGATTTTCAAAAATCTGATTACTGTAAAATTGAAGTATATACATTTGGATTGCATTCATCAAAAACTGTTCATACCTTTCCTTACAATTATCCAAGGCATGTAGCATTTTGCGGTGTTTTTCTCAATGGAGCACTTCATTGGATAAGCAATCTGTGGAAGCATGATAATCCCAATAATATAGTCTCTTTTGATATTAGTAGTGAGAAACTCATGGACGTGCCATTGCCAGAAAAAAGTATCATGTATCCAGAAGATAGCAACACGAGATTGTTTAAGAAGGTTGGAGTACTGGGAGATTGCCTTAGTTTAGTTTTAGTCGACACGAAGCTGGTTCGAGCTGAAGTTTGGGTAATGCAGGAATATGGAGCGAGAGAATCTTGGACTAAACTATTCACCACTACTCAAACACCAACCACCCGTTATCCTTTCTGTGTGCCGGTGATGTCACTTAAAAATGGCGAGGTTCTGATGTATACCCATGACGGTTTTGTTTTATGCGACCCAGTGAATGAACGAGTTGGGAAGGTGAGCAGTTTTTTTCAAAAGAACACATTTCGAGTCCGTATCGATACAATGATGGTGACTCATCCTGAGAGTTACGTCGATAGTCTGGTTTCGCTCAACTATGGTACTTATATGAAGAGCCTAAGAGACAAATATTGAGGTACGTCATCCCATTTTGGACACTCTCTAAAAAAAAATTCCTTGTTTATTAGAGCCCTGCAGTTCAGTTAAAAGAAAGTTAAGGTGATAGGTTTCTTATGGCTTTGTGTGGTTTTCATCCTTTAATTTTAATGTTTGAATTTCATTTTGAGCAGCTCGTTGGTATGCAGATAAGAAACTTATCACCTTAATTTTAATGTTTGAATGTTTGAATTTCATTTTAATCTGTTCTGTTGCTTTGTGTGGATTAAGGCTCCCCGTTTCTCCGCGGACAGATTTTAGTTTAATGCAACAGAACAGATTTGCTTGATATGCACTTAGCAAACCCGGTGCTGGTAACTTTTACCACCGTGAAGTAGCAGTTTCTTTCCATTGTATGAGTTCAAAGAAAATTTATGCTGGTAGTTTTTTATGGAAATTAGTTGCTTTCTGATTCATCTTGTGTTAATTTTAAAATAGCTGTTTCGTTTTATGCATGAGTGCTACTGTTTTTGCAATTAGTTATTTATTCTGGTTAAATTTGAGAAACCGTTTCTCTGTATGTTTGCTCAAATCTACATTTATTAATTGCAATTTTCCCGTGCTTTCTCAGAGATGCCGGGTAATGGTGGTTATGGTGGACGCCGCATACCATGTGTAAGCTGTGGTGGGGGTAGGGAGGATACGGTGGGTGTTGTGAATGTGGTAGGCTGGTAGCAGTGGATATGGTTGTGGTGATAATATTTTGTTGGAAATGGGAGGAAGTAGGGGTTAGTGTTAGAATGATGGTCTGACGTAACATGTTCTGGTTCACATGGTTACTTTGCGCTGGAATTCTTTCTGATTCTCTCGAATTAAATTTTCCTCTTTTGATCCCTGGTTCAACTTATGTCTTTAAGTTTTTAGAAACGCAAAATGTTGGTGCAGTGTGAAAATGTGGGGATTCTACTGCTAGTAATAGTCAGTTGCATTCAAAGAAAACTTTAAGTTTCAAGCTGGATCTTTGGTTAAGAATCATCAAGTTTTTTTCTTGTTTCAGAAAACGAATCAGTTTTTGCGCTTTTGGGGGAATTCCCCTCTCTTCTTATTGATAAGTAAATTTATTTTTTTTGTTTGTCAGTTCCCCAAGTTGGGTATAGGCTTATGGCAGGATTTGCTTTTTGGGTGTTGTAAGCTGCTGCAGGTGGTACTTGATCCTATCCTGATTTACTTGTTCACCAAAGAAATTAAGTGGACAGGTTTGTGGCTTATGTTGTAGTTTTCGTTGTTTGTTGGTTTTTTAGGCCTTTTACCTTCTTTGTACAGCTAATTTGCTAATTTTATCTGCAAGCAAGGATTCTATAAGCAGAATTTCATTTTCATTTTCTTATTTCATCCTGTTGTAAATACCAAACAATTTAGTCGTTCTCTATTGGTGTTGTCTAACTGTTGGTATTTCCAGGACGGAAGAGTTAAAAAGAGTAACAGTAATGAGAATGGTTAGACGATCTTCTATAGTACAGAGTGGTTTTTCAAGATTGATTTTTTTTTTAACAAAGGAACTTACTTATATTAAACATCCAAATATCTTACATCATGAGTTAAGTGAGAAACTAACATAGCAGGTGGATGAAACCACCATTCCCCACATAAATCATGTTTACAGGCTGCCTTAGCTAAAGCATCTGCAGTCTTATTACAGTTTCTGTATACAAACACACAAGACCAAACCGGGTTATTGTTACAAATATTTACACATTTTCGAAGTAAAGGCATACTTTGCCAGTGAGAAAGAACAAATTGCTGCTGCAAATAAGAACATACAGCAAGATTATCTGTTTCATATATAACATGAGACCAACCATTAACTGTCGCCATTTCCATAGCTTCCAGTAAAGCCCAAGCTTCTGCTTGATGTATATTGATAGCTCTTTTTACTGTTGCCCTTCCCATAACATATGCTTCTGCATGATTTCGAATTATAATTCCAATACCAGCTAGCAAAGAATTAGCGTTATAAGAAGCATCAATGTTTATCTTCAAAAAATTCAGAGGAGGTGGTTTCCAGTGAAGATCTAACTTAGCACAAGTTGTAAGAGAACTATTATGACTCACAGCAGAAATGTCTAAATGATGATGAGCAATGTAAGACTTTATATGATGAATGACTGTGTTGGGATTGGGAGAAAGATTATCAAACACAATTCTACACCTATGCTTCCAGATGAAATGCATTATGCAAATAATAAGGTGGATAGAATCAACTGACTGGTGGATACTAATAGAAGAATTCTTGAGCTGCCAAGTCTGAATCCAAGCAAGAAAAGAAGATTGCTACAGTAAAGAAGAATACATCTGAGGATAGAAATAATTCCCCATTGCTTGAGCAGATGGACAATGCAGCAACATATGATCCAAGTCTTCAACCTGACTAGTATTGCACAGAACACATTGTTGATGAGAAGCACCCATATGTTTAAACAGCTTAGCTTTGACAGGGAGAGCATTATGAATACCTTTCCAGAAAAAGAGTTGAAACTTGTAAGGTATTTTGAGTTTCCAAAATTTTAACCAAAATTGAGGAGTTAGTCCCATAGAAGCATCAGGAGGCATATCTTGTTCACATAACAACTTGTATGTTGAAGCAGTGGTAAAAACACCAATGGCAGTGAAAGGCCAGACTAATGTATGTTGCTGATCTAATTGAACAGGAATAGTTAGAATTGCATTCACCTGGTCTGGTTGAAACAGTTGTCGAAGAAGAGAAATATCCCATTGTGCAGTATATGAATCAATAAGCTCAGAAACCCATTGATGATTATGAATATTCAGCTCATCCCACTCTTGGATAGAAGATTGCATATTAGGGATCCAATTTGATTTCCAAATATTGATACGAGTTCCATCCCTTACTTGCCATTTAGCATACTTCAAAACAATATTGAGACCAAGACGAATACTTTGCCAAATCCAGCTAGAATTAGTAGTAGTTGGAGAAGGAAAGAATTGCAAATCATTAAAAGGAAAATATTTACCTTTTAAAATTTTAGCCCAAAGCTCCTCTTGATTGTGAATTAGCTTCCATGCTAATTTTGCAAGAAAGGCTAAATTATAATTGCTCAATATTTTGAGACCTAAACCACCAAGTCTTTTCGGCAAATAAGCAATTCCCCAAGAAAACAGTTGTTGAGACTTGTGATTGCTGAAGTTGTTTCGCCAATAATATCTTTGGATTTTATCCATTTCATGAATAGTAGTCTCCGACAATTTAAAGACCTGCATCTGATACATTCCCATAGTACTTAAAACATCATTTATCTGAGTAGTTCTACCTGCTTGATTGACAATTTTACTGTGCCAACCTTGTAATCTGTTATTCATGTTATCTAAAATACCTTGACAGTTCTTATGCCTTGATCTATGCATCAAAAGAGGGATTCCTAAATGTTTTTCTCCAAAACCCATCACTTTCATATTAAGCATGCCAGAAATATTAGACTTTTGAGCAGTTTAAGTTGCTTATCAAAGAAAATAGTCGATTTCTGCATGTTAATAACCTGACCAGAAGCTTTCCCAAAAATATGAAGTAGTGCTGAAGATGACCAATATGAGAAGGAGTAGCTTGGAAAAACAATAAGCAGTCATCTGCAAAAAATAGATGATTAATTGCAGGACAATGCCTATTAATTTTAATCCCATGAAGCTGACCAGAATCAATATTTTATTGTAGAAGTCGAGAAAAAGCTTTCATGATAAACAAGAACAAATAAGGAGACAAAGGGTCACCTTGACGAATACCACGAGTTGGTGAAAAAGTAGTACTAGGTATTCCATTGATGAGTAGAGAGACATTTGTAGTAGAGATGCACTTATCAATCAAAGTAATCCAATCTTCATGAAAACCTAACTGACGAAAAATCGAAAGTAAAAAAAACCACTCTACCTTGTCGAAAGCTTTCGACATGTCTAATTTCAAACCAACTAGGGCTTGATTAACTTTTTGAGTTTCATACTGTGAAGGATCTCATGAGCAATAATGACATTGTCATGGATATGTCTGCCTGGTACATAGGCAGATTGGGTAGGGGAGATAATATTTGGCAGTAAAGGTTTTAAACGGTTAACTAAATTTTTTGAGATTATTTTATAGCTAACATTAAACAGACTAATAGGCCTATAATCTGCAGGGGTTTGAGGATGTTGAATTTTGGGGATTAAAACCTGATAAGTGTTATTGATGGCTTTAAGCATGTGTTTGTAGGTAAAAAAGTATTGGACCATGGAGATTACCTCAGAGCTGACCGTATCCCAACACTGTTGATAAAAGGATGCTTGAAATCCATCATTACCAGGTGAAGCCCAAGGTTTGATTTGGAAAACAACGTCTTTGATTTCTTGAGCATCTGGAACTTGTACAAGACAATTATTCTGGGCTTCAGAAATGCAAGGATTAAAAAGCCTCAAAATATCCTGTTGAACAAGAGGCTTTGAAGAAGTTGAGATATTAGTAAAATGGTTAAGAAAAATTCCTTCAATATCACTTCTTGAGTCATACCAAATGTCTAAGGGGCCTTTAATTGCTTGAATGTGAGATCTTCTTTTGTTAAAGTTTGCCATAGAGTGAAAGTATGAGGTGTTTCTGTCAGCTTCTATAAATTTACTACCTGCTTGTTGCATGAAGTACTCTTTCTGAATAATAAGCCAATGTTGTAAGGAATTACTTAACTGCTTAACTTCAGGATGATGAGGAGGCAGATTATTTACATAACATTGTTGAAGACGATTCTGAATATTCTGAAGATTTGCTTCAATGTTGCCAAAGGAGAACTTTTTCCAGAGTTGCAGCTGAGTTCTAGTATATTTAAGCTTACTGGATAACAGATAAGAAGGAGAACCCAAGAACTGTTGCTTCCAACTTTGGTTAATAGTGTCAGTGCAAGAGCTCATTTGAAACCAGCATTTGTATAGCTTAAAAGGAGAATGTTTACTAGGGATATTGACAGTATTCAACAAAATGGGACTATGATCAGAAGCTATTGGAACTAAATGTTGAAGATGGACTTGAGTGTAATGATTAATCCAAAGACGATTAACTAATGCTCTATCTAATCTAACATCAACATGATCATTACCAGATCTATGATTCGACCAAGTAGTATCAGCACCATAATAACCCAAATCAATAAGGCCTAATTGCTGAACAATACTCCTAATATTTCTAGAATGATGAGCATGAGAGTTGCTATTGCTGTGAGTTTCATAATCATACATAGTAAAGTTTAAATCCCCAATTAAAATCCAAGGAAGATTAACATAAGAATGCATATTCAGAAGATATTGCCACTGGTCATTATTTTCAACAGTATCATGAGCACCGTACATAAAAGTAATAAGGAAATCCTTATTGTTATCATGAGTATGCACAATAGCATGAATAGTGTCATAAATAGTATGCATAATTTTCATATCTATTCCTTGTTTCCAAGCTAAAGAAATACCACCAGAGAGTCCTATTGAAGGATCAAACCAAAAGTGAGGATACCTAATATGAGTGAGATATAATCTCATATTATTAGTTTGAGCTTTCGTCTCACACAATAAAAAAAATATAAGGGTCATTATTGTTCAAACAAAACCAAAGATAATCTCTGGTATTGGGATTTCCTATACCCCGACAATTCCAAGAAAAAATCCGCATATTTTATAAAATGATAAAGTTACAAAATAGAAAACAAGATTGAAAACAAAAGAAAGACAAATAAAACAGGTAAAAACTAAATAATAGTAAAAGAGAAGGGTGAGAGACAAAAACATGTTGCCATGCATCAGCATGATTCTGCGCATCGAAAGCATTTGCAGCAGTAATGTCCCACACAATATTACCATCAGTGGCAGTATTATCATCCTGAACAGAGGCAGTTTCAGTAATGCGAGCAGTTAAATTATCATCATCATCAGCTGTAGCAGGCTCAGAAGTAATAACAAAAGTAGGAGCTCTTCGATATCTCTTCTTAGTACCACTAGTACTAGCCCCATCACTAGTTACAGTTAAAGAAGGTTGAAATTGATTATGATGCGAAGACAAAGCACCAGTATCAGAGTCTGTTGCCGAAAAGATAGAAAGACGCATACCATCAAAAGGTCTTGTCTTCTCTTGAGTATTAGGCATCCTCAATCTTGATCTACGCTGAGTACCATGTTGTAGAAAAAGTTGAGCTTTTTGAAGTGGTTTTCTCTGAGGTAGCAAAATAGGTTCAACAAAACCAAAGCCTCTGACTACCTCTTCCATTTCATGTCTCCTGTGAGTCATGCCAGCACAATCATTTTCCTCATGGTTAACAACCTTACATTCATAACAAAGACGATAAGGTTGTTTTTCATAAAAGAAACCAATCCACCTAGTAACTCCAGCAGCATTTGCAGCAGTAATTCCAGTTATTAAATGGGTATTGACATTGATAAGAACTAGGGATCTATATTTAGAATAAGTTGGAGGATTAACACCATCAGGTTCAACAACTCTTACCTCACCCATAATATTACCAATCATTCTCAGAATATCAGCAGAAGTAAACTCAGGAAAAGGTATTTATACTCTAGCCAATAAGGAGAAACTGAGAAATCTAGTAAGTGATAATCCATGGTAAGAATACAATCTTTCAAGACAATTAAGTAGCCATCAAAATTCCAAGCACCTCCAAATAAAATAGCATCTTTGTCATCTGATTCTTGAAATTTTATAACAAAGATTTTAGGTTCTAGACTGCGTACCTGAACCAACCACTAATTATGTCTTCTAAGGTGAGGCCAAATGAACTTGGCAGCTCTTTCTGCATCTTGCCAAATCATAATACCAGGAGCATATAGTTTACCTGCCAAACTAAATCTCCACTCTCTGATTCCAGTTAATATAACAGTATTAGAATGCATAACTACCCTTCTTCTAATAGGTTCATCACTGATAGATATATCATCCATTTGGTTCGTAATATTATTCATACAAGGTTTAGCCATAAGGATGAAGAAAAGGAAAAAGTTAAAATAACAAAGATGGGTATGAATGAAAATGGAAGTGATATTGCGAGTTTTATAAGTGAAAATGATAGGAGGTGTCAAATAACAGAGATGATAACTATGGAAGAAAGAATTACAAAATTTATCGATCAGAGAAAGGGGTTGAGAAATCAAAGCATGAGGGTGATAAAAGATAATATCAAAAGCTAGATTCCTTAATAGGTAATCGAACCAACCAATATACTAAACCCAAATCATATTAAAGTGAAGAAATAGGATAACAACGAATATCATACGCACCACTGCCAGATAAAGCCAACTTTGAAGATGCCAACTGTGAAACTGCCAACTGAGTAGAAATTCAAGGATGTAATAGGACATTACTGCAATACTAATGCGTGGCAACAAGCAATAGAAGATTTAATCTGCCATTAAGAGAAAAACAAGATCGATTAGTGATGTTATTTTGAAGTTTGTTGTAGTGAAAGGTTCGTTGAAACTTGTGAAAGCAATTGATTTTAGACTTATTTAAACTAAAAATAGAGAAAATTTAATTCTAAATTTGATTTCAAGATTGAAAATAACCAAGACACTAGATTCCACTATTACACATGAATGAATGATGATAAAAATTCCAAAACTCTAATTATCTTTAAAATCTCTTATTTCTTAATTCACAAATAATCAGGCATATTCTCAAACATTAATTGTATTCCTTAAGCATAGATTATCTAAACAAAGTATAACCTATCTAATTGAATCACAACTAATTAAGAAAATTATGCAAACAATTAAAATTCTGCAAAGCAGTGATTTGAGTGAATTATAAATGCAAATTAGAGAAAAATAGAATAGTTACCAATTATTCATGCATCAATAGCTTCCTCCGTGCCTTGATTACGCGAGAATTAGCTCATCATCATCATAGAAACATGCTCAAAATTCATCTTTATTAATGCTCAAAAATGGTTCACAAATGATGAAATGGGAGAAAAATTATTAAAACCGGGTTTGTAACACTTATATTTGTTACAAACTCAATTGTTACAGGAAACGATAAGAAATAACCATCACTAGCACTGTTGAAGAACTACTGTCTTTTAGTGTCTTATGTTCTTCGTAAGTTCTTCACCAGCAGAAAAAATGTTCTTCCTGCAACTTTGATTTTCCGTCTTTCTAATGTTCCAAACTACTCCCAATTCTCCCTAGACCTCTCTCTGCTATCCCAGCACCTATTTATAACCCAACAGCATCTAAATAACTGCCAATAATTCTCCCTTCAATAGACAGTAATGAATATCTTCTCGGGAATATTTTCTTCCCTTTCTTGTCTTCTCACGCTGTCAACGAGTGTTGAATCTTCCTTATTTAACTCCTTCACGCTTCTGCAGCGGCCAAGCTCTATCCAAACACGAGCATCACACATAAAATCACGTTGTAATCCCGCGATTATCTCATCTGCACACGTACTCCCTGTTGTGTAGAAATTTCACGTATTCAACCCACGTTTTCGAATATGAAGGACTTACCAGTCCTGTGTGAGTGTAACAGGCTGGAATGAGTCGATTGGAGTGATTGAATCTCGCCATAGCTCCTCCAAATTCAAAACAGCAAACTCCGCAGGTGAACAATATTCAAACCTGCACTTTCCCGCCAGAACCATGTAGTAGAAGGGTGTCCCCCTAACCAAACCGGGGGTGTGAATAACAGGTGCCCAACTGAGGTGCCCCTTATCCAAAGTGAGAGTCCGCATAGAAGACGTCCTCCAGGGGTGCTCAGCATAATTTTTCGAGTCGATTTTTCCAAAAATGTTTATTTCCAAAAATACCTACAAACACATAAAACACCATAATAAGTTCAAAAATGGGTACTAACAATATACACGATAGACACATAAATGCGTCTATCAATTAGTACCAGAGAATGACACATCTGATTAAAACATGAAAACCCAAAATTAGGGAAAAAAAAAAGAAAAAAAAACAGATCGAAAATTAAACCAAATTAAAAAGAAAACTGACAGAGATTGATGAAGATAAAACCAAAGAAGAATTAAATGAGAAGGAAATTGCAGATCAGATCAAAGAAACAGAAGAGAAATCAAAATTGACTAAGGATGACTAAGGGTTTGACTTTCGCTTGACCATATCTCTTCAGAGAGAGATTCTTAGCAATATGGGTGCTATTTTTCAAGATTGATTAAGAAAGCACAATGTGTTGGTAAATAATTTCTTCAAAAGTCCTATAAAAACAAAATTTAATTTCTCATTCTTGAGTTTCCGAATTTTAAAATTTTCTTTTGGTTAATCACAAAGACACTTCGATGCGATGGGAAAACCACTTGTTTACACCTCGGTAATTTTGTATCGCTATGATTGTAAACTCATGTGGAATATGCCTACGCTACACCCTCTGTACTCACTCAACATGTTTAGAATATTGTCAGTCTTTTATTTAATCTCCACGCCAAGGTAAATTACCGGTACAAATTGAGAATAAGAACGGCCAATCGGCATCACTCAGACAGCTCATGGATCAACTTCAAAAACTAGTTTACAAGCAGTAGAGCAAGACAATCAACTTGAAAAAGACGATCACCTGAAATGGATGTGGACGACCAAAATGGTGTTACGAGGGACCAAAAGGTGATAAATAGGTCTCAAGGGGCCTTATTGACCCAAAATGTATCATGTTCCGTGAATCCGCGACTTGAAATCTCTCTGGGTGGCCTAAATATGTATACAGTCGAGTAAAATATTTTTATCCCTCTTCTGAAAAACGAAAACCCTACCCTTCATGAAGATGGAAGCAGCAGCAGCAAGGTTAATGTCAAGTCTTCCGGGAGATATTCAAGTCGAAATCCTTCTGAAATTACCAGTGAATACATTATTAACATGTAAGTGTTTGTGCAAACCCTGGCTTAATCTGATTTCTAGGCAAAAGTTCATCAGTGATCATCTTAGTCTCAGTATTCAGAATAAGAACAATCATAAGATCATGTTTACTGACAAGGACCCATGTACCGGTAGGCCTTTGATATACTCTATAGATTATGCTTCAATTACATCAACACCAGATTTATCATGTGATTATACAGGTAATGTAGCTGTTCTTATGGATACCCCGTTTGAATACGAGGAAGGTTTGAGAATTAGCGTTTGGGTGCTTGTAATGGTCTCATTTGCTTTGATATTTCTATTAATAAAGAGAAGAGCAGTTGTATTTGGAACCCAGCAACTAGAGAATATAAGAAATTACAACGTTCTGATTCTGGTAACAATTATCTTTGTAGAGCCGGGTTTGGTTACGATATCAAAACTGGAGATTACAAGATTGTAAGAATTCCATATTCTGAAATACCTGATTACTGTGAAGTTGAAGTATATACATTTGGATCACATTTGTCAAAAACTACTCATATTGCTGTGTTTTTCTCAATGGAGCGCTTCATTGGACAAGAAGTCTTCCCATGAAAGATACCTCCAATTGTATAGTCTCTTTTGATATATTTCTAATAAGAAACTCATGGATGTGCCGTTACCAGAAAAAAGTATAATAATACATCCAGAAGATAGCAGCAGGGTGGGGGTATTGGGAGACTGCCTTAGTTTAGTTTTAGTCCACAAGAGTCTGGATCGAGCTGCTGAAGTATGGATAATGCAGGATTATGGAGTGAGAGAATCTTGGACTAAACTATTCACCACTACTCAAGAACCAATTACCAAATATACTTTTTTGTCTATGCCAATTCTATCACTTAAAACTGGTGAAATTGTGATATATAGTTATGACTGTTTTATCTTATTCGACCCAAAGAATGAAAAAGTTGGAAACGTGAGCAGTTTTTTCCAAAAAAGTGCATTTTCTGACCGTGTTCTTATGATGATGGTAGCTCATCCTGAGAGTTATGTCGAGAGCCCGGTTTCGCTTAACTCGGGTGCTTATGTGAAGAAGCCTATAAGGGATAAAACATCGAGGTAACATCATAGCATCTTGTACAAGTTTTACTATTATTTATTGGAGCTTTGTAGTTCAGTCAAAATAAAATTAAGATGAGTAGAAGAGAGGTAATAGGTTTCTTATGGCTTTGTCTTTTTTTCATCTTTCATTTTGAGCAACTCGTTGGCATGCATATACCATGCAGTGGGATTAAATCTCTGATATTCTCCTGACAGATTTTAGTTTAATGCAACCGAAACAGATTGTTTGATTTGCATTTTGCAAATCCAATGCTGGTATATTTTTTGGAAATTAGATTCTTTATAGTTCATATTTTGCTCATTTTAAACATAAAGAAGTTGTTTCGTCCTATGTATGAGTGTTGAATTTTTTCGTCCTATGTTTCCTCAATTCTACATTTTTTCATCGCAATTGTCCCATACTGTCACAGAGATGTTAAATGAAAATGATCTGTTGGTGATGGGCGGTATGGTGCACTCCATGAAGGTGGTGGTGGCGTATACCCTCTGAACGCTATGGTGGAGTAACAGGGATATGGTGTGTATTGTGAATATGGCAGAAGACTAGCAGTGGATATGGTGGTGGTGAAGAATGATGGTTTATGCCACGCATGCACTGTGTTCTGGTTCTTATGGTTCCTTTGTGTTGGTATTCTCTCTGATTCTCCCGAATTAGATTTTCCTCTTTTGATTCCTGGATCTACTTAAGCCTTTTGGTTTTTACTTCGAACAGCAGAAATACAAATTGTTGGTGCAATGTGAAAAAATGGGGATTCTATTGCTAGTAATTGTCAGTTGCATTCGAAGAAAACTTTAGATGGCTATATGTCATATGTCAGTTTCAACCTGGCTCTCTGTGTAATAAAAATATGAGGATGTTTTTTCTTTTTCCAGTCTCTTTAGTCTCTTCCTGAGATCTTGAAGAGTTATGAAAGGTAAACACACCAGTCTACTTCCCCCATTTGTTGGATGGGTTGGAAATGTGTGAATGTAGGAAATGAGTGATGAAATGATTTCGGCTTTATTATTATATTATGTTTAATTTGGAAGCTTATGATATCAATCTGCGAGTTGATTCATTTGTTGTCCGTGATAATGTAAATACTTGGGTTTCCGATCGTTCATGTATTTATTTATTTTTTAGTTTGCAGCTTACAGTAACAAGGTTTCGAAACTTTTTAACGTTCTAATACAGGCAACGAATGATGGTGGAAACTTGAAAGCAAACTCAAATTTTAATTCAGCGGTCTTGGTACTGGGCTAATTTATTTAGCTGGTGGGCTAAGATTGAAAATCAACGTAATATCTATACTAAAAACATTTCTGGACAAATTAAGGGACGGGCTAAAGCCTCAGTTAGCCCTTGCTAGGCACGTCCCTGATTTAGGGTTGTTTTTAGGCAGTTTCCTGGTTTGATTTCGTTTTCCTAGTCTTAATAGTATATATATGGATGCCTATATAAGACGATTTGTTTGCACAAGTTTTCAATATTGTTTTTCCTTGATGTAGTTTATAGACTTTTGTCACGTCACCATCCATCCGCCAAGCAACAACAAGCGGTCTTATAGAGTATACAAAACCCTAGTATAAGTATTCATCCTTTGAAGATGTCAATATCAAAACCTTTTGGTTGTAAAATTCATGTTGAAAAGTTCCCGACAGAGATTGCGAATATTATCCACAACGATTATACATGGGAAACAATGGAGGATTTGGTTAAAGTTGAGAAATTCTATTTTCGTCAGATGTCAGCAACTATTACATCCGAAGATATTGAGTATTTCGAAGACCAATTGGAGAGAATGAATAAATTGTATTCTGATCTCGACGATTATAAAGAAGAAGTGGACAGCCTCGATGAATCAAGCAACAATTTGCTTAAAACTTTGGATGAAGTGTGTTGGAAGGTGGATAGTTTAAAAAGAAGCTTGAATACATTAGTTTATCGATGCCGTTATCAGATTAATTACAACTAGAAGAAGTTCTTGTGTTTGTGTACCGTGTGCTGAAGAAGCATTCGTATGTGCAAAAACAGTTTAGTCCTTCGTTTTAGATATAAAAGCTTTATTATTTACTACGAGTGTTTTATGTAATGAAACATAATGGGTTTTGATGGCTGATACATCAAAACATAATGGGTTTTATTATTTTTTTGCTCAGTTTATTTGGCTGTCTTATGTAATGAGATATACAATAGCTTTGATCTATAACAAGCTTCTTTATGTCTATAACAAGCTTCGTTTTTTCTCCAGTTTTGTTCAGTTAGTGCAACAGACCCTTGCATCGAAGTTCTATCAATCGAAACGATGATATATTTTTCAGGTTCTAGTGTGTTTCAGAGTTTAGGATTTTCTTTTCTTAGTTTTGGCTTCTTTCTTAGTTTAGTTTAATTCCCTTTTCTCAGTCTTTGTACTATTATGAATCATTGAAGCACATATATATAAGAAAGCCTAGTACTGTGGAGGAAAAAAAAAAATCCAACTGATTTAATTCATCAGAAAAAACTAATTCTGCTGGTGTCTTATATGTCAATTCCTGAGATCTTAAAGAGTTAAATGTCAATAGTTAACCGAAGTTTGTTGGCCTTCTTCAACGGTTCAACCTGCAAGGGGGAAACCAGACTGGTGTTAGGACTTGGCAGTTAGGAGGGAGCAAAGGGTGATAAACAAGCCTCTAGGGGTCAAAAAAGTATTTTAAAACCTTGGTGGGCCATCAACAGCCTCAGATGGCCGGCACCACAACCGTATGCAAACGAAGGGTTGCCAAGCACCTGTGACTTATTTTCAAAAGCTGAAAAATGCCAAAAATGCCCATATAAGTATAATCGGGGTCTGTTTCTGAGTTTCTCACTGTGTTTGCCGATTGAAGAAAGCCATTTTTGTCATATTTAATTGTATTATTGACTGCTTTATTTTGTAGTAATTCTAGAATCTTTTTATACTCATGCTTATCCTTGAACTTCAATATTTCTCTATCTGTGCCTGTGGGATAACATATAGTGAAATTTTGTGGATTTATCCATCGACACACCATCAAGTGTGTTAAAGGCATCTGGTAAGCTGGCACAGATATTGTTGGTTCCTACAAGAATGACATTGATATTGATAAAAAAAAATAAAAAGACATTGACCGACTGAAAATGGGTTCCACTGCTTCCGCAATAAAACCGAAATGACAATAGTTTTGGCAATGTTATTTTAGTAACTATTAACGATCTTGGCACAAAAAAAAAAAAAACCTTTTTTTTTTTTTTTTGAAATTGAGAAGTTAATTTTCTCCTTTTAAAAACAATCATAAATAATTTATAAAATTAAAAGAATTTAACTTTTTGTGAATCAAATTGTCCTCATGATATGCAAACACCCTCTAAAGTTATACGACCTCTATAATAGGATTCACAAGGAAAAAAATTGTGGCCAAAAAGACAACTCGCAAGTTCGTTTCTTAAAAAGTTGGGATGGAACCAAGTTGTGAAAAATCTCGATAAGGTGATACAAGTAACAAAGAAAACCAAAATCGGTTCTCCTGGGACGAAATCGGGCTAAATCGGTCTGAAACTTGAACTTCAACTGACTGTGTCTTTGGTAACCATTTCTTGCTGGTGTCTTTGTTGTTGCTAGTATCTTGGGTGTCTTCATTGCTGCTGGTGTCTTTGAGGATACTCTTACTGCTGATGTTGGAGGACCATGAATATTGTTCTTGACTAACTTCATATAAAAAAAAAAAAAAAAAATCCAACCGAAAATCCAAAGGTGAAAACCCACTAACGAAAAATTAAAGATGAAACTGGTAGTTAACTAGACCTGAACAAAGAAAAGATAACAACTAATTAAGATTTTGATTTAAGACTTGATATAAAATCAAACAGAGTCAAACTCTAATTTTAATTTAAGATCCTAAAACATACAAAAGAAAATTAAACAACTAGCTAGTAATTTGATGTAAGAATTGATTTGAAAAACAAACATAATCAAACCTTTAATCTTAAATCTAAGATCCTAATACAGAAGAGTAGATCTACAAATCAAAAAAAAAAGAAAAATAATCCTGACTAAATCTAAGATCTGAAATAGCGTAAAAAGAAAAGCAAAGGAAGACTGAAAGATTTGAGAGGAGAGTACCTGCTCAGACCTACCCCAAAGAAGCAGATCTGAGCTGGTGAGGATCAGTCGGTGGAGAAGTTTTCTCTGATATCGAGGTTTTTGAAAAAAACCTTGAGAATTGGTGGGATCTATGGATTCTTTTATACCATTGTCATTTATGTTACTATAATCATGAAAAAAACCTTAGAATTGGTTGGATCTATTGATCCTGACACCTCTACTATGTGTAGAACTGTTAGAAGGTTGGAATGAGTTCATCTCAATTCAAACCAGGCCAGTTAACCATATCACGTTACGTAGAAATCGGGTTAGAATGGATAGAGATTTTCTTCGAAGTATGATTGGTATCTACATTGTTGGTTGTGTGAATTTGTATGTCATCGGGTTGTTGAATATTGTCTGTTTGATTCTATTGAGCTTGTTGAGAAGATCCAAGTCTGTAATGTAACTCGTTATGTAACCCACCCGATTTTTAATCGGTTTATCATCAATGTTAATGTATGAGGCTTGCCTCTTTTCCGGAAAAAAAAAAAAAAAAAAAAAAAAAAAAAAAAAAAAAAAAAAAAAAACTCGATAAAACGCATCCGTAGTGAAATCATTATGTATTTTCCCTATATTTTTCTCCTTATTTTATTATTTTAAATTTTGGTTTTTTTTTTTTTCTTCTAACGGTAATAATTAGTTTTGGTCAGTAACCCGTGTCGGAACTATTAAACTCATACGGGATTACGGGAGGAACTTCATCAGTTTTTCACACCGAGCTTAAGCCTATATTTTAAACATGTTTCCTTCTCCCAATTTACAATAGGTAATAAAAAAGAAGCGTTCTTGGGATTTTGGGTCTGGTCTAAGCTAGGGAAATTAGGTAGTGGGTCTGCCCAACCATACAAAACAAGAATAAATAATCACAAATAACTGAAATACCAGCAGTAGTAACCTCGAAAAAGTTCAAAGAATAATACTTGACATTGCTTTTCTTCTTTTGAAGATCTAATTTCTAAGTGTTTTTCCTTACAATCAGTTGCGTTTCGTTTTCTAGAATAAAACTTTTTTCCTGTTTTCTTGGTCAATATCTAGTTGCTCCCTAATCCGCCAATTTGTCTTGAGACAAAAAATCCCTATTGCAACATGAAGAGAAAAAATGCTAGATGACTTGTTTTAAGGGTGAATTTAAGAAAAGAAGACCGGTTCAAGTCACAGCATGTACAATACCTTTTCCTAGAAGAGTAAGAGTGAGAAAATCATTTCCATTGTATATATCGTGTCATTTCGTTTTATAGACACATCTCTCTCTTACCTCATGATGGCACATATCTCTTTAGTTTTTTTATTTACCAAACTGTTACTTCCTTCTGAATAATCTAGCATTGGCTCTTCGGTCAATACCTCTTTAACTTCCATCACTTTGTGGGTATTTGTTTTAAGACTTGGCCCAGTCCCGAAGTCCCTAAGAACTCGATAGGTTGGGCTTTCAAATAGAGGGTAATATCTTCTATTCAATGGACCTTAATTTTCATGTACGTATCAATATTAGTCCCCTTCATATAGGGTCAAATGTCAAGTAACCCAATAGTCACTTAACTACCACAATGATAAATCCTCAGGTTAATCCCCTGACACACTCCTTGAGATGATGATCGCGTGTTAACCTTAACCTTTTCCACCTTCGAGGAGACGTGTCAAGTGGGCCCCCAATACTTCGAGCATCCTTGTCATATGTATCCCACTGGTCTTTTCAACAGTTGGACATCGTCGTAATCACCCCTCTTCGCCATTATCAAATGAGCCACTATTTATACGAGACCCACGGTATTCGACACTGGACATAAAATGATGTCCGCCATACACTTTCTTCATCACTCGTCTCTCTAATCCGCACGTGTTATCGTTTTATCTAACTTTAACTTGGATCGTGCGCCCTAAGGTAACCGATCATCCCCCATAACCCTCGATGAAGATCCTTTTTTAACCATTTATCGCGGTGAATATCTTCTTCTGGAGATGGATTCTCGTTCTACGACAGACTTCTCCCCGATAAATTGATATAAATCTCCATTAATGATTCTATATTGAGGAAGTAATTTACAGTAACGCGATCAAATGAGGAAATAATCATCGTTTATCATCAAAATTTAATAGCAAACAGAAGTCGATCGTGAATCGTGACATCGCGAAGTATTCATCGTTTCCAAGTTATGAAACTTTTGTTGTTATACGCATCCTTATTCGTAAGATTATTTTTGTTAGAGTAGTGTAAGGTTGTGTGTTGATGTTGACAGAGCTTGTCATTTAACTTAAAACTCAAGGTGTACGATATCATCATTGAAGCGAAAATTGTTCCCTAGTCGAAATTAGATTCAAGACTGATCCCAAGTATGGATCCCAGGACCGATCCCTTGGTTTGTGGAAAGGATCAATCCGAGAACCGATCCCAGTAAAGTCCAACTTATTTATACATTTTCAATATATATGTTATCTTCGAGTTTCTGTAGACATCGAGATGTAAGAGGCTCAGACTAGGAATGTTCTTAAGTATCGACATGGTGATTTGAACATGTGCTAAACTCTAACATCTTGTTGTCCAAGTATATTCCTTAATTATTCTAGGCAAGATCTTTGAAACCAATTTTCAATACCTATTTTAGTATCGAATTACATGCCTACCGAATCCCATAATTTTACATATCTCTAATTGTTATATTGGTAAAGTACGTGGATGTGTGCTAGCTAATATTAGTTGTCATTTATGAGAACTATCAGTTTAATAGTTAAAATATAGTTTGTATTAGATAATTTTGAAAATAAACAGATAATACATATCTTAATGATTTTCAAAAACATTAGATTATACTTTCCAAACATGTCTTGGTCATAATACTACAAATAGTGGAGTCTTGTATTCTTACAAACTCATCCCTTGAACATACATCTTGATTGACCGTGTTGGAAGCCAACTTGTAAGAGATAGGAGTAATCTAATTAGATGAAACATCTTACATTTCCTTCGTTTAAAGTCTTCTTTGGTGTAATACCCCGATATTCGGCAGTGGTTGGCCAAATGGAATACAAGTAATGATTTGTCCTCTCATAACACCGAGGCCTGACGGGTTCACTTGACTGAGTTGTGAGAAAAACTTCTCAGTTAAGTGTTCTCGGCCGAGAGTAGTCACAGGATGGGTTACCTCTCAGGAAGCTGCTGCTGGATGACCGCAGTAGTGCCGTTAAAAATCCCACACTACTGGATAACCGCAGAGGGTAAGTGGGAACAATATGTGTGTTAGTTGGGACACAACGAGGGACGGTTTGCTTGTGTTCTGGTATGAAAGTATGCTAGGCGGTTATGAAAAAGCGGGGGTACAACAACCACACCCAATATTTCGTTTGGCAATCTGAATAGACAAACTCCAATATACTTTCAAGAGAATCAACTAGACAATCAGACTCAATCTAGAGAAAAGTATATCAAAGAATTTTTATATCTCTATCTCTTAATTAAATCCGCATTCAACAAATAAGAATTTGCGAGCCCGATTGAATATAAGAGAAATAACTTGAACAGTACCAAAGACCAATGTTCAAGGATCAATCGATTTCAATCAACAACCAAAGGTTGGATTTCCCAATTGATCGATTCAACGCACAACCTGTGATATTTCAATTATATAAAAATATATAATGCGGAAAAGAAATAACACAGACACAAGAAGTTTTGTTAACGAGGAAACTGCAAATGCAGAAAAACCCTTGGATCTAGTCCAGTTTTGAACACCACACTGTATTAAGCCGCAACAAACACTAGCCTACTACCAATGAACTTCGGACACGACTGTAGTTGAACCCTAATCAATCTCACACTGATTCAAGGTACAATTGCGCTTCTTACGTCTCTGATCCCAGTAGCATACTACGAAGTTGATTCCCTTAGCTGATCTCACCCACAACTAAGAGTTGCTACGACCCAAAGTCGAAGACTTGATAAACAAATCTGTCTCACACAGAAAAGTCTATTGGAATAGATAAATCTGTTTCCCACATAAATACCTACGAGTTTTGTTCCGTCTTTTGATAAATCAAGGTGCATAGGAACCAATTGATAATCCGGACTTATATTCCCGAAGAACAGCCTAGTATTATCAATCACCTCACAATAATCTTAATCATATGGTAGCGAAACAAGATATTGTGGAATCACAAACGATGAGATGAAGATGTTTGTGACTACTTTTTATCTTGCTTGTCGGAGATTAAATTTCGAGACAAACACGATAGAAATAGCAAGATCAGATCATGGAACTACAGAGAAAATAGTTGGGTATGGCTTCACAATCCCAATGAAGTCTTTAAGTCGTTAACCTACAGGGTTTCGTGAAAAACCTAAGGTTAAAGGAGAATCGACTATAGCTTATACAACTAGTATCACATAGGAGGTGTTGGGATTAGTTTTTCCAGTTGCTAGAGTTCTCCTTTATATAGTTCTCAAATCAGGGTTTGCAATCTAAGTTACCTTGGTAACAAAGCATTCAATATTCACCGTTAGATTAAAACTTGATTAGATTCAAGCTAATATCTTTCAACCGTTAGATCGAACTTAGCTTGTTATACACAAATGAAATGTACCCTCATTTAGGTTTAGTAACCGTACCTAAACGTGTACACCATGTTGGCTCAACCGTAGTTAACCGATGTTAGCTATACGAACACTCTCATATCAACCTTATTCATCTTAACCATAACTAGTTCAAATGACTCAAATGAAACTAGTTAAAGAGTTGTTCAATTGCTATATTCTCATAAAAGTATACAAGAACACAATTGAAGCAAAATCGGTCTGATTCACTCGAATCAATCATGCACATTATAGCCACGGTTTGCAAAGAATGCATTCCTTAATATATAAATATATTAGTTCATGAGACAACCGATTTTAGAACTTTCACCACTCAAGTATGCAAACGGGTACGCATACTTGAGTAGCCGGTCTGAGTTAGGGTTCGCCAGTATGTAAACGGGTACGCATACTTAGTACGCTTCAAAATCCCAGCAGAAATTCCCGGACCTATACCTTACGCAAGTATGCGTACCGGTATGTATACTTGGTACACAGAATTTCATAACTATAAGTACGCATACGGGTATGCATACTTTAGTTCCGGTCATGGATCACATACATGCAAGAATGCACACTATGTTTATAATCCAATGATGGTTAAGTATTCTAAACTCTATTTCAATCATTGAAACTTTCTTAGAGGATGACAATAGCCTTTTTCACGCACTATTAGCATCAAAGCAATTTTCAAGATATTGAAATAATCATAACGAAACATTCCAAGTCTACACCAAATGATTGTATCACACAAACCATATAAGATGTTACTCGACGATTTTCACATGATCATCTTTTGACTTTCGTCAAGAATATAAGATGAACTTGGTTGAAGCGAAAGATTACCAACACATATTCCGATAAATATGTAAGCGAGTTAATCTCAGCTCGAAATCTCAAATGTGTATAGTCGAAAACTATCGTAATTCGACTTTTCTCTTAATATAGGAGATAGAGTAGAAATAGACTTTCCAAGTGATAGATGAGTTTCAATCTCCACATACCTTTTGTTGATGAAGTTCCACAAGCTCTCCTTAGTAGTTCTTCGTCTTCAATGATGAACGCCATGAAGTCTAAATCTCAACTACACAATTTATCCTAGTCTAAGACATCACTATAAATAGACTAGAAATCAATACTTATAGTTTGATCACTAACATTGACAAACAAGCTTTAGATAGCAACGCTTGCGAGTTCGACCGAGCAGTGCTCTAACAATCTCCCCCTTTTTCAATTTTAGTGACAAAACTATTAATAAATATGGATTACAAAATAAATAAGACTTTGTAGCTTCTCATCCAAATGCTTGATCTCCTTGGTTTTTCAACTTTACTTGAAATCTTCGTCACTTCCAAGTAATCCCATGATTCCATAGATGTTCAATTCAGCATCATAGTTGTTAAAGATCCGTAGCAATAACAATGAGAAAACAGTTGCTCTCAATCATTGTTATACAGTGTCATAGTATCATTATACAGTATCAAAGTCCAATTGTACCACAACTTTGACAACAATACTATGGTGATATGTATCACTCCCCCTTAGTCAATACTTCATCTCAATATGAAAACCACTCCCCCTTACATAATGATCCGTCAACCATATGTATTTGTAGTGTGAACTACACATTAATTCTCCCCCTTTTTATCAATATAAATTGGCAAAGGTACGAAAACTAGTGGGATCCTAATGAAATTTCCATAGAGATACTTCATGACCAAAAGAGAATAACATACCAACTTATTTAGATGCAATCATATAGTCGAAGCTAAATGCATTCATCAAGGACTCCTACAATATTCCACAGCCGCACTCCCCACAAAGATTTGGCAATTAAGCACAAGTTCAAAAAGAACTCTCCCCCATAAAATGTCATTCCCGAAAGAACAACAAGAGCGACCTTACTTTTACAAGAAAATGAGGATTTCTTTGGACATAATCAAATCACATGAGAACATGAATTTGTATCCAAAAATCTCAATTGAATTAACCACAAGGAAAATGATCAATTCAATTAGCCATGATCAACATAAGAGAACTTACGGAGCAACACAGTACATACACAAAGATGTGGATCAGGGAAAGACCAATAATGCGGAATAATCAAAGATTCATTCTAATTTTTCATAACTATTTGCACAATGACATATAATAGACTTAATCTTTGTAGACAAAAGTTCATCCTCTTCCATCAATATTTGCATAATGACATAATAGGCTTAACTTTTGTTGTCAAAAGTTCATTCTATCTTTTATCAATAAAGACATATGATAGGCTTAACTTTTGAGCAAGTATGGGACAATCACGTACACAAAAACACACATATCCTATAACAAGTTGCAATATATAAAACCATAAAGATTAATACTGCAAAGATAATCTTTTCCCTTAGAAGGTAGAATCAATCTTTTTCGCACGGATTTACACCAAGAATAGCTACCAAAGGCGTATAAAAAGATTTTCTTAAAGAAGAACATACAAAGTCATTAACGACCATGCACCATAGTTCACATAAGATGATTGTGAACATTCAAGAATCCCATAGCAATGCGTACTACTACCCATTCTTGAACTTCCTTCTTTGTGATTCACCAACAACATTCTTGTAAAATATACAAATGAGCTTAGATGAGTATTACTCCAAGAATCCAAGTGCCCAAGTCCAAGAGAAGTGGAACAAGTGCGACGAAACGGAGCAAAACACTCAAAAGCAAGAGACGTGACAAATATCAATCTTAACTCAACCAAATTCAGGAATTATCATCTCCATTTTTAAAATAATTCAAATAGGAATAGAATGCAAAAAGATTGAGGTCATTCTGAGTTCGGACGAAAAAGTTACGGCCAAAAAAAATCGACGTCTACAGGCCAGTATGCATACGGGTTTGCAAACGAATTTTCATGACCTTGAGCAGTATGCAAACGGGTATGCGTACTAAATTCCCTGGATTTTGATTTTTAAATGATGGTATGCATACCTGGTATGTGTACCATGAATTCCAAACATCCCGAACTACTATTTTCAAACCTAAACATTTAAGAACCTTAAACACAGATCAAGTTAGGTAGAAATGAACGATAAGAAAGGTACGTGGATCATTATAAGTACTCTAAGCAAATAAATAAAAGCACAAATATTGCTCAAGTTTATAGACATACCTTTTTAGATGAATCCAATCGAATTCTACAACCTTACCAAACATAATCTGTGCGCCCCAATTCTTGTGCTTCCCTCACCGTATACATAACAGGGTATTCCTTGGTGAGGATGCACTTACAACACAATCAAGTTGTATTGAGGTGAACAATATCTTGCTCACCACAAGTGACTGAAACAGACTTTTCCAGAACTATGGACTTTTCACCATCTATAGTTTTTGGATTATTCCGTTTCACTTTTGGATTATCATGAAAGATATCGCTTTTAGAACCTTTCACATCCAAATCCATCTTTCCAAAGAACTCTTTAAGTTCCAACATTATGGATACTGCATTCTCCATAGTCATGGAATTTTCTGGGAGATCATTCCTCTTCACACTCAAAGCATCATAGGCTTTCTTTGTACCCACTTTTGAGTGCGTTTAGGAACAATATGAACCTTCTTCCCATTACTCTCTTCTAGATTTCTCGAAAGAGAATTGGATTGACTATTCTTTTGCAAGTTAGTCTTTCTCCAATTGGGAGCATCGGATCTTGTTTTCGTATTTACGAAGTTACCCTTTTGATAACCATTACGATTGTGAAAAGGCTTCGTATGATGTTTATAGGCAAATCTAGGTTTATCACAACAATGATTCCTTTGCCTAAAGGTTGGAAAGTTACAACCTGTAATGTTAAGGGGATTAGACTTAGCATATGATCTTGGTTTCACAACTTCTTGTGATGCCCAAACAAGAACATCATGAAGTTTCTCATTCCTTATACGAAAACGACATCTCCTTTCCAGGTGACCTTTATTTCCGCAATAGTGGCAAACATAAGGAATGTTCTTACCTCGATCTGTATGTGCTAACTTTGGAGGTTGATATACATTGCTCTTTCGAACTTTAACTGCCGGTGAAGGTATTTCACTTTTGCCATCAGTGGAAACCTTTTGTTGAGAAGAATCACTAGCCTCGACAAATTTTACCTCTTTGCTAATACTTGGAGAATCTATTCCCTTATAGCCCAATCCTCGTGTATCACGATGATTTTTACTTGCTCCTAGCATAGTGGTTAATTTGCTTGAACTAGTATTGAACTTTTTCAAGTCATCTTCCAATATCTTGATTTTATCAAGAGCAGCAGCTAAATCAGCCTCAAGGCGTTTTCCTCGAGCGAGATAAGCGCTTTCTCTGTCATCAAAACTTGTTTGCTGGGAGTTAATCCTTGCTTCAGTTTCTGCAAGTTTCTCTTCCAACAAGAAGTATTTTTGATAAAATTATCACATTCAAGTGACTTTCTACTCAGGTTTTCCTTGGAATCTTTGAGGACCGATTCACAAGAGCGATTCCAACCATAAAGACCTCCATAAATCCTTTTCAATTTCTTGTTTTCTCGAGAGAGAGGTGTCAGAAGAGGTGTGACATGTGAAAAGACGAGGGTACCCAAATATACCTCAATCTAAAACTTTTCCACCTATAAGTCCTTTTCCGAAAGTGATTGTCTATGGACTGAGTCGAGACAATACAACTAATCGGTTCACACTTCGTGTGATCGTCTATGGATACGAGATCGAGAGACAATACAACAACGAAGTATGTTTACTTGATAATAGGTTCGGACTTAACCAAACTCTAGGGATTGTCGATCAAGTAAAATAGGAATTAACGTTTGTTTATTTTACTTCTAATTATAATAAAACAATTATAATTGCGGAAATAGACAAGTAAAAGACACAGCAAGATTTTGTTAACGAGGAAACCGCAAATGTAGAAAAACCCCGGGACCTAGTCCAGAATTGAATACTCTAAGAATTAAGTCGTTATACAAAATCAAACCAACTTCGTATAGTTGAGACCAAGCAACTAAACCTATAGTTCACCTAGTTTCCTCAGTATCACTATGCCTCCAACTTGCATTAAGTCACGCACTTGGAATAATTCCTTTGGTTCGTATTCCAAACAGTAAAGGAACAACAAATCTGTTCGGTAACAACTCTTTTCAAACAAAGTGATATGATTTTGACAAAGGCTCTTCCGTTTAACCAATAAACTCCTTTTTCAGGTCCTTAGATCAATTTCTCAACAACTACTGAAGTAATTGTTAGATTATATAATCAATACTATTAATCACAAAGAAGTGTATTGATGTCGATCTACTAAACTAATCAATCTAATCTATCACAAGGATAAACCGATTATAGTTAGATCCCTTTCCATCCGAAACAAGTATTGTGCACACCAAAGATTATGAACCCAAAAAGTCTTCTTATCTTCAAATCTTCTTTAATCTTCAATCAGCACCTGCACACAATCAACTTGAATCTCTTGTGATCAATCACACACAGAACGGAGTCTGTTAACGTTGGATTATCACAAGACGTCTTTAGATTTACAAACAGTCTAAAGATCCATGTCAAAACTTCGATCTAGTTTGAGTGAATCTTATATCAGAAGAGAAGATTCTCAAGCATAAACAAACTAGGTGCAATCAAAGTTCAACCACCGTTAGTCAATCAAATCAATCGAAAACTAAAATAAACTGCAATTATGTAGTTTCCCACCAACGGTACTAATAGAGCTTCTCAATCCCAAAGAAGTCTTTAAACTGAGCGGCCGTAAGAGATTTCTCCTAATTAGGTTACTTTCCTCTACGAATAGGTGGCTCCACCAGTAACAACACAACTGAGGTAGTTTTGCTGGCTATGAGGATTAGTTTGCTAGGAATGCAAACTTAAGTATTTATAGACAAGGAAGTTTGGACACCAAGGAATTTTCAAAACCGAATATTCTCAAAGATATGAAATAAACACAAAATCGGTTTTCATAACTCCTGGAAATGCACTGTCCAAATATTGACCGAAATCCCAATAGAAAAATTTATAATCGGTAAATGCACATTACATATTATTATTTTCTAAAGATATGCATTTAATTGTTGGAGATTAAATAGCATATAAAAACTAAGAAACCTTAATTAAAAGATTCTCAATTTATTTCGATCCTGGGATTCTCCTTTAGATATTAAGGAATATCTTTGAACAATTAATGATAAGAGTTACTGCACATGTTCAAAGTATGTCGACATCTTTACTTTGCAAGTCCTTTTTCATACTTACAATCTTGGAAACGATTTGCCACACTTCCAAACAAGTTTAGAATTGGTTCGTCTGAATTCCAAGAACTATGTGATTGATTATCCTATCAAATCACCAATCATGGGTTTCACGGTTCTACCAAAACAAGTTTGGTTCTACCTCCATGTGAGTATTGTGCATAGTCACGCTAGTTACCAAAATTCGGTTGACTAGGTACTAGGATCGGTTCCCCACAACTTATGGTAACTACCTGTGTTCGGTTGCACATGTCCATAGGATCGGTTCCCCCAAAACTACAAACTTGTTGCACATGTTCATAGGATCGGTTCCACCATCTACTAAAAACGTGTTACACCTCTTACAAGGATCGATTCCCCTCTTGTAAATTTGGTGCACCTCTTACTAGGATCGGTTCCCCAATTGCTAGATAAAAGTTGTTATTTACAAGGCATCGATCATACCATCTTGAGTGATTACTTAAGATCGGTTTCACTAATAAAAGTCATACCAATACATAAGTTAGGCCTTGTGAATATTTTTAGCAAGATACATAAACAAGTTTATGAGCGGTTATACTAAACACACATATTGGTAATTCAAAATAGATTTGCAATGAATAACAATACCAATAAGCCTAGCGATTTCCCTTTCGATTCACAAAACGAGTTTATGAACTTAGTTCCTTTAAACGAATGTAAAACATTGTTTCCTATGATGAAATCTTCACTCATACCCATACATAATCACAATAGCATTCATACGATTATGTCGATGTCTTATATACAAATTTTAATGGTTAAGCAATAAACCTCGTATTGTATTCCTTAATACTATGTCTAACTAGAGTATCATACACAGCTTCGCAGTTATCTTTTCAATATGCAAGACTTGAAAGATACGTTATGGAATGAAACAGTTCAAGTCAAATATTACTAACCTCAAGAGGAAGGATGATGTTGTCGTTGTAGCTCCATACTTCTTCGCATTGTTCAAGTCTTCATATAATACTTGTAAGTCTCATATCCTAATACTTTCAAGCTAACCTATACGAAGTTGACTCTAGTATATAATCAAGCGACTCTTTAAATGAGTTTTGATTCACTAAAATATGACAACCAAACTTGACATACCAACGCTTGGTGGGTTCAACCGAGCTATGGTCTAACAATCTCCCCCTTTGTCAATTTTAGTGACAAAACTCTTACATCATATGGATAAACAAATTACAAAAATTCATTATACACATACGCTTGATTCCAAGTTCAACAGCACAAAACCTGCATTAAATTCAATCCTTAAATGCCGCTGCTGACATTATAATAACAAAGCTAATACTCCCCCTAAAGGTAAGATATGTAGATTTTCAATCCGCACGTCTTTTTTTATTTTTATGTAGTTCCTCATAACTACGTATCATATGATATGTGACTCCCCCTTAGTCTATGCTTTCACTCTTTTCGTTAGAATAAACGTTTTAGCACAAATGTCCTTTCCCTTAGTGATACCAACTCACAACAAGTCAATATCACTTGTTTACTCCATATATTTCTCCCCCTTTTTGTCATAAAATGACAAAGAAACGAAAAAATTAAGGACAAGCCGAAAGGATCTTACAAATCTCACAAAGATAATTTGCAAACCTATAAGAGTTGAGCACGAGGGCTCTGCATACCATTTTAGATAACCAATATTAAAACCGAAACTACAAGTAATTTGGTTTTAACATGTTATCTAGGAAACAATTTCCCGAAGCAATTTTCCCTAATAATTAAGCAACTCAAAAATTGACTAATCACCTTAGTTCTTTTGCTAAACCGATTGCACAAGTACAATCGCTTGTTCGATAAGACCAAAATAAAGATCAGAATTAACTTTATTTTTCTCATCAGACTCTAATTATTCTCAATAATAACTTAGACCTTTCACTTTTAAACAAGACAAATACTAGGTTAGTTAACTTGTAATTCTTGTTAAGGAATTCAGTTAGACTTGAATAACCAAAACCTCCACATTTGATAAGTCTAACTAAGATTCGAAAAACTTAGTTTCTCTTATCCGGAAATCACTTGAACTAAACAAATGATCCCGAAACACTTTTCTTAAACCATAAACAATCCATACAAACCAAATAAATCAACTTGCATAATCATTTATCTTAACCGGAAGCAATTGAAACAAACATAGACATTATAGCACCGCAATTGCACTGAAATTTTGTAAGCCTAAACAATTGATACAAAACAATAACGAAAGATAACAATAGTTTTTCTTAACCGAAAACAACTGAATCACAATCAAACATCCATACACAAATAATGGAATAAACATCAATTCTACCGAAATTTTGTTAAGCAAAAGCAATAAATATTATGCAATAAAATCAGGCTTTTCTTAAACAGGAAAACAATTAACTAACAAGATTGTTACCTCAAATTCCGCATCCTCTTCTCCCCTTAAGATATGTCATTAAGCGCAAGTTCACTTAGAACTCTCCCCCATTGAAGTTGTCATCCTCCCGCCAAAACAAATGAACAACAACAAATAGCAACCTTTACCAGAGAAAGGTTGCAAACCGGTTTTAACTAATGCGATGCAAAATTCGAAACCTCGAAACACATATGCTTTTATGCTAAACCAAAAGATTCAACATATTGTGACTTTTTCACATATTGTTTCTACAGGAACCTCTCATGATCCTTTGATAAAACCTACCAACATGGGCTAGAACTTAATCCCACTAAATCAAAAAATCACCCAAACCATAAGGGTTCACACAATATGAGCTCTAATATCAAGGTTAGAAAACCGAAATCAAACATCCCATAAACATACATAGCAATAAAATAAAGCATTCAAGCACATGCAATGTAACCGAAAACTATCACAAGAAAAATTGTAAAATAATAATTTTATTCATAATAAGATAGTTTTATTCATAATAGACTTTACACAAATTGAACTAAATCAAAATTAACGTCTATATATATATATATATATTTATTTTTTTAAAGATGAATATTAATCTTCGTCTATTTCCTCACAAAACATCCTTTGACGATTTTCTTCTATTTTAGATTCATGATTCCAAAACTAGGATTCGATTGTCAGAATACCATTACAGGTTTCCGTATCCTTTTGAGAAGCAAATGCTATTTGCTTTTGAAAACAGTCAAGCTGTTTACCAATCTTTCCAATATGAGTCAAAAGAGGCTTCTTGATACCATTTGATGAAATTCTTTCATCATTATTCTTGGGGAGTTTACCTCCCATCATCTGACTTATAGTCTTAGTAGACATAGTAGTAGTGTTTTTCATATCATCACAATCATCTTCTATTAAGATTTCACAAATCTTTGTAATTATACATGGAAAACCGAGATGTCTCTTGATTTCTGGAGATGAGAGGGAATCTAAGATCTTGATCATTTGATTAATAATGATTCCACAAAGATAAATTTGAGAATCTTCCTTCATCAGAAAGTAGACTAATTCATTAAAGTCCTTATCCCAAGCTAACTTATCTCTTGTGTTTGCAAATAGTGTTGCTAGAGAAAGCTTACTGAATACCCTTAGATGAAAAGGTATATCCTTTGTTAGTAATCTACCTTTTTCCCAGTCAATTAATCTTCCTGTGAGGATTGTTGAAATGGTAGCGTGATCAATTTCAACTCCAGTAATCAGATGATTACAATGCACACTGTAATTGATGATTCTAGAAATCGTTGTACGATTGACATAGTAGATTACTGGACCAACAACTGTAACAAAAGTAAGATTTTCATGATCGACATTGTGAATGTTAGCATAGAAAATCCTCACTATATCAGGTGAATATTTTTCAAAATCAAAAAGTTTCCCCCAGTTCCGATTTTGAACAAACATCACATACTCTTTATCTTGGACGTCTAGATCAAATCTCTTTTCAGCAGTGAAATCTAGGATTTTGAGAGTATTGTATTTTCTAAAGCATGAGCTGTCAACAAAACGAGAGAATTCATGCTTGTCATCAACACTATAAGGAAATATAATCTTATCCATATCATCAAACCTGATGCGTTTATTATAAGGTCGATTATTTGCTGGTTTTCTTTTCCTCATATTTTGAAGGATATGACAAACCCTAGCAATAGTTCCGAAAAACTTCTCTCTGATTGTTTGTAAAAACAAACCAATAAGATAATCTTCTTTTATAAGGAATGAAAATATCAATTTTCGATAGTGACCCGTTTTAGGAAATCCTCCTAGAATCGGAAATCTAGACTTGTGAGGAAACAATTCCGATTTTGTGTTTAGTTCTTTTTTTTGGAAAATCGATTTTTTATGGACTGGATCTTTATTACAGATTACTTGTATTCATGTCAATATTTTGTTTACTCCATTATTACCGAGGTTTGATAATAATTCATGAAATTCACTTAAGAATCTTCTAATAGAGTTTTCAAACATATTTTTGGACATGATAAGATATTTATTAAAAATATCATAAATACTTTAATATCTTAGAAGATCACCTGCTTCATTGAAACAGTTGTGAGGTGTATGAAGCAAACCATGGTTAATAGAATTATTAACTAAAAAATCATTCTTTGTAAGTTTACAAAGTTTCCAAAATCGCATTCTAAAAAGCGAGACAATGTCAGAATTAGATCTTAAAATGTACATGTATATACTTTGATAGGCCATCCAAAATATATTTAAGAGTCCAGATTTTTCAAGAACACAATAGCCATAGTTCATACAAATCTTAAATAGAATCTTATGCATTTTCAAGATACAACCTGTCTCATAGACCATTGTATTATTGTTACTCAACATATGATATACAATCCTATGACAGCCAAAGGATTATGTAAGTCACTCAAGACATACATATGCACAATTCCTAAAAGGTTTAGGAATAAGAGTATTACATACTTTATACACCACGAGTTCTTGAAGTAGTCAAATCCTGCCGTTACGTTAACTGAATCATTCATAGATTCAATTTCTTATAGGTTGGATCGCACCAAACACAGATTGTTTGATCTTTTCGTGTTTTCCTTCTCTGATACCAATTGAAAAGACGAGGGTACCCAAATATACCTCAATCTAAAACTTTTCCACCTATAAGTCCTTTTCCGAAAGTGATTGTCTATGGACTGAGTCGAGACAATACAACTAATCGGTTCACACTTCGTGTGATCGTCTATGGATACGAGATCTAGACAATACAACAACGAAGTATGTTTACTTGATAATAGGTTCGGACTTAACCAAACTCTAGGGATTGTCGATCAAGTAAAATAGGAATTAACGTTTGTGTATTTTACTTCTAATTATAACAAAAAATTATAATTACGGAAATAGGCAAGCAAAAGACACAGCAAGATTTTGTTAACGAGGAAACCGCAAATACATAAAAACCTCGGGACCTAGTCCAGAATTGAATACTCTCAGAATTAAGTCGTTATACAAAATCAAACCAACTTCGTATAGTTAAGACCAAGCAACTAAACCTATAGTTCACCTAGTTTCCTCAGTATCCCTGCGCCTCAAACTTGCAGTAAGTCACGCACTTGGAAAAATTCCTTTGGTTTGTATTCCAAACAGTAAAGCAACAACAAATCTGTTCGGTAACAAGTTTAGAATTGGTTCGTCTGAATTCAAAGAACTATGTTATTGGTTATCCTATCAAATCACCAATCATGGGTTTCACGGTTCTACCAAAACAAGTTCGGTTCTACCTCCATGTGAGTATTGTGCATAGTCACACTAGTTTCCAAAATTCGGTTGACTAGGTACTAGGATCGGTTCCCTACAACTTATGGTAACTACCTATATTCGGTATCACATGTCCATAGGATCGGTTCTCCCAAAACTACAAACTTTTTGCAGATGTTCATAGGATCGGTTCCACCATCTACTAAAAACGTGTTGCACCTCTTACAAGGATCGATTCCCCTCTTGTAAATTTGTTGCACCTCTTACTAGGATCGGTTCCCCAATTGCTAGATAAAAGTTGCTATTTACAAGGCATCGATCATACCATCTTGAGTGATTACTTAAGATCGGTTTCACTAATAAAAGTCATACCAATACATAAGTCAGGCCTTGTGAATAATTTTAGCAAGATACATAAACAAGTTTATGAGCGGTTATACTAAACACACATATTGGTAATTCAAAATAGATTTGCAATGAATAACAATACCAATAAGCCTAGCGATTTCCCTTTCGATTCACAAAACGAGTTTATGAGCTTACTTCCTTTAAACGAATGTAAAACATTGTTTCCTAGGATGAAATCTTCACTCATACCCATACATAATCACAATAGCATTCGTACGATTATGTCGATGTCTTATATACAAATTTTAATGGTTAAGCAATAAACCTCGTATTGTATTCCTTAATACTATGTCTAACTAGAGTATCATACACAGCTTCGCAATTATGTTTTCAATATGCACGACTTAAAAGATACGTTATGGAATGAAACAGTTCAAGTCAAATATTACTAACCTCAAGAGGAAGGATGATGTTGTCGTTGTAGCTCCATACTTCTTCACATTCTTCAAGTCTTCATGTAATACTTGTAAGTCTCATATCCTAATACTTTCAAGCTAACCTATACGAAGTTGACTCTAGTATATAATCAAGCGACTCTTTAAATGAGTTTTGATTCACTAAAATATGACAACCAAACTTGACATACCAACGCTTGGTGGGTTCAACCGAGCTATGCTATAATAACATGAGAAGTTGTAATCTTCTTAATTTTCAACGAATCCAAAAACTCAACATACTCTGAGACTTTCTCATCAACATCTTTATCAATATCCGAATCACCTTCATCAGAATGTTCATCCAACTATTCTTCTAGGCGTGTTTCCCAATCAACAGTTTTTACATCCAGAGAATATTTCGATATTAACTTAAATGTGATAGTTCTCTCAGGTGAATTCAAGATTTGAAAATCATATGGTAATTTCTGACCTGGTACGTTATTAGAGATAGACTCGTCCATAATAATCAGATTGCTACAAACAAAGACTTATGAGGTCTTTAACGTGTTTGCCTGTTCTGGTACCAATTGAAAATGCGGGGGTACAACAACCACACCAATATTTCGTTTGGCAATCTGAATAGACAAACTCCAATATACTTTAAAGATAATCAACTAGACAGTCAGACTCAATCTAGAGAAAAGTATATCAAAGAATTTTTATATCTCTATCTTTTAATTCAATCTGCAATCAGCAAATAAGAATTTGCGAGCCCGATTGAATATAATAGAAATAACTTGAACGGTACCAAAGACCAATGTTCAAGGATCAATCAATTTCAATCAACAACCAAAGGTTGGATTTCCCAATTGATCGATTCAACGCACAACCTGTGATATTTCAATTATATAACAAAATATAATGCGGAGAAGAAATAACACAGACACCAGAAGTTTTGTTAACGAGGAAACCGCAAATGCAGAAAAACCCCTGGACCTAGTCCAGTTTTGAACACCACACTGTATTAAGCCGCTACAGACACTAGCCTACTACCAATGAACTTCGTACTGGACTGTAGTTGAACCCTAATCAATCTCACACTTATTCAAGGTACAATTGCGCTTCTTACGTCTCTGATCCCAGTAGGATACTACGCAGTTAATTCCCTTAGCTGATCTCACCCACAACTAAGAATTGCTACGACCCAAAGTCGAAGACTTGATAAACAAATCTGTCTCACACAGAAAAGTCTATTGGAATAGATAAATCTGTCTCCCACGGAAATACCTACGAGTTTTGTTCCGTCTTTTGATAAATCAAGGTGCACAGGAACCAATTGATAATCCGTACTTATATTCCCAAAGAACAACCTAGTATTATCAATCACCTCACAATAATCTTAATTGTATGGTAGCGAAACAAGATATTGTGGAATCACAAACGATGAGACGAAGATGTTTGTGACTACTTTTTATCTTGCCTATCAAAGATTAAATCTCGAGCCAATCTTAAAGAAGATAGTACTCAAACACGATAGAAACAGCAAGATCATATTACGCAACTACAGAGAAAATAGTTGGGTCTGGCTTCACAATCCCAATGAAGTCTTTAAGTCGTTAACCTACAGGGTTATGTGAAAAACCTAAGGTTAAAGGAGAATCAACTCTAGCTTATACAACTAGTATCACACTGGAGGTGCGGGGATTAGTTTTCCCAGTTGCTAGAGTTCTTCTTTATATAGTTTTCAAATTAGGGTTTGCAATCTAAGTTACCTTGGTAACAAAGCATTCAATATTCACCATTAGATGAAAACCTGATTAGATTCAAGCTAATATCTTTCAACCGTTAGATCGAACTTAGCTTGTTATACACAAATGAAATGTACCCTCATTTAGGTTTAATAACCGTACCTAAATGTGTACACCATGTTGGCTCAACCGTAGTTAACCGATGTTAGCTATATGAACACTCTCACATCAATCTTATTCATCTTAACCATAACTAGTTCAAATGACTCAAATGAAACTAGTTAAAGAGTTGTTCAATTGCTATATTCTCATAGAAGTATACAAGAACACAATTGAAGCAAAATCGGTTTGATTCACTCGAATAAATCATGAACATTATAGCCACGGTTTGCAAAGAATACATTCCTTAATATATAAATGTATTAGTTCATGAGCCAACCGATTTTAGAACTTTTACTACTCAAGTATGCAAACGGGTACGCATACTTAAGAAGTCGGTCTGAGTTTGGGTTCGCCAGTGTGCAAATGGGTACGCATACTTAGTAGACTTCCAAATTCCAGCAGAAATTCTCGGACCTATACCTTACGCAAGTATGCGTACCGGTATGTGTACTTGGTACACGGAATTTCACAACTATAAGTACGCATATGGGTATGCTAACTTTAGTTCCGGTCATGGATCACATACATGCAAGAATGCACACTATGTTTATAATCCAATGATGGTTAAGTATTCTAAACTCTATTTCAATCATTTAAACTTTCTTAGAGGATGAAAATAGCCGTTTTCACACACTATTAGCATCAAAGTAATTTTCAAGATATTGAAATAATCATAACGAAACATTCCAAGTCTACACCAAATGATTGTATCAAACAAACCATGTAAGATGTTACTCGGCGATTTTCACATGATCATCTTTTGACTTTCGTCAAGAATATAAGATGAACTTGGTTGAAGCGAAAGATTACCAACACATATTCCGAGAAATATGTAAGCGAGTTAATCTTAGCTAGAAATCTCAAATGTGTATATTCGAAAACTATCATAATACGACTTTTGTCTCAATATAGGAGATAAAGTAGAAATATACTTTCCAAGTGATGGATGAGTTTCAGTCTCCACATACCTTTTGTTGATGAAGTTCCACAATCTCTCCTTAGTAGTTCTTCGTCTTCAATGATGAACGTCGTGAAGTCTAAAGCTCAACTACACAATCTATCCTAGTCTGAGACATCACTATAAGTAGACTAGAAATCAAGACTTATAGTTTTAATCACTAACATTGACAAACAAGCTTGAGATAGTAATGCTTGCGAGTTCGACTGAGCAGTGCTCTAACAGGTTATACCAGATACTAGTCTCACAAGAGGAAAGGAACGTTTGCATTATACTGAGGCCTTTTCAGCACAATTGGCTCCAGAGTTTGCAGAAAACTCTGCAGTTAAGCGTGCTCGGGTGGGAGTAATCCAGGAATCGGTGACTTCCTGGGAAGTTTCCGCCTGATGACCGCACTGACTCCCGTTTAAAACCCTACACTGCCGGATGACCGTAGTGGCTAAGTGGGGACAGTATCGGTGGAGGGACGGGTCATTACAAATGGTATCAGAGCCGATGATGGGTCACTTGAAAAGGGTGGGAAGGTACGCTGGATGGGGTGGTTGATCCAGGTGCTTGTCTCATGATGGGAAGGGAACGTCTGAGATCTTGGCTTGGACATATTCCGGAGTCGAAGACGACTCCAATTTAAGGTGGTGGTATTGTAATACCCCGAAATTCGGTAGTGGTTGTCCGAATGAAATATAAGTAATGATTTTTCCTTTCCTAACATAGAGGCCTGATGGGTTCACATGACTGGGTTGTGGGAAAAACTTCTCGGTTAAGCGTGCTCGGTCAAGACCAGTCACAGGATGGGTGACCTCTCGGGAAGCTGTTGTAGGATGACCGCAGTAGTGCCGTTAAAAATCCCACACTGCTGGATAACCGCAGTAGGTAAGTGGGAACAATATCAGTGTTATTTGGGACACAACTAGGGATGGTTAGCTTTTGCTTGGGTGGGAGAGTATGCTGGGGTGTTATGCCAGATACTGGTCTCACAAGAGGCAAGGAACGTCTACATTATACCGAGGCATTTTAAATACAATTGGCTCCAGAGTTGGTAGAAAACTCTGCAGTTAAGCATGCTCGGGTGGGAGTAATCCAGAGATGAGTGACCTCCTGGGAAGTTGCTGATGGATAACCGCAGTGATGCCTGTTGAAAACCCCACACTGCCGAATGACCGCAGTGGCTAAGTGGGGACAGTATCGATGGAGGGTCGGCTCATTATATTTGGGGTCAAGAAGTCTTTAATAATACCGTTGGTGTAAAACTAAATCGTATTATTTTTTAGTTTTTGTTGATTTTTTATTGATTAAGAACAAACAGTACGGTTATCCCTGATATATCAAACTTGTTTATTGTGGTCATGCTCTTCTGATATAAGGCCACTCACGTTTGGTTGAAGATTGACTAGAACAAGTTTAAGTGATTATAGATCTATTGAAAGAAATGTTGATCAATCAACGTTAATAAACTTCGTTTTGTGTGTATTGATTAACACAGTATTGGATACAAGTTGTTTGCCGAGGTTACTTTTAAGATTGAAGACTTGCAGACATTCTCTTTTGGTTATGATCTTTGTGTTACTTCTTGCATACTTGATTTTCTGGAATCCACAAAATATTTATCTTGATAAACATAAGTCTTATAAAAATATCGAATAAACTTTTTTTACGTTAAGTTGCTCGGATAGAACTTGTTCACTGATATTGATTATTTTGGTAATCACTGTCTTGGTTTGATACTTGACCAAAAAAGTTTGTTTATATAAAGGAAATGTCCTTTATTCTAATTTATCACTGATCTAAAAATTGATTTAGGTGATCGACAAGTGAATCGGATATTGAAACAGATTTATTCCTCTCTTTTTTCAGGGATAAGATTCAAAGTACTTGAGAGCGGAAGTCTTCACAATGTAATGGACTTTTTCTAGGGATTCACATGAGGAGATCAGATTGGTTATATGCGCATAGATATTGAAGGAACTTAGTAAAGAAAGAGTATTTACTTGGTCTCAGCTATACGAAATTGCGGTAGTCAATTTGTATAACAGCTTAATTATGAAAATATTCAAAACTGGACAGGTCCTTGGTTTTTTTTTGCCAGGCAGTTCTTGTTAGAGCACTGCTTGGTCGAACTCGCTGGTTTTGCTATCTCAAACTTGTTGTCAATGTTAGATGCACGGTATCTTGATTTCTAGTCTACTAAAATCAAGTCTCGGATTAGGATTATAGTATGGTAGTTGAGTATCAAACAACACTGAATAACCCTCGCAGATTGAAGACTGGAGATCAAACGAAGACATTTGAAGAACTTCATTCACAAATAGGTATGTGAAGACTGAACCATCCTATTTACTCACGGCATTTATTATTCTATCTTTATGAGACTATGTCATATGATTTTAGTAGATTTCATATTGAAAAAAATAAATTTAGAGTCAAGCCTGTCTTGAGAAATCTCTTGAAATACTATTCAAGGATTAACGAATGTTCATAGATCCTTAACAATTGGTTAAAAATAATTTATTGTGCATGAGCTATTATTGTTTCAAGTTGATCATTTGGAAATTGCCTAAGCATTGATACTCATTATCTATGACGACTGGGAATGTTTTAAATTGTTTAAGGAGAGTTTTCAGAACTAGTAAAACTTTGGACATAAGGTACGTATACCCAGTACGCGTAGCCTAAGGTTCTGAGTTTGTGCATAGGGAGAGGTATGCATACCCAGTACGCGTACCCCAAGGGTATGAATTTGTGAATGGCTAAGGGTACACATATACACCCGATACATGTATCCCAACAATCTGATTTCATGAACTTGTATATAGTTATGCAAACCCCTTGACATACTGATCGAATTTTGAATAGTGGTAGTAATAGGTTCGTAAGACTTGTGAAAGCAATTGATTTTAGACTTATTTAAACTAAAAATAGAGAAAATTTAATTCCCAAATTTAATTTCAAGATTGAAAATAACCAAGACACTAGATTCCACTATTACACATGAATGAATGATGGTAAAAATTCCAAAACTCTAATTATTTTCAAAATCTCTTTTTCTTAATTCACAAATGATTAAGCATATTCTCAAACATTAATTGTATCCCTTAAGCATAGATTATCTAACCAAAGTATAACCTATCTAATTGAATCACAACTAATTAAGAAAAATTATGCAAACAATTAAAATTCTACAAAGTAGTGATTGAGTGAATTATAAAATACAAATTAGAGAAAAATAGAATAGTTACCAATTATTCATGCATAAATAGCTTCCTCCGTGCCTTGGTTACGCGAGAATTAGCTCATCATCATGGAAACACGCTCAAAATTCATCTTTATTGCTCAAAAATGGTGTTCACAATAATGAAATGGGAGAAAAACAATAAAACCGGGTTTGTAACAGTTTTATTTGTTACAAACCGAGTTGTTACAGAGAACGATAAAAATGAAGTGTTGCTGTCACTGTAGCAATACGACCCACAAGCAATTGTCGTTGTCACTGTTGGAAAACGACGGTTCTGCGTGCGTCTTATGTTCTTCGTGTTCTTCACAGCAGCAGAAAACAACAACTTCCTGTAACTTTTTTCTCGATTTTTTTAATGCTCTAAAACGTCTCCCTATTCTCTCCCTGAACTCTCTGCCCTTCTATGAGACTCCTACACTCTTTATATACACTTCTGCAGTAACCAAACTCTATCAAAACTCAATCAACACACGTTCAAGCAAGATGTACTCCGAGATTGCATATTTTCTTCCCAACGAATATCCATCCCAACTGAACGCCTTACAACACTCATACCACCATTGTTTTGGCATATCACGTTCATCCCAATCAAAATCAGTGATTGAATCTCACTGAAACTCCTCCAAAAATCCAACAGAAAATTCCGCAGAAAACTGGAATTTTTCCCGCCAAAATTCTTTTTTTAAACGATGAAGAAGGGTGTCCCCCTAACCAGACCGGGGGTGCGAATAGCAGGTTCCCAACTGAGGTGCCCTTATCCAAACTGAGAGTCCGAATAACAAATGTCCCTTGGGTTCCTTTAGACTTTTTTTTTGGGTGTTTTCTACAATTTTTTCGGGGTTCTTCCGGTGTATTTCTGGGGTGCTTCCGGTGCATATTTTGGGTGCCTTTAGTACTCTATCTTGGGTTGTAAAACACAACTTTTTGAGCCAATTTTGCCGCAAGAGCTTATCCCTAGAAAAGACTTAAAACAACTTTATTAGAAATAAAATGAGTCCTAGATAATGTAGTTATGGGTGAAAATGCGTCACACTTACGTGCTTATCACATACCTACCCAGTATTGAACTAAGCAGATGCTCACAAACTATTTTACAAATATGTTTGGTATTGTTAAACCTCTCATAAACACTTCCAAGGAAGCTTTGTTCACTAAATCGCTCTGTGTTTGTGAATAATGGTGTAAGTCTTGAGTGTTAATTAATGAACACTATTTTTCTTATAAGTTCATAAGGCATATTTTCCATAATCTATCATTCTACATAGTTCCAGAACCCTGGACCGTAGTGTAAATCTTCTGTGGAATCTCAAGGCGAACTTCTCACATGTTTATTTGAATTCCTAACTAGAATTTCATCTAAAAGGAGAAAATATTTTATTAAATCTCAAGTTATATTAGCTTGACTTCAAAGCTCCCTAGAGCCTTGAACATCTATAAACAGGGAGACTCAAACAACTGGGAACTTTAATTCCTGAAACTTCTGTTTCCTAGTTGTTTGCTATAGTCAGCCTATATTAACCTAAGTTTTCCTTGAGAAACATAATTAGGTTTACCACTTGAATACTTCACTTAGGGATTCGTGAAGCCATGTCCGCCTATCGTTACCCTGATAGTACGTACATCCTGATCTTGTTCTTATCTATCATTGAGGTTCTCGTCAATTTCTGATTAGTAACGAGATAGATCGAAATCGCAAAGTTCTCTTCGTCTTAGACTTTGTGATTTCTCAAGATAGATATCTAAAACTCTTATTTATTGATTTTTTTTAGATTATTCTTAAGAGGCGGTTAGTAATCCAGGCTTCTCAGCTAACTGAGTGTAAGTGTTCTGGATATGTGAAATCAGCTAGCTTTGTCTATTGCAAACAGATTCCAAACCTAGATCGAAATATCAAAAGAGAAATTAAATAGGATTATCTTTTAGAGGAAGATTGGTATCAAGAGTCTTCACTTAGGTTTATGCAACTCCTTGGTTGTAAAGGATGTCAGCTAAGTGAATCAATTGCGTAGATCCTTGCGAGGTTCAAAACACGTAAGGAGCCTGACTACAGTTGAATTGCTTGGAGGGTTAATTCAGTCCCAATTACTTTCCATATGAAGGTTGATAGTAAGATAGTGTCTGTAGAGGCTTCATACAGTTTGACGTTCAAAGTAGGATGGGGTCTAGAATTTTTCTGCAAGTGCAGTTTTCCTCGTTAGCAAAATTCTTATGTGTGTGTGCTTTTTTAATTTTCCGCATCTATTGATTGATTAAAAGTATCACATAGGTTCATAATCCTATCAAATGAAAAAAGTTGGTGGTTTACTCGGAACATACTCTTTCCTTTTTAGTTTTCCTCGTTAGCAAAGTCTTGTGTGTCTCTGTGATACTTCCATATTATATTGTTTATCTTTATAAAAAATACACTTGTAAGTTAATCAAAGTCAGTTCTCTTTGGACTCTGAGTATTACCAAGTACATCTTGTTGAAATAATCTTTAATTTTTTGGCGTTATTGTTCAGGAAAGGTGATACATATTGTGTGTTTGGATAGATTTATATTTATTTATTTATTTGGTGTACTCGGTACCTTCATCATTTCAATCTTAAACACGTTCGTATAACCATTAAAAAATTAAGATTTGGCTACAGCGCTGCTAGTATGACAACTGTCTATTTCGGCAAATATGAATTCAATCGATTCATTTTACATTGATATTTTTTTCCTTTACATAATATATGTTACCTCTGTCATAATACCAATTGTCAATAAAATAGTTTCTTATTCATTTAGTAGATCTTCAAAAAATCTAACATTGTTATGTTTTAAAAAAATCCCAAGAAAAAATATAAAGAACAAAAAAGTCCTTAATTAGGCCTTTACGTTCCATTATAAGATTTACGTCTAAAGACAAACAATGCTCAAGATAGAACATAATGGATATAATGTCATATTGGTTGAATAGGAAGTAGGAATATCCTTTTTACCATCTCTTTTTCCTGACATAATGGAAAAAACTTCTCTCAGTTGATTGAATCCTTCGATTTATGTATGGTTTATATATGAAGATAAATCTAGATCTAAATCTGTTAAGGATAATTCCTTGTTTCAACTATCTCGTATACTTCATTTGAGTAATATAATGTGATCCTGCTAGAAGTAGACCAAAAACCGGTTCGAATGTAAGTCTGAACCTTAGATATAGGAATGACAATCTCTTTTGTAATGTAAGCTTTGTGCACATACCTACCCCATATCGAACTAGGAAGATTCTCACAAACTATTTTACAAATACGTTTGGCATTGCTACAACTCTCATAAATACTTCTAAGGAAACTTTGTTCATCACTAAATCACTCTGTATCTATGAATCATGGTTTACGTCTTGAGTTTTAATGAGACGATTTTTCTTATAAGCTTCATAAGCCATATTTTCCATGAATTATCATTCTATACAGTTCCATAACCTTGGAGCATAACGTTTATTCTTCTGTGTAATCTAAAGGCGAACTTCTCACATGCTTACATGAATTCCTAACAAGAATTTCATCTAAAATGAAAAAGTGTTTTCTAGAATCTCATCAAGTTATCTTAGCTTGAATTCAGAGATACCTAGATCCTTGAAAATCTATAAATGGAGAGACTCAAATATCTGAGAACATTAATCCCTAACACTTTTGTGTCCTAGTTGCTTGCTAGAGTCGTCCTCTATTAACCTAAGTTTCCCTTGAGAAACATAATTAGGTTTACGACTTGAAAACTTCATATATTTAGGGATTCGTAAAGCTAGGTCCGTCTATCTTTACCCTGATAGTTCGTGTATCTTATGCTTATTGATCTTTGAGGTTCTCGTAAATTTCGGATCATGAACGGGATTGATAGAAATTACAAAGTTCTCTTCGCCTCAGACTTTGTGATTTCTCAAGATAGGTATCTAAGCTCTTCTTCATTGATTTGTTTAGATTTTTCTTGAAAGGTGGTTAGTAATCCAGGCTTCTCAGATAACTGAGTGAAGTGTTCCGGATTAGTGAGGTCTAATAGATTTCCAAACCTAGATCAAAATATTATAATGGAAATCAAATAGGATTGTCTGTTAGAGGCAGATTAGTATCAAAAGTGTTCACTTAGGTTGAAGCAACTCTTTGACTGTAAAGGACGCAAGCTAAGGGAATCAATTTCTATAGCCTTGCGGGGTTCAAGATATGTAAGGAGCATGACTGCATCTAAATAGCTTAGAAGGTTAACTCCATCTCAATTACATTCTAGCCCGAAGTCTGATATATAGTAAGCTAGTGTCTGTAGCGGCTTAATACAATTTGGTGTTTAAAGTTGGATGAGGTCGCAGGATTTTTCTGTAAGTGCAGTTTTCCTCGTCAATAATTTTTTATGTGTGTGTTCTTTTTACATTTCCACATCTTTTGATTATTTAAAAGTACTACACAAGTTCATACTCCTATCAAACGAAAAAGTTAGTGGTGTACTTGGTACCCTCTCCTTTTCTGTTTTCCTTGTTAACAAAATCTTGTGTGTCTGTGTTATATTTCCGATATATATTGTTTATTATTATTATAATTAAAGTTAATAACTTGTACGTTAGTCAACTTGGTAACAATCTTATAGTCAGTTCTCTTCGGACTCTGACTATTACCAAGTACATCTTGTTGAAATAATCTTCAATCTTTTGGCGTTATTGTTGCGGTAAGGTGATACATTATGTGTTTGCATAGATTTATATTGAATTTTTTTTTGGTGTATTTGGTACCTTCGTCAGTTCAATCTTAAACATGTTGGTATAGCCATTAAAAAATTAAGAATTGGCTACAATGATGTTATTACGAAAAATATCTATTTCAACAATATGAATGACATTAAACCGATCTATTGAACATTGATATTTTTTTCATTTACATAATATATGTAGCATCTGTCATAATACCAATCATCTATAGAATAGTTTTCTATGCTGTTGATGGTGGATTTTCAACAAAGGCTAAAATAGTAAAATCATGATCTCGCATGTTTCTGACACGGCTTCAGAAATGTATGTGAAACTCATATTTTTGGATTCGTGAAAGCTCATTTCACAATCTCTGACTGAGCGTACACCCTCTCAGAGATTTGTATGAATATGTTATTCGTGAAGCCTCCCCGGCTGAGCTTTTCGACACTTTGCATATTTCATGATTGGACGGCTCCTAGACATATTGCATGCTAGTATAGAGCGCTAACATCTTCAGGACATCACACTGTTTGTTGTTTTCTGACTATACACGCCCAATATTCAGAACGAGTATGATGTTTCCATTATCTTATACTTCGATTCTCGAATAAACCCGCTCCTAGACATATCGCATGCTAGTATAGAGCAATTCATAGATTAATTATAGAGTGTCATTCATCAATTGAATCTTAGAAAATAATATATTTATCTCATTACTCTGTTCCATAGCTGATCCTCAGCTGGATTCCATGGATTAGTAATAGATAATCATTCGATCTCATTACTCTGTTTCGCGGCTAATTCTCAGCTAAATTCCATGGATTAGTAATAGATACTCAATTTATTTCATTACTCCGTTTCATGGTTGATTCTCAGCTGAATTTCATGAATTAGTAATAAATATTCACTGATGGAGCATTTGGGCCACCACCGAGTAAGCCCCGAGAAAATGGTGCAAGTGTACTTAGCAATAATGCACGGACTAGCACCCGACTGCACGAACGAGCATTCAAAAATATGGACAAACGAGGAAACCTATGCAAAATATGGAGGAAAATAATATTAATAAAATAATAAAGAGGCGTCTAGGGGGACTGGGCCCACCGGCCGGCAGGACATTCCACCGTGGCCAGTCCCATGCCTCTTCTCATTATTTTACTTTATTTTATTATTTTTTATAATCTCATGAAAACTCCTTCATTCGAGAAAACTTCCCCGTTCGAGCAAAACTCTTAGTTTCTCCATATTTCCTTCACACGATGAAGAATAATAAAAAATATGGAAAGGTGTCACAGGACCCGGACCTACTAGCCGGTCGGCCATGCCCTAACCGTGACTGGTCCCACACCTTACAATCCCTTATTTTATTATTATTATTATTTCCTTCATCTCATGAAACTCCTTCATTTGAGCAAAAACCCTAGTTTTTCATATTTTCTCAAATATTGCTCAAACTGTCAAAAAGTCAAATGGTCACATGACCGGCTAGGCTACTCACGGAAAATATTAAGATATTATTATTTTAATATTGCTAGAATATTGATCGCACGAGCAAAGTTCTACTTGCTCATTCGAGCAAAATCGAGAGTTTCAGTCAAGATTAAACTCTTTTTAAAATTCAAAATACTGCTCGAATGCGCGTCAAGAGATAACGAAATTCTCAGTATTGAGACACGGAAAATATGGTGACACGGACGTGCCACCTTGACCGGCCAAGGTCGGCCCTTAGGTTTGCAAGGAGACGGTCTCACATACGTTAACAATTTTGACCTAATTAATCTTCTACAGTATTAGGTTCAAACTCTTTCCAACCAACTTGGAACTTGTTCAATCGACAACTAGCTGATCCCAATACCACTAAGGGACGTTTTTATACCCCTTGCTCGGTCCCTCATCTCTCCATAAGTAGGTTTTATTGCCTAATGCTTAGAGTAGCACTATTTTAATAAATGATTAAACCAACATTTAATCATCTTTCCACCAACTGGTCTGCAAAGGACTTTGGTGTTTGCTCATTCGAGCATCTGGGCGCCACATGGTCGTCCATCATCCCATGTAGTCGGTCCCTCTCTTACTCAGTGATTGATTTTCAACAAATCATCAATTGATCAACAATCGATCAAAATTAGGGTTTTGAACTGAATGCTCTGCAAATCATAATTCTGAGCAAGTTCAAACACCAATAATTTTATGTTGATCCAGTAATCAACATCTTTATTGATTAATTAATATTCGGTCCAGCTGCCAATATTTTAAATTAATATTTAATTTGGTCATGCTACCAATAATTGTTCAAACGAGCAATATTTGCTCAGATATTGATTCAACTATCAATATTCAATAATCCATCAAATGAGTGATATTTTCTCAGACAGGACTAGAAATATTATTCAACTATCAATGTTCAATAATTCATTAATCGAGCAATATTCGCTCAGACGAGCAATATTTGCTCTGGCTATTAATATTCATCACGTTGATTCAATTATCAACACGCATTCAAGAACTATACATATGTCCCAGCAGACATGTTCAATCCATGAATCATAGAGCATTCTTCAATCATGCTCGACTCAACAACACTTAGACTCACAGTCTAATCAAGTCAACAACTGACTAATTAAATACACTTCTCCCTTGCAGACTCCACATTCATGAGACATCAATCACGTCTCATGGGGGGATATTTATTAGTCTGGCGGCCTACGGCACGTGTATTCATCCACAATGAGAAATGCGAGTAAGTCATGTAAGCAGTTGAGGGAGTTGGCAAAGTAGTGGGTGGAACGACCATTGTCTTGGTTTAGGACGGAGTCCTACAGATTGATCTCTCGAACTCAAAGCACTCCCGTGCAATGCATCTGTTTGAGATTAAGCAATTTGCTCGGTCGAGGAGTCCCCTTTCGCACGGTCGTCTCTTCATTTTCCTAAAAACCAACCAATCGTTTTGCCCCATCAACATACACATCTAGTAGATCTTCAAATAATCTAACATCATTATGTTACAAAAAAAATCCAAGAACATATCTGAAGAACTACAAAGTCCTTAGCCCTTAAGTTCCATAATAATATTTACATATAAAGACGAACAATGCGCAAGTTGCTCCGTTAAATACTAATAAAACACAATTAATGTAACTTCATATCGGTTGAATACGAGGTAGGCATATCCTTTTTACTACCTCCTTTCCCGACGTAACAGAAAAAACTTCTCTCAGTTAATTGAATCCTTCGATTTATTTATGGTTTATAAAGCTAAATCTAGATCTAAGTATGTTAAGAATAATTTCTTGTTTCAACTATCTGATATATACTTCATAGGAGTAAAAGAATACAATCCCGCTAAAAGTTAACCAGAAAACTCGGTTTAAATGTAAGTCTGAACCTCAGATCTAGGAATGACAAACTATTCTTGGAAATCATGATCCAATTCAACATCCATGAACTACAAGTACAGTCTTGGACTCATTTTGTACCGTTCTTTTTGATCTATGTTTAATGTTTTCGCATATAATATTAGGTAAAATGCATTATTTTTTAGTTTGTGAACGTATATGATGGGAGGGCTAGATGACACTAGATTATGAGTACAATATTAAATAATGAATGAAAAAAGATACATAAAGAGGAAAATGTTAAGTTGCATTCCATGTTTTTTAACACCATGTTTTGAAGTTCGTGAACAAGAACAAATTTGTGATTGTTGAATCTGGTAAGTAATTAGATCAAAAATAAATTATATGTTTACAAAAAGCCCATCACTTATCCATTAATCATAATATCGCAATATATTCTTGGCTATACATTTGGTATATCTTCAAGGATCTAACAAAACTGTCTATTTCTTTTCTTCTTCAAGTAGTCTGATGATTGGTATGCTCCCTCCCACTGCGGAGGTAGGGATTCGAACCCTGTAATTGCCAGAAATAACTTCTTATAAAGAGTTAAGTATGTAGCCCAAAAACCACTTTTCCAAACCATCAAAAATAAAATAAAAATGCAGAGATCCAAATAAGGCACAAGTTTTTTTTTTTGATCACTTTGGTTCAAGATCTACATTAAAATAGACGAGTAATTTTATCAGTTAAATCCCGGAAAATGAATAGAAAACATGGCATCCTATTCGTTCAACATTGGATATGAAATTTTTTATCCATTTGTTTAAAATTACATCTGCCAGATATAACTCCGTACAATTTTTTATAAATTTTTTTCTTCTTATAATAACATCCCAAATAGAAAAATACTATAATTTGTAAAGTTGGTACTATTCATCACCTTCTTGATCTAGAAGATGGTGTATATATTATTAAATGAACAAAAAAGGCACATGAGAAGGAAAAGGTTAATATCAACTTCTGGTTTTCTAACACCATCTTTATGGGGTCAGAACAAGAAGGACTATGTGATTAATGAATCTGGTGAATAATAACACCAGAAATAAATATTGTTTGATTCTAGCAATCAAATTCCATCTCCTATCCATCATTAGTCGGAGGCCTAGTTAGCAATTCGGGATTCGGCAAACGTACAGAACGGCAAATGTACGAGTATTATACGGTTTTGTAAAACCCAAATTCGGTCCAAAATTCGATCAACGGGACATGATTCGTCAGTAATTCGGAATGACATACGTATGTGTATAATTCGATTTATAAATGTGAGTTCGGCTCTGAAAATTCGGTATTTATATATAATAAATAATTAATATTTATAAGGACATAAACTAATTTTTTTATGCTATTTGCGAGTTATTTAAAAATAAAATAAACTTAATATGATGATATTAATAATATATACAACATTAGTCATCCAAGAGGACGTGGTATAGTGGTTTAGATGCTTGGTTAGTGAGTTTGAGATCTCTCTCACCTTCACCTTCAAATCTCTTCAGTCATTTTTGTTTCATAAAAGTTACAACAATGTCTAATATTGGGCTGTGTATGCTGGGGAGGCAGTAAAGCCCAAAAAGTGGGGCCTTTGAAAATGTAAAAGCTAAAGAATTTCTGGCGAATTAAGCGGACGTATTATTCAGGATACGTAAAGTTTGTGAATGATTCACGAATAATCCGGGAATGCCATATAATACGCGTCTTGGGTTCGGAGTTGCAAACGTACGCGAATAATTCCATAAAAAAATATAAAGAATACCTTGATATGAGAGGTGAGATCCTACATTGTTAAAAATAGCAGTGGAGATGAGATCTTAAACATACTGGAAAAGATACGGAAAAATAATTCTTTTAGGTAGTGTTTGATAACGGAGAAAGGAAACAATTCCATAGAAAGTATATTCCATGGAATCAGTATCCTGGGGACGCAATGAAAGATTTCCATGGAATTAAGTTTGAAACATATTTTAGACCACACTATTTTGTAAATGGACCACAACTTCATGGAAATAAATTTGTAATCAAACGATGAAAAACACGTTATTTATACGAAAAGATGGCCGAATTGTATTGAAAAATGGCTAATTCATTGGAATTAACTCCTATCAAACATAGCCTTAGTGTACGATTTTATTTGGAATATAAATGAGATCTAACTAATTTGTTTAACTTTGATATTTTTTCCATCTACAATGTTTTTTCATGTATCATAATGTTTAACCATCTATAAAATAATCAGATACAATCTGATAAATCTTCAACGACATAGCAACATCTTTTTTCTACTTATTCCCGGGGAAATCTCTGAATGAGAAGAATTAAATCCTTAATCTTTAGGTTTGATCCTAAGATTTGCATCATAACTGATGAGCAATGCTAACAAGTTATATCGTAAAAGTTCATAGAGCACAACTTTACGTCATATCTGTTAAATAAAGACCTGCATATATTATTTGCCCACCTATTTATAATCACATCCGTTAGATACCTATGTGCACTGTACAATTTTCTAGACAATTTCTTGTTATCACTCACCAAATAAAAATAATAAAATACCTTAATTATAAAGTTGACATTATTATACACAATGAGTTGTAAACCATCCAATTTCCATTGCCATCCTTTCATTGTCTTCTTTCTCTTCACCCTAGGGTTTATTCTTCAATTCCAAGTAGACATAAATAACCTTCTTCAACATCAATTCCTTCTTCCATCTGATTTTCTTTCTCTTACAAAAACTAATCATCTCCAAAATTTCCATAATCAGCTAATTATTAATATTGTCAAAATCCGATATCTCAGGAATAAATCTGACGGCCCGTATTTCATCGCTATCCACCAACCAAACCAACACCACACCAAACTAATCATGGTTAGGTTCTCACAAATCTAACTTTTCCTTCTATAAAATCCCATTGAATAGAAGAATAAATAAACCCTAACCCTAGCTAGTAAAATCATCCAAATACCTCAAAACCATATTTTGTGTCTCAAAAAAAAAAAAAAAACATACTTCTCCTATTTTCCTTCGAAACCATGACCACATACATCTCATACAACACCTAAACCATAGAACTACTCTTTCTTTCTCTCTTTCTACTGGTACAACCAAAAAAATTCCTCTCCAAAATCTGAAGCCCCCCCAAAAAAATAATTTTCACAAGGAAAAGGGTCTGTTTCTGTTCCAAATTAAAAACCCCCCTCTGGTTTTGTCTCTCTTTGCAAATTTCTTCTAATTCTTTCCGCCAAATCAGAGAAATAAAGCGCGGGACATCAAAAATCAATCCGATAAATGGATCCATTCTTGCCCTAGATTCTCGTTCACCCGCCAAATCCATTTGGTAAAGTCCAATTTCTCTTCTTGTTTTTTCGATTTTTCTTTTGATTTTCATAATTTTCATGGCAGAAGGTGGATTGATTTTAACTAATGAGTTTAATGAGTATTTCAAAATCATTCATGATCTTAAGCGAAGTGGGTTTTTGTTAGATTTAGATTCGGTTAAAGAAGATTCTTCATCTTCTAGCATGAAAGTAATTAGTAGCTATAAATCTGATGATGTCGAAAATGTTAGGAATGATGAGACTAGTGGGATTCGATGTTGGTTTGAAAGGAATTTGTCGATATATCTGAAAGAAATGTATGAGATTGAGAAAGTTGTGAGACCTTTACCTGTTATACTAGGTAATGGTGAAAATGTCGATTTGTTTCGATTGTTTTGTGTTGTTAGAAAGCATGGTGGGTATGGTAATGTGACTGAAATGAAAGTGTGGGGTGCAGTTGGGAAGGAGTCTGGATTGTGGGATGGAATTGATTCGTCTGTTAAATTGGTTTATATGAAGTATTTGGTTGTGTTGGAGAAGTGGGTATCGAAGGTTTGTGGCGAGAATGGTATTGATGGGGTGGTGGATTTAGGTGAGTGGAATGAGAAGCTGTGTTCGGTGTTGGTTGGGTTGGAGGAGTTTAGAGGGTTTGTACGAGAAGAGAGGGATGATAATAAGAAGGGAAAGGTGGGTAGTGAGATTGTTGTTGTGAAAGAGAATGGGTTAGAAGTGGTTGCTGTTGGAGATGATGGTACTAGTGGTAGTGGTAGTGGTGGTGGTGGTGGTGGTGATAAATGTGATATGGATGATGATGAAGATGTTGTGATATTGGATGCTAGTGTGGTTGAAGCAGATTTGTTTAGTCGAAAGAGGAAGAAAGAAGAGAGATTTTTAGAAATGTTGAATTGGGTAATGGATATTGCTAAGAATCCTGGTGGTACTTCAGAGGAGAAGTTAGCTGAAGTTTCTATGAACAGTGATGCTAATGAAGGTTTGCCGCTGCAGGGTTTGGCTCTGGCAGCTCGCAAAGTTCGGCTTCATGGTTTTGTTAATGGAGAAAATTCGCTTTCGCAGGTAATATTCTGTGGATTTCTTATCTTTTCTGTGCAAGTTTTAGCTGGTTTACATTGTACAACAAGTAATGCACAAACTGTCGTGCTAGTTTTTTGTTTGTGATGTGTTAATTAAGATGTATAGTTTGTCATCAATATGAGCTTAAAAAAGCGGAGGTCATTTAATATAGATACACTAGTTTTTTTACTTTGCCTGTTGTTGGTCAGTAGCACTTTACTTTGTATATAAATGTGTCTATATAATAGCTAGTTTTTGCGTTGTATCAGAACAAAAGACCTGTTTGTATGCATCTTATATGATAGATTGATATGTAATCAGCAGATAATAGAACCTTAGTTGCATTCCCGTATGTAGACAAGGCAAAGGAATAATGATGTAGATATCTGTCAAGTGTTTCATAGTCTCTTTAATGTAATTTGTACTTTACCTATTTGCTTTAGAATAATTAGCTGCTTGGAATCTTTGTAACATGTTATATTGAGGCTTGAAAGGTTCTGACATATATTGAGGTTTGAAAGGATCTGACATCATTGTAGGACATGAAATCCCTTAGCGAGAATATCTGTTTTTAACTTTTTATAGATGTGCCTATGTGAATGGTGTACGCTTTTGCTGCAATATGTGACCAGCACAATTTTTGTATGATTTTGTCTTCTGAGCTAGCCGGGAAGAACTTCTTTCCGCTTACATAACCTGCAGAGTTTAGCACGACACCCGTACAGGTCTAGTAGTTTGGTTTTTCTTCCATGGTGTTCTATTACCTGATGGCCACATGGCTTCTAGTAGTGTGTTTTTTCCGTTTTTTTTTTTTTTTTTTGAAGCATCTTGCTCTAGCTTATTCGAAGTTTTTTAGTTTTACTTTTACCTCTCTCTAGGGTTAGTCAGGCACTCAGGTATTCAATCTGATTTTTTTTTTTTTTTTTTTTTGTGCTTTGGTTATTTAGAAAGAGTAAAATCACGGCCATCCTATGGCAATCTTTCTTTTTGAATATTATCACAATTTTGAGAACTCTGGTTTAGTACTTTGTTGTTCCACTTTGATTCATTGCAGACAAGGTTAATCTGATGACTTATGGGTTATGTATCTTAAATTTGAATATGAGGGTTACATGTATTTTCCATCATCAATGTAGATACAACTTTTATATAAAGTACCTTAATCTTGCAGAAAAAGCAGAAAGTTTGTCCATCCATTTACGATGATCAAGTCAAAGGGAGGTTAAGATGCAGTGAAAGGCTTCATTCTCGCAAGGGTCGCAAAACCTCTCACGTGCACACGTCTTCAGAGTCAGCCATAACCTCTCGAAATGGCAGGGTTACAAATACAGGAACCGAGTCGGCCGTGGCATCTAATTCTGAAAATGCAGATTTGTTTGATGATCGTTATCATGAAAAGTATGTAGCCATTGGTACACTCCATCAAGCTGAAATACCAGAATGGGTTGGCGATGCTTATGTGGGTGACCCTAAATGGTTGGGGACACAGACTTGGCCATTGATAGATGGTAACCAAAATTCTATTGTCGAAACCGAATCAATCGGCAAGGGTAGAGAAGATTCATGTGGCTGCCAACTTCCAGGTTCTGTTCATTGTGTTAGATTTCATATCGCCGAGAAGAGGATGAAACTTAAGCTTGAAATTGGGACGTTGTTCTACAAATGGAGATTCCATTCTATGGGTGAAGATGTAGCACTCTCATGGACAAGAGAAGAAGAAACAAGGGTCAAGGCAATGGTGAGGTTGAACCCCCCATCATTGGAGAAATGTTTTTGGGACGAGGCAGTGAAAAATTTTCAGACCAAAACTTGGAAAAATTTGGTGAGTTATTACTTCAATGTGTTTTTATTACGTTGTCGATCGTTCCAAAACCGGGTGACTCCTGATAACATAGATAGTGATGATGATGATTCTGATATTGAATCTGCAAGTAATGGTTCCGAGAATCAAAATGCTGGTAGGCTTCCAGGTCCTGTGCATGTAAGTAACGGTTCTGGGCTTCAAGAAGCTGATAGGCTTCCAGGTTCCAGTTATGTAAGGAATGGCCCCGGGCATCAAGATGCTGGTAGGCTTCCAGTTTCTAGGTGCGTAAGTAATAGTTCTGGGCATCAACAAGTCGAAGGGCTTCCAGGTACGGGGTACATTAACAACGGTTCCGGGCATCAAGAAGTTGAGAGGCATCCAGGTTCCACTTCTGGTGCCCAATCTATGTTATGTGTGCTGAACACTGAATATATCGAATTGGATTAGCACGTGGATTCAAAATTCTGATGTAAAATTACAGAGTTGAAAGACTCAAGGAGATTTTCTTTTGAAGGAGACTGTTTGTTTTCACTGCCTTCTATTTTCACCACTTGAAGATAAACGGATCCTTGATGTAGATGATCGGCACGGCGAAAGTTGTTGACAGGTTTTCAGACTTTTCCCTCCGTAGCAGTTTTTGAGGATGTATTTCTGAGTCTTGTTTGCACTTTGCAGTTGACACATTTTGGTATTCTTCCTGGAAACTTTCATCTGTTGAATCCGGTTTCTTCAGTAGGAAACGGAAACAACAACTCAAACTAGAAATACTACATAGGAAGTAACACATATACGGGCTCTCAAACCAGAAGTCGCTGGCGATCTTTCTTTTCTTTTCCCTTCTCAATTCCTTCACACTTGTGGAGTCGTTGAAAGAAGGGCAAATTTGAAACTGTTTCTTGTTAAGACAGGAAACAAGAACCAGATGGTTAAATTTGCAGGAAAATGCCAAACTTCAGCAGTGCAGTATTATAACAATTTGAAATGATGGTTTGAATTTTCCTTTTCTCTGAAGTGAAGTCTGAACTACCTTTCCATGGTTTGTTTGGACTTGCCAGTTATTTCTTCATTTTTGGATGTATTGCCTAGGGAGGACATGCAACCAACTTGACTGACTACCATATTTATTCTTGACAACTGAAAGTCTGAAACTGTGGGTGTCATCTAAGTGAGCCTGCCAGGCCAATTAAACATGACTGATAGCACACTGAGCCTTACAGTACGGCCAACAAGGGGAATCTAAGGACCCCCTAAAACTGACTCGAAAATGCTTGGTCAGGGAATCTAATAACCAAAACTGACAAAAAAAGTAAACAGAAACACAACAAACAAGAATAGTAAACATCATGGATAGGGACGGTACGTCATTAAACTATGACTTGTTTCACCAGAGAGGCCATGCATCATGGTCTCCTCTTGCGCTCAGAAAACTGCCACACACATCGCCAAATATGTTGCTTGTAGCTTTTTTTATCATGGCATTTTTAGGGGCCGGAATTAGAGGCCAACAATTTATATCCAGCCAAGGTCACTAGTTAAGGGATACCCTGTAGGACATTGAAATTACCTAAATGCCCTTCAAGTAAAAAGAAAATAAAAACCAAATCAAAAACATTTCAACCCATTTCAACTATTCTTTTTCTGCTCTTCCCCTTCTCTCCCGATTGTGGAGGAAAAAAAAAATTCCCTCATTCTTCAATTCAACTTATCGTCGTCGTGAATCGTAAAATCAAAACATCGTAGATTCTTTTTTTCAACGATGTCTTCAAAAGATAAACCCAAAAGAGCTCGAACGAAAAACGTAGTTCGCGGTGTGGATCCACATATTGGAATTGCAGCAAGAAAAAAAGAACTTGTTGATGAAAATGACGAAGAACGCGAAGAACACGAAGCCGCGGATGTAGTTGGTGGTGGCGAATCTGATAGTCAAACACTCCGGCAACTTCAAATGGCCCCAATACGGTAAGACTCTATCAATTTTTGGGTTTATTTCGCTTTAATTCGTCGAATCGAGAATTTTTTTTTTATAGGGTTTTCAGTTATTTACACAGATTCGGTAGATATTCATGCTACATTACTTCCGAATGTAGTCGTGTTCTTCGTTTCTGAAGAACATTGTCTATATTCGGTAGATGTATTTATAGTTTAACTTCCGAATATTGTTTCTCATATCTTCCCGTGTACAAAATGTATATAATCGGTAGTTTAAAGTTTTTTTTGACTCCCGATTATGTTGATGTAGAGCCATAGTAATCGGTAGTACACTTACTACCGAATATATTAGACAAATGAAAAATTCTCAAAATTGTGATTTAGGCAAAATCCCATTTTGGGGCTAGGAAATATCGGAAGCGAATAATGTTCTATACTTCCGATTGTAAAATGTTGAAACTGAAATAGTTTTGGGGCCAGTATATATTCGGTAGAAAATATTTTTAATGACTTCCGATTATATAGGCTGAAAAATTCAGAGTTTCCTGAACTCCAATTGATGAGTATTCGGTCGCAAACAAATTTGCTTATCTCCCGAATGTTATGTATTCGGTTACAAAATGTTCCCTTTTACTTACGATTGTCTACATTCGGGGTTTGATTGTGTATTTTTTGTTCCGATTGTATAGTTTGTAAACGTTCCTTATTTTGTTGTTTAGGCAAAGTCGAGCTAAGCAAGCCCCCAAAATAGGCGACTTAGGGCCTCGTCGAGAAGGGAGTAAGAAAGTGTCAGCTAGTGCTAGGAGAGAAAGGAGTGCCAAGGGAAATTCAAGTGCTCAACAAGGTGTAAAACCAATTGCTCCACAAGACAGTCAACAAGGTGTGTAACCAAGTGCTCAACAAGCCACTCAACAAGGTGATGAACCAACTGCTCCACAATGCAGTGAACAAGGTGGTGTAGAACAAAGTGCTCCACAAGTTACATCCCAACAAGAAATTGAACAATTGATCCAGTGCCAACAGTACAAGAAGAAGGACAACCAAGTGTTACCCAAGAAGAAGGACAACCAAGTGGTACCAAAAAAGCCAACAAAGGAGGAGAAGGTGGAAAGAAGGATATTGCTAAGAAAGCATCACATCTTGTCCTTCACCACTTGAAGGTGAGGAATATTCCAGCAGGCAAAATCCTTGGGCAACCGGCGGATGGAGGAAAATTGCTATTTGGATACAAAGACTCCAAAGACATATACGAAACCAAGGTAATAATAAACGTATCCTTTTTATTAACGTATTGTCTATGTGTTCTATCGTAATAGTTGTATTAAGGGCTTTTGTATTTACTTTAAATATTTATCGTGTGTTTAATAGTATCATCAACATGCGGTTCGTCTACTCAAACCCACCGCCGCACCAACAAAAATGCTTGATTGGCCTTTATCCGGTGAATGTGAAAGGTTCAAGAAAATTATAGCCAACTCGGGGTTAGCTACTGCTGCCGAGAATTCAATGTTGGAACATGATCGTGTGGCTATATCGACGTTCGTGGAGAGAATGTATCCTGAGACCGACGCCTTCCATATGCCGTTTGGGGAGATGACGATTACCCCGGATGATGTTGTGCAGATTCTTAAACTCCCCGACCAAGGCAAAGATGTGAAGTTTAACTACACAAAGCAGTTAAGTTGGGCACAACTTTATGCTCTAACCAAAAAGTGCTTAGGTTGGGATGAAGAGACATCAAGAGAAGAGTTCATGAGGCATGCTCAATACAGAACTAGACAGATCAACACTACTATTTTGATGAATAAGTTCCGAGGCACCTTGGAAAAAGAACAAAAAGGAACGTTAACTGATGAGCAAGTGGATCACGCGGCCACCGCATATCTCCTTTGTGTATTGGGATGTGTCATTTTCCCCAACACTTATGGCAATCGGATCGACGCCAACCTTCTACAACTTTTGGATCCTCTCCATGAAGTCGGTGACTACTCTTGGGGCACGGCATGCCTAGCATTCTTGATGGAAGAGTTGAGAAATGCGTCGAGGCGAGGAACTAGCCAAGTTGGCGGGAATGTGGCTCTATTGCAGGTCTTTTTTAACTCTATAAGTCCACCTATAGTTATTCGGTAGACAATACAAATGATGCATATTCTGAACTTCAAATGATGCATAATCGGTAGGAATTACACATTTTGAACTACCGAATGTAGTTTATTCGGAAACATATTATTTAGTTTTACTTCCAATTATTTAGAATAGGAACTTAATGTTTGGAAATTACTACCGATTATATAGGCCATAAAACTATAATTTACTGAACTCCAAATGATGCATATTCGGTAGGATCTACACATTTTTAACTTCCGAATGTAGTTTATTCGGAAACATGTTACTTAGTTTTACTTCTGATTATTTAGAATCGGAACTTAATGTTGGGAAATTACTTCCGATTATATAGGCCAAAAAAATTGAGTTTACTGAACTCCAAATGATGCATATTCGGAAGGAATTACTTATTGTTAACATCCGAATATTCTGTATTCGGTAGTAACCATCTTCCGTTAATGTATATTCGGTTTCAATTTTTTTACTGTTACTTCCGATTAATTAAAATCCATTTACCAATACTTGGTTTCTTATCTATATAGGCATGGATCTATGACCACTTCCCTATCCTGAAGTTGGCCGGAGAGAACCCGGAGTGGCGCAAAGGTACTCCTAGAGGAACAAAGTATATCTTCGAAGACAACCGTTCTAGGACAAAAGAGCAGCAGTTGATTCGCATGAGGGAGATTTTGGACCAATTGAAGGCCTCAGACGTATGCTTTGATCCATACAAGGAAGACCGAGCTAGTGGGCATATAAATCTTCGTCGGACTTGTCCCTTTATTTTGGACCGTTGTGGCACCCCACAGGATATGTGATGTACAACCCCTCTAGGGTGATGCGACAACACGGGTATATACAACATCAACCAATGGATCACTTCGGGGATTACTACAAATTGGATTTGGAAAACTGCTCTTCTAATGGTGACAATCTCACGATAGTTCACTCAGGCTTACCTACTGTTCTTGATAACTGCGATAAGAGGACTGAGTTCATTATCAACACGGGTAGACCTGTCACCCGAGGTGATGAAAATTCTCCAGGTTATATGACTTGGTATAGGAACGTATCCCATCCTTTGGTTATCCGTGAAGTTAAATCAAAGACTACTTCGGTGGGGTCCAGTTATAATTTTATCATCAAAGACAAACCAAATGGTTATGATAGACTGGTGCGTATTCTTATAACATTTTTCATTTTATATTATGGCTATAAATCTTAGGTAATAACCGTTTGATGTTATGTCATTATGTATAAAAACAGGTGAATAGGTTCAAGTGTGTTTCCAAAATGTTAACTGCATGCATGAGGAGCGGAGATCCCGTGCCAGTTGAGAGGATAAAAGATGCTAGAGACTTAGTTGATAATATGGATAATGAAGATTATGCAGCTCACTTTGGGGAGAAAGGCACGAAGAAGAATCCGCCCAAGATGGCAGTATCAAAGACGGGTAAAAGAACTCGAGCTTCATCGAGCGCTGAAGGTGCTCAAACTCGTGGTCGTGCAGGACTTGGAGGTAGTCACGGTCGTAAAGTCAAGAAGACCAAATAAATGACAATGATTTGTGTTGTGTTGGATTATGTCGTTTCATAGTATTTATAGTTTGTGTTGGATTATGTAGTTTTTAAGGTTTCGATTAGATTTTAAGTTCTTAAATCACGTTATGGTTTGTGAATGGTTAGTTTTATGGAGTATGAATAGTGTATGAATTTAACAATTATTTGCAAGTTGCTCAAATATAACATCACGAAACCATTGAATTTTGATTTACAATCGGCAGATACTTTAATATACAAATCTTCCGAATGTAACAATCGGAAGTCATGTTAATGTATATATCTATCGATTATTACAAGGATTTTTGAGCCACTCTATATTCGGAGGTTTGGTTAACTAGTTTATCTTCTGATTATTACAAGGTTTAAAATTTAAAATTTTCAGTTTTTTCTCAAAACTGAATTTTGAGCCACTCTATATTCGGACGCAATTAAATTACAATGACTACCGAATA
>JAJJMB010004170.1:1150628-1165597 GCA_023531105.1 Papaver atlanticum | reverse complement strand
TATTACAAGGGCTACAAATTTGAAATTTTCAGTTTTTTCTCAAAACTAAATTTTTAGCCACTCTATATTCGGACGCAATTAATTACAATGACTACTGAATATAGTAGTTAAGCATTTCGAAATTCCAAGCCTTATGGTCGTTCCAAAATACCAAAACCTAAGGATTTTGGGAGGATTGGAATTTTGAGCCACTTTATATTCGGAGGTTTGGTTGACATGTTTGACTTCCGATTATTACAAGGGCTACAAATTTGAAATTTTCAGTTTTTTCTCAAAACAGAATTTTATCCACTCTATATTCGGATATCTGGTTAACTAGTTTGGCTTCCGATTATTAACCTTGTAATAATCGGGATTTAACGGTTAAAACTAAACTTCCGATTATAGAAAATTTAATGTGCTGATGAGTCACATGCTGCGTACACTCGTTTTACACCTCGCAAAAACGGCGATATTTTCAAAAAAAAAAAAAAGAGAGCCGTTGGAACTATAATCTATTTAAGAAGGGTATCCTCTTCCCCTATATGCAACAAAAATACATTTTAACTCTCTCACCTTCTTCTTCATATCCATCCATTTTTGTTGATTATTTATAAAAAAAATGGTTTTTCCCTTTTTTCCTTCTTCTTCTTCTCTATAACTCAAAAATGACAACAAATGAAAAAAATGAAACAAATTTCTTCCAAATACTACAACGACTACAATCGGACGGAAGCTTCTTCTTTTTAGCTACCGAATGCAATCGGTAGATAAATATCTTATATTATCTACCGATTATGTAAGGACAATTTAGCCATTACGAATTATGCGAGATAAGGGCTGGCTTCAATTTACGTTTGGGTGACCCTATTTTTGTTTTATTGTTGGCCCCTAATTCCTTTTGAGTGGCCCCTAAAATTGCTAGGTCTTTTATGGTTGCTCACACAAATGAAGTTGACTATGGCTAATGAAAATCAAAAATTCTTCACCAACCTTAGGAAAATGAAAATCATCAAAATAGGTACCTGAACAATTGATTTCAAAATAAGTGTTCGGTAATTTATGACATTCACAGTTTAGATTAAGCACGGTCTCAAAAAAAAAAAGTAATGATAAAGTAGGTATAAAACTACTCCATAGGAACCGGTCTAAATCCTGCAAGATTTGGCAAGATCATTAACTACTACCATAGACTTCTTGATTTTTAACTTATATTGGAATTAAACCTAGGGCAATTACATCATATTGCACTTCTAGTAAAATTATCTTACAGTCAATATAAATATCATATCTATATGGAATTATGTCGCTTTCTTGCTGTCATCAACACCAGCCAAATTAGGAATTTCTTGATATAATCAAGCAGTCCTGTTGAATGATACACTTCTCGGTTTGGTCATAAAATCTAGTATCATTTTTTCAGACTTACTAGTTTTGAGTTGAACTATCATTTGGTCTAAGCTAGTTAGTTTGGCCATTTTGAATGGTTAGTTCTTGGCCATTATTACAAAGTCGTCCACATGACAAAGTTGGGTCTTTAATTGGGACTTTACTTTTGTGGAGGTCTAACAGTTTTATGGTCTCCTCATTCATATTGGACTAGGTGTCTCATTCAAACGGTTAATTAAAGCAAAAGACAATTTATCAACTGTAATCAGCCAGATTGTACCGTTCTTTGAACAACGAATGTAAATATGTGCAATTATACGTAGGTTAAACAATTTTTAAGACACTGCATTGAAAAGTCGTGCACTGTTTCACGCCTCATTTAGAGGTTTGAGAATCTCTTTTAAGACACTGCTTTTAAATGTTTTCAAGTGCTATTAATGACATTTTATCGTTTCTGGTTATGGACATTTACTCGTATAAACAATGTAATCTACAAATTTAATGCAGTATCTAGTAAAGCCAAAATAAAAAAAAAGAACCATTATGAGGGACAAACTCTGTAGTCAACATTATGGTGCACCAATTAAGCTTAATATTATTAGATATGCATTTAGAGAGCCCTTTTTTGATAAAAAAGAAAATGGTGGGGAACTATGAACTCTTTGGCTATTTCTCAAGCAACCTCACCTACTGTAAAACACTATTGATATTTGAATGCACTTAAAACTATTTACATCAGCAATAGTATCTTTCTAGCAAAAATGATAAAGAACAGCGTTATTTGGTACATGTCTGTAAATCTAATGATTCAAACAATTTACGTGATTGAATTCGAATTTGTCAAATACTCCCTCTGTTTTTTGAAAAGAGATACTTTCACTTTAGCCTAAAAATAGGTTAAATTGAAAAAATGAAAGTGTTTATTTTCCAGAAACGGAAGGAGTAAGTGCTAATCCGATTAAGGCTTCAAATAAGTACTAATCCGATTAAGGTTTCGTATGCATTATGTGCACCGTAAGACTTGGAAGAGCTATAAATTACCGACACGAAATCATGAATATTTTAAAAAATTAAGACCTTCCGAAATTAAGACCTTCTAGTATAACACCTGTAACACCGAATCCTGAACCCTGCGATCCACGCAATCTTACTTATACGAGGCAAGTGACAGTTTTGGCAAATACCACCGGCATTTGAGGTAAAAATACACGAAACAAAATTACCCACCCCACCTAACTAAAAATCATAGCCATCCAACCGACCCACTAAAAACCATCCAAAGGCCAAATATTGAAGACACTACATAAAACCTTACAGCAAAACACACTATCACTCATAAGTTTTATATATCTTTGCCTAATTTTTCTCCATTATAATTGAAGTTCCTTTCTTCTTTCTTTTCTCTGTCAGACCCCCCAAGACCACCCAAAAAAATACTGTAAAAAATGTCTTCTCCTAGCAAACGCAGAGAAATGGACTTGATGAAGCTGTAAGATTAATAATCTCTCCTCTTCTTCATTATTTTTGTTTGATGTTTTTTTTTTGATTTTTTTTGATTATGGATTTTTGATTGTCTGGTTCAGGATGATGAGTGACTATAAGGTTGAGATGATCAATGATGGCATGCAAGAGTTTTATGTGGACTTCACTGGACCAACTGATAGTAAATCTTCTATACTCATATCTCTTTTTTTTTTTTCCTCAGATTATTTTTTAATAAAGTTTGGATTTTTCTTAGTACTGCAATTATTTAGTTTGATTTTTTACTTGTTTGATTTTTGGGATTAGACCCTTTGTTAGATTTTGAATGATTGTTAATGGGTTTTTGTTATTTTAGTGAATTTGTTTGAGGAAAGGGAAATTTCTTATTTCTGTAAAAAAGTTGAGTGAGTTCAACAGATTTTGACTGTAATCAGAGCCATGGTTTTGTGGATTGAGCTGATAACCTTGATAAAAATTGGTCAATTATTCAGTGTAGTGTGAGTAATTTCAGCTCTGGGGCTTACTCATTTTTTGTGTCGGCGAGAATTTAGTAGTCATTGATGAATTACAGGTCCTTACCATGGAGGTGTGTGGAGAATAAGAGTAGAGTTGCCAGATGCTTATCCATATAAATCTCCATCGATTGGTTTTATTAATAAGATCTACCACCCTAATGTTGATGAAATGTGAGTAATTTTGAACTTTTTTGATTTAGTAGCTAATTTTGACTTTCTTGAATGTTGAGTAATCTCAGTTAGTTTTGTATTGCAGGTCTGGTTCGGTTTGTTTGGATGTTATTAATCAGACCTGGAGTCCAATGTTTGGTATGTAACCCTCTTGCAGAAATGCAAATGTGTCTATTTTGGAATTCTTTCTGTTTTCCATGTGGAAGTCTTACTTGCCGGTTTGAGAAACTGTGCTCTGACTTTTGGGCTGAAATCTGTATGTTACAGATCTTGTAAATGTTTTCGAAGTATTTCTACCGCAACTTCTTTTGTATCCGAACCCATCGGACCCATTGAATGGAGAGGCTGCGGCTCTAATGATGCGTGATAAAGCTGTGTATGAGCAAAGGGTTAAAGGTTTTGTGATTCTTTTTATTTATCCTTGGATTATATATGCATGGAACCTAATCGAAACATCTCAAACTTGCTCTAATCATTTTTGCAACACCTTGAACTTGTATTTTCACAAAGCGGTTTTATTTAGCGAATTAGTATCTCTTCTCCAATTCATTTCTTGATTGAAAATAAAATGTATTTTCTTTAGATGATGGCACCCATGATGCAAGTATGTTGTTTAGTTTAAGGAACTAGAGTTTGTTGCATGGTCCTTGATTTGTTAAGTCACCAGGAATATACGCCGGCTAGTTCTTTCTGCTGTTTAAAACAGGACATAATCAGTGGTTTAAATTTTACTTGGTCAGTTTGACATGGTCAGAACTTGCTACTAATAATGCATAAAACTAGTGCAGTGTCCTGTACTAGATATTAGGTCATATTTGGGTCATGTCTATGCAATGCAACATGAAAGTGTCTAATTTGTGTGTGTGTGGGGGGGTGGGGGTGGGGACGGAGAACACCACAAAGGAGGCTTTGTAGATTCTTAACACTTAAAGAAACCGGGGTGTCACAATTGTATCATTGTCTCGTTGGTTTCTTTGACTAATTTTGAGGCATTGGGTGCTAAAAAGGTCTTCAGATTTTGACAACCTGAGCATTTGTTATGAATTGGCCTTAGAGATGTTCCCTGAACTTCTGTTGGATTATCTCTGTGCTGCATTACTTAGACAAAGTTGGGATGATAGCTAGCTTGTTGAACAAGAGCTAAACCAAAGTTTAGCAAACTCCATGAATTTTTAAATGCCAAGAATTGCCAAGTGTGAATGTATTCCTTGAGGCTGATAGTTTCTTTGGTACATCAGGACTTTTTTTTCTGTGTAATTATTCACCATGTACTACCAGTATAGCATTCACCCGATGCTCGTGCAATGAGTTTTCTTATCCAAGCTCAAAGCCTTTATGATGAAATGAAGCACTCATTGAATCTGAATTCAATTTTTTTACCAACTTTCAGTTGACCATAAGTTCTTGTCCTTATCCTTAGTGGCTGTACTTTGTTAGCTCTTTGAACCAGTTTGCACTAATTATCTTCCGTGTCATACCCATTTTCATACTTCAATTCTGATTATGATCTTGTTACATGTTGCTTCATTCTCATTTGTGATCCAGAATACTGTGAAAAATATGCGAAACCGGAGGACGTTGGGAATAACGCGGATGAGAAATCAAGTGACGAGGAAGATGAGGCAAGTGACAACGATTATGACTCCAGCGACGAGGGAATGGCGGGTCATGCAGATCCTTAATTTGCATTATTTATGCAATAAGTTACATTTAGCCTTCTTTTTATGCATCTGTACATGTCAATGATATTTGTACTTTTCGGGTAAAATCAAAATCCAACTCCAAAAACGAGTTGCAGTAGGAGGACCCTTCTGTGGTGTCATATTCCCGTGACTCCTCTTTATCTTATCTACCTCTCTTTTCTTTTCTTACCCTGTCGGCTTTCGGTGCAATGTAAATAACTTAATAACTATGGGTTCCATGTTCATGTTCTTTTTCCATATCTTATGCTTGAGAGCACTCTTTAAGATACATTTGTTCTTTGCAGTTACCCTGTACTAGGTGATGCTATACATTTGTTCTCAGCTTTCCAACTCTTCCATTTTTTGGGTCGCATAAAACAAAACCATCATAAGTATACATCAGAATATCACCATTTCTAAGTGACAGCAACGGTGTCCAGTGAGGATAACTGGTACCTGGATATTGAGTAGTGATGAATAGTTTAGTCCAAGATTCTTTCACTCCATGATCTTGCATTATCCATACTTCAGCTTGGATCAACATATTGTCGACTAAAACTAAACTAAGACATTCTTCCAATGAAACTAACTTCTTATACCACTTTGTGTTGCTATCTTCCGGATGAATTACACTATTTTCTGGCAGTGGCATATCCATGAATTTCTCATTACTAATATCAAAAGAAATTATATAATTGGATTTGGAGGCTTTGCTTATCCAATGAAGAGCATTGAGCAAAACACCGTTAAATTTTGAACGAAGTGGAAACTTGCAAGGGAAGGTACGACTAGTTTCTGACGAATGTGATCCAAATGTATATACTTCAACCTCACAAGAATCAAGTTTTTCATAATATGTTGTAATTCTTACCATCTTGTAATCTCCAGTTTTGCTATCATAACCAAACCCGACTCCAGATAACCTGGCTATTGGAGGACGCTTGAGGTTCATCTTAAAATCACAATGTTCCTTATATTCTCTAGTTGTTGGGTTCCAAATACAAATATTATCTGTATTACTACTAATAATACTAAAGCAAATGAGACCATTACAAGCACCCAAAATCCTAACTTCCGTACCTTTCTTGTATTCAAACGGGGTATCCATGAGAACAGCATTTTTACCTATATACTCGCATGATAAACCTGGTGTTGATGTAATTGAACCATAATCTATAGAGTACATCAAAGGCTTACCAGTAACTGACTCTTTATCGGTGAACATGATCTTATGATTGTTCTTATTCTGAATACTTAGTTTAAGATGATCATTGATAAAGCTAGGGCTAGAAATCAGGTTAAGCCAGGGTTTGCATACACACTTGCATGTTAATATTGATTTCACTGGTAATTTTAGAAAGATTTCTTCTTGCATCTCTTCTGGAAGACTTGATATTAACATAGTTGTTGCTGCTGCTGCTGCAGCCATCTTCTTCTTGGAGCGCATTGTTTAGGGTACTCAACTTCAAATCAGGCAGAAAAGAGATTAACGAGGTTAAGTTCTTAGTTCTAAGTTAACTCATGTTTCGTTTCCGTTTAGTAGAACTTTAAATAAATTTTGTCAACCATAGACTTTGGTTGAACACAAGCCCAACCCTAAGCCCGCAACCAAACATAACTTGCGTCTTGCGGTCAAACAGTGCGTGCACTCGTGAGTCATGTGTGTACCATTGCCTAACTCTGTTCAGGAACATTTCGATGAATAAAGCGAATGCACAACGTCTTATTTTCGGTCCATCTGCGGAATAATATTGCTATTACTTGTTGTATTCAGAAATGCCAAGGATCAACAAGCCTGTGTGCCATCAACCATTGCCCTTCAAATTTGTCTTTGGACAAATGAATAAATTTGCGAAGAGTTGCGCACAGAGGAAAATCTAACTTGTGGAGAATGAAAGAGAATCTAACAAAAAGTAACCATAAGAACAAAAACACCACGGATGACATCATTCAAATACTGACTCCTAGTTTCTCCAATTTGCATCACAACTAGTGCAGTCTCCGTCACTGATCACCTTCACGATGTGGATGAAGGGATGCAGGCTTGCAGTCTCCGTGGCCGAGCACCTTCAAGATTTGCACAAGGGGGTAAAGGCTCATGACGTTTGCGATCACCATTATCACCTTCACGGCATACACGATTACCACTAGCACCTTCACGTCGTGCACCATGTCCACCACCAGCAACAGAATAGTTGCCAACATCTCTGCAAAAGCACGAGGAAATTGCAAATAGAAAAAAAAGGCAGAATAATGAGCTAAATAAAAGCTACCAACGTTGGAAAATATTGGACTAGACTATAATCTGTCTGCTGAAAAAAATAGAGACTTAATTCGAATTGCTCAAAATGAAATCCTGACATTAAAAATGATAGATGAAAAGAATGCAAAGCCATAAGAAACCTATCGACTCTTTTCTGTTCATCCTCATTTTCTTTTAACGTGAACTGCAAGGCTCTAATAAATAACTGTAAAAATGATTAGAGAGTGTACAAGATCCGTTGATTTTACCTCTATTTTTATCTCATTGGCTTCTTCACATAAGTACCAGAGTTAAGCGAAACCAGGCTCTCGACATAACTCTGAGGAGGAGTACTCATACTGGTAAGTTTACGGACTGTAAGTGTGTTTCTTTGGAAAAAACTGCCCAGCTTTCCAATTCTTTCATTTTTTGGGTCGCATAATACAAAACCATCATAAGTATACATCAGAATCTCACCATTTTTAAGTGACAGCAATGGCTTCCAATATGCATGACTGATAACTGGTTTCTGAACAATGGTGAATACTTTAGTCCAAGATTCTCTCACCCCGTAATCTTGCATTACCCATACTTCAGCCTGGGTCAACGTCTTGTCAACTACAACTAAACTAAGACATTCTTCCAACACTCCTAACTTCTTATACAAGTTTGTGTTGCTATCTTCTGAATGAGTTACACTATCTTCTGGCAATGGCACGTCCACGAATTTCTCACTACTAATATCGAAAGAAACTATATAATTTGAGGCGTTGCTTATCCAATGAAGAGCATTGAGCAAAACACCGTTAAATCTTGAACGAAATGGAAACTTGTAAGGCAAGGTACGAACAGTTACTGACGAATGTGATCCCATAGTATATACTTCAACTTTACAATAACCAGGGTTTGCATAATATGAGATTCGTACCATCTTGTAATCTCCCGTCTTGCTGTCGTAACCAAACCCAGCTCTAGATAAGCTGGCTGTGTTGTTCTGAAAATCAAAATGTTGTATTTCCTTATATTCTCTAGTTGTTGGGTTCCAAATACAAATATTACTTGTATCATTACTAGTAATACCGAAGCAAAGGAGACCATTACAAGAACCCAAATCGTAATTTCCATAACTTTCTTGTTTTCAAACGGGGTATCCATGAGAACAGCTTTTTCACCTATATACTCACATGATAAATCTGGTGGTGATGATATTGAACCATAATCTATAGAGTATATCAAAGGCCTACGAGTACGTGACTCCTTATCAGTAAACATGATCTTATGATTTTCTTTATTTTGTTTACTGAGATTAAGATGATCGTTGATAAGTCTAGGGCTAGAAATCAGATTAAGCCAGGGTTTGCATACATACTTACATGTTAATATTGATTTCACTGGTAATTTCAGAAGGACTTCTACTTGCATCTCTTCCGGAAGCCTTGTTATTAACATAGCTGCTGCTGCTTCTGCAGCCATCTTCTTCTTGGAGCGCATTGTTTAGGGTACTCGACTTTCGAGTGGAAAATATGGCAGAAAAGCGATTAACAATTTAACTCGTGTTTCCTTTAGAATCTTTGCAAAATTTTAAATAAATTTTGTCAACCACAGATTCTTGTTCAACACAAGCCCAAGCCCAAACACGCGACCAACAGAACTTTCGGCCTGTCATCTTTCTCTTTAGTTTTCTTGCACAAATGCATGCATCAAGTTGCAAATGGATAACAAAGAGATCTTGACAGTTGACATGCTGCAAAACCTCCTCATAAATTTAATCATCATCATAATTTTGCATTAACATTCATCATCATATAATGAAGGGGTTCACTTACTATTCAAAGTAAAAACCTAAAGTCTTTGAAACAGAACCAAGAACCAAAACAGGAAAACCTAATTCAGGAGATACTTCCAACACATAGTAACCATAAGAATCAGAACACCTAACGTCAAACCGTAACTCAAACACTAGTATAGTAGTTCTTAGTTGCCCCCATGTCCATTAGAATCACCACCATCACTACCACTGCTACCGCCTCCATTTCCATCAGGATCACCACCATCACTACCACTGCTACTGCCTCGACGAGGTCTACCATATCCACCGCTCCACCCACCGCGGCGAACCGGCTGTATACGGCGTACACGGGGATAATTGTAATAATCACACTCTTCACAGCCTGTACCATATCCACCACAACGAACAGAGCATTTGTATTCCACATTTCTGTAAAAGCAAATAGATTTGAGTATACACTGGAAGAAATGGTTTCTCAGGGAGTAACCAGAATAAAGAACTAAATGCAAAATTTATATATAACACTCATTCATAGGCCAAAACCACTACTTTAAGTATAAAATGAACAAAATATGAATAAGAAAGCAACTAATTTTTATAAAATCTATACCAACATAAATTTTCGTGGATTTCATAAAATGGATAGAAAGTAGAAACCCTACTTAGGATAAAAGATACCGGCATGGGATTTGCAAAAATGCATTAAACTAAAATCTGTATAAACTAATTTCTCTAAAGGAAATCCTAACATTAAAAATGAACCATTAGAAACCTGTTAAAGTCTTTCCTATTCATCTTAATTTTCTTCCAACTGAACTGCTAGATTAGTGAGCGTACAAGATGCAATGACTTTACCTTGTTTTTTGTCCATTTGGCTTCTTCACGTAAGTGCCTGAGTTGAGCGAAACCAGGCTCTCGACATAACTCTCAGGATGAGCCATCATCAGAGTATGTTCACGGGCTATAACTGGGTTACTTTCGAAAAAACTACTCCTCTTTCCAACTCTTTCATTCTTTGGGTCGCATAAAACAAAGCCGTCATCAGTATACATCAGAATCTCACCATCTTCAAGTGACAGCACCGGCATCCAGATAGCATGACTGGTAATGGGATCTTGAGTAGTGGTGAATAGTTTAGTCCAAGATTCTCTTACTCCATATTCCTGCATCATCCATACTTCAGCTTGGCGCAGCATCCTGTCTACTAAAACTAAACTAAGGCAGTCTCCCAATACTCCCAGCTTTGTGTTTCTTTCATCTGGATGTATTATAGTTTTTTCCGGCAATGGCACATCCACAAGTCTCTCATTATGAATATCAAAAGAGACTATATAATTGGAGATATCTTGCTTGGACGTATTGCATATCCAAAGAAGAGCTCCATTGAGGAAAAACACCACGAAATGCTACACGAGCTGGAAAGGTGTAAGGGATGGTACGAATAGATTTTGAAGATTGTGATCCAAATGTATAAATTTCAACTTCACAATAATCAGATTTTCCAGATTTCGCAATCCTTACTATCTTGTAGTCCCTATTTTGCTATCATAACCAAACCCGGCACAAGAAGTTTGCTTGGGGTTCCTATCAAAATTGTAATGTCGTCTTTCCGTATATTCTCTAGTTATGCTATCATAACAAAACCCGTTTCTAGAATGATGCATGGGGTTGATAAGAAAACCCCAATGTTGTATTTCCTTGTATTCTCTAGTTGCTGGGTTCCAAATACAAATGCTAATCTCTGTATCAATAGAGATATAAAAGCAAATGAGACCATTACAAACACCCAAAATCCTAACTTCCATACCGCTCTTATATTCAAACGGGTAATATTCCATGAGAACAGCTTCATTACCTATATAATCACATGATAAATCTGGTGGTGCTGTAATTGAAGAATAATCAATAGAGTATATCAAAGGCTTACCAGTAATCCATTCCTTATCAGTAAACATGAGCTTATGATTCTTCTTATTCTTAATACTGAGATTAAGATGATCATTAATAAACTTAGGGCTAGAGATCAGATTAAGCAAGGGCTTGCATACACACTTACAGCACAAGATTGATTTCACCGGTAACTTCAAAAGAATTTCAGCTTGGATCTCTTCCGGACTTGAGATTAACCTTGCTGCTGCCGCCGCTGCCATCTCCTTCTTGAAAGGGATTCAGTTTCCAAACTGAAAAGAGAGCATTTCACTACTAAGAATTTCTGGTCATGTGCGAAAATCTTGGGGGCACGATGGCAACTTTTGAACCCTGTTGTAGGGCATACTGAAAAATTTCAAGCATATCAAATAAGGATAAAAATGGGTCATTAGATAGTAATTTTCAAAGCCCCTTATCCAAATATTTTGTTTAATGACAAAACTGCCCTTATTCTTTTTTTTTCTCTTTAATTTTTTAAAAAGTTTTTAATTTTTTTTTTGTTTTGTTTTTTTTTTATAAATTTTTTTGAAAATAAAAATTCATTAAAAAAATAAAAATAATAATTTTATAAAAATTAGAAAACTCAAGGATCCTCAAAGTGAGATGTTATTACTTCGCAATTGCACTGGTGTATCTCGTTTATATTTTGCAATGCGTACTACCAATCCTGCAGCTCTTCAATAAGTCACTGATCTTTTTGATGATCACTTGTTCCGTTATCTGAGACTTTTGGTCACTGGGGATGGTGTGGGTTTTGGGCCTTTGCAGCAGAGATTAGCTACCTTGCCTATTAAAGACGGTGGATTGGGTATTTATACTATGGATGATACTAGCGCCTATTGTTATCTTGCATCTCAAAGCCAGACTACTTCTGTGCAAAAGGTAATACTTGGCAACTTATTCTCCTCAGACAAGGGTTCTGCTTATCAGCTGGCTCTTCATAAATTCATCCAGGTATGTGGATTACTTCCCGCTATCGCGTCGATGATACTGCCCCCCCTTCTATGCATTCCCTGGCAGTTACTTATTTTGATGCAGTTAAGAAGCAAATCCCCAGCCACTTTCCATGTCTGCAAGAGATTCCATTTTGTGGCAATGTAATCGTGTCAAACATGCACAGGATTATTTGATGGCTGTGCCCATTAGTGGGCTCAACCAATGCCTCGCCCCAAGACAGTTCAGAACTGTACTTTGTTATCGTCTTGGTATCCTTTTGTTTGTGGAGAATGGTTCGTGTCCTAGTTGTAACAGATCTATGGATATCTTTGGTGATCATGCGCTTCATTGTGCTAAGGATGTTGGAATCAAGTTTCGACATGACCTAGTTCGTGATGTAATCATCGACATTTGTTACAAAGCTGGTGTGCCTGCCCATAAAGAAATTTCTCTTGGATTTTTGTCTAATGATGGAAGAGACTTGCGCCCCGCAGACATTCTTGTTCTAAATTGGGAGAGTGGTAAGGATGTTTGTATGGATGCCACAGGTGTCTCACCCTTCACTGGTGAAGGTGCTAGTGCTTTCGTCCCTGGCAAAGCTATCTCGAGTGCTGTTTCACGAAAACGCACTAAATACTTGGACAAATGTGTTTCGCATGGATATGGTTTGGGGGTTTTAGCTAGGGCTGCACAACGGGTAGGGTGGGTAGGATATGGCCTATTTCGCCACCCTACCCACTTAATGGTGGGAAATTTTTTTTTACCCGCCACCCTACCCGCCAGTAAATGGATAAGATCCTACCCGACCCATTAATTGACGGGTCGGGTAGGATAGGGTGGAGGGTATATCCGTTTTTTTTTCCCCACAATTAGTCACTAGCGGTCAAAGAGACAGTCAATGGTCAACTAACAGTCAACGCCAGTCAAAGGTCAAAGTCCAGTCCACAATTAAAGGTTAACTCGGTCAATGGTCCACTGAGTCAAATAGGGAATCGGTGAGTCAACTCAGGTTAAACAAGGTTCACTCAACTCAGTCAGACAACTGAGTCAGCTAAACAAATTGAGTCAGCTAAACTGACTGGGATGACTAACAGGCCTAATACTCGAGAACAGAAGTTTATACAAACATTAAACATTCCAATCATTCAAACCAACTTCCAATCTAATTACAAACACAATAAAGGATGCTTTAGACATCACATATCTTAGGACATGCTTATCAGCGAAATGTATAAACTTCCATCAATACGGGCGTGAATTGTTTCCCCACGTTGATGTCTATCAGGCCCAGAGCATCCATCTCTGTAGTTGTCTCTGCGCCCAACACTACCATAACTACCGCTGTAATATAACCAAAAAAGAAGAGAAGTGAACAATTTAGCCATTAGAATTGGGAACTACATGAATAACAAAAATTCTGAGATTGTTTATACTTCTGGACTGCTTTATTCTGAGATTATTTATACTTCTGGACTGCTTTATACATCAAATTTTCACAACATATAGTTTATGACATAAGACTCAATTCTAAACCTCTGGTGCCACAATACTATGCCAGCAACGTCAGAAGAGAAACATCTAGATTTATTGGCAATTTGAACTAGGTGTCATCTACAGCTGCTAGCCTAAATCCTTGAAAGTAGAAAACCAGATAAGTTGCCATATCACATAATATGTGAACAGTTGCAACCCAGAACAATGTAAACCTGAGCACGCTTTTGTTAATACTACTAAATCAACAAACGCACATGACACAGCTAAATATTTAAGATGTTTACATGCACAGAGTTGCTTATCATGGCAGAGCGTCCCCTTGACAATTAAAATGTTGGGCAATGATCAATGCAACTACCAAATTCGTAAATTCTATTCTCCTCAGTTTACCAACTTCAGATTTCTTAGCAATGATTTGCAGCCCTTATAAGTATGTATCACAGGTTTTTCACAACTTATAGGTTAGACCTCTCAAATTAGTATTACAAGTTGGTAGTGGTAGCAATCTTTCCTAGAAGCAATTAATGTCAAACCATTGCATTCAGAAATCCAATGATATTATAACATTTGACATGCTAATTCATTTCGTGAACAAACAAAGGCAGTGTATAGCCCATGAGAATATATAAGTCAGCATGGTTCACAATCTAAAGCGTATTTCAAAAATAAGGTATATGCTAATTGACTCATAATACCTTATTCTTCATGTTTATTCTTTAATCGTCATCTACGATGATGGAATAACCACTTAGATCACCAAATAGATCTGCAACACATCAAAATTTAGTCAAATCTCAATAACCATTGGCAGATAAATCACTCAAACTCAAATTGCCCACCAAAATCTGACTCGACAGCATAAAGATAAATTCAACAGCAGCAAGTTTTATACCTGACTCGACAACGTCATCCTCGTCCGTCTCAGCTCCGAAAGTAGAAGGATCCATGTCAATTGGGGTACGCAACCAGTTTTGTAATAAAATCAAGGCCTCTACTGTCCTGGGCCTTAAAGAACTTCAAAGTATTCGCTTTATAGTACTGAAAGCGGATTCAGAAGCAACAGATGAGATAGGGATAGCAAGTACATCTCTTGCTATGAGTGAAATAATGTCAAACCTGGCAGCATTGATTTTCCACCAAACCAATATATCAAATTTAAAACCTTCTTTGTCTTTAGTTGGTGAGTAAATTGGCTCCGCCAAGTATCTTTCCACCTCTGATTTGTCATAATCTTCCAATGTAGACAGCTGGATTTTACGTGCATCTCTATGAGCCTTATGCTTTTTCTTTCTAGTTAAAATAGAACACGAACTCCCTTGACTAGAACTAACACTAGTTTCACCTACAGACTCTGATGAGGC
>JAJJMB010004170.1:1068935-1134937 GCA_023531105.1 Papaver atlanticum | reverse complement strand
TTTTTTTTTTTTTGGAGAGCATTGTTTAGGGTTAAGTGGAAAAAAATAAGGAAGAAGAAATTAACACTTCAACTTATGTTTTTTCCTTGAGCGAAACATTAGATTTTTTTGAAGGATTTTTTGGGAGCCTTGGAGATTTTGAAGGGGACCATTCTTTCATTTTTGGTAAGTCATTATGAAGTAAAGCTCAATGCCCCTTATCAACATATTTTATTTAATGTCCAAAATACCCTTGTATTATTTTAATTATTAATTATTTTAATTATTTTTTTAACTTTTTAATACATTGACAAGGGACACTCATACAGAGTTTCTGGTTGGTAGCCTAGCAACAAGCTGGGCTCCAACTGCTCTTTGAATAACAACGCCTAATCTATGGAAAATAAAACTACCCAAACCACTACTAGCGTCGTTACTAACTAGACAATTCTTCAGACGCTTGAAAAAGCACAAAGTGTCTTCACCAAGATCCCCTAGAGTAGAGAAGGCTAAGAAACCCATACCATATCCCAATGAAGCACACTTGTCTAAATATTTAGTGTGTTTTCTTGAAACCACATTAGAAATAACTTTTCCTGGGACAAAAGGGCGAATACCTTCACCAGTGAAGGGCGAGACACCAGTGACATCCATACAAACATCTTGACCATTTTCCCAGTTGAGAACAAGAATAGCAGCAGGCCTCAAGTCTTTATCATCATCTGACAGAATACCCAGAGAGACTTCCTTGGGCGCAGGTACACCAGCTTTGTAACAAATATCAGCTATAACATCACGAACAAGATCATGTCGAAGCTTCCTTCCAACATCTTTAGCACAGTAAAGCGCATGGTCCCCAAAGATGTCCATAGATCTGTTACATCTTGTGCATAAACCATTCGCAACAAACAATGGGATACCTAGGCGATAGCAAAGCACAGCTCGGAACTGTCTAGGCCCAAGGCATTGATTAAGCCGGTTAATAGGTACCGCTAATAAATAATCCTAAGCATGCTTGAAACAGTTACACTGCCACAAAATGGAATCCCTTGCAGACATAGAAAATTGGTCTTGAATTTTCTTCTTAACTACATCAAAATAAGTGACTGCCAGTGAGTGCATGGAAGGAGGGGAAGTATCATCGACACAATAAGAAGGAGGTAATCCACATACCTGAATAAAGTTCTGAAGAGCCAACTGATAAGCAGAACCTTTGTTTGTTGAGAATAAATTACCAAAAATTATCTTTTGTACTGAAGCTGTCTGACTCCGAGAAGCAAGGTAGCAGTAAGTACGGGTGTCAGCCATGGTGTAAATGCCAAGACCACCATCTTTAATAGGCAAGGTAGCTAATCTCTGCTGTAAAGGTCCAAAACCTGGACCATCGCCAGTGATTGGTAGTCTCAAATACTTAAGTAAATGATCATCAAAAAGATCAGTGGATGGTTGCAGGGCTGCTGGATTGGTAGTACGCATTGCAAAATATAATCTAGACACACTAGTGCAATTGCGAAGTAATAGCATCTCACTTTGAGGGTCTTTGAGTTTTTTAATTGCAGCCATTAGTTGAACAGTCTTATTCACCCTGGTCAACATCATCTCACTAATAAAGTTCAAATCCAAACTCACCGGTCCACCCAAAAGTTTAACACCATTAGAGGGTCTACCAATATCATGGGGAAAAACACCATCAACTGTGCTTATGGGATCAATAGAAGGCCAAAAGACTTCCGTTTTATTCACATTAAGATGTAACCCCTTACTTGGTCCTTCAGTTTCTATTATGCTCAAGGCCTTGGCTACCTCTAATGTATCACCAATAATAGTACCATCATCAAGGTACCAAGCGTGTAAATCAAGTTTGCATCGAGAAGCAATAGACTTCACTAGAGGGTGAAGTGTCAACACAAACAGCAAGGGACCGAGGGGGTAACCTTGCTGAACCCCGAGTGCAGACGACAAAATATATTGGTCATAATAGAGTTTAGCATGTCGCAAGTAACAAAATTCTACCTAGCGATAAATACCTGGACAATGTAGACGAACTTCCTGGATGAGCTGAGATCTGCTCACCATGTTGAAAGCATTAGAAAAGTCAATGAGCAACATTGAAATTTTATATGAGTGACCTTTTATCTCCAGTAAGCAGTTTACATCATGTAAAATACTCTCCCCCCCAGCAGGCACTCCAACTCCAAATTGGTAGTCACCTAAATAAGAAGTCATGTCCTTTCCGACGGAGAAAGTAGCTACTTTTGAAACCAATCGTCGCCAAACCGTACCAACAATAATGGGCCGAATACACCTCCAGGTTTAAGTAATGGATTTAAGGGCGCACTGGCAATGAACTCACCTAAACTCTCGGGCATTTTTCGGCCAACAAAAGATTGATAACCCCTGTAATCGAAGCGAGTAAATTATCCTCCATTGCTGCTGTAACCCCACTCATCACATCAACTAAATGCTGAGCACGTGAGCCATCACGACCGCACGATGTACCTTTAGGGAAACTAATGATGGCTCCCAAAACAGCCCGAGTCTCCACCATGATAGGGTCGACCATGATAACATCAACGGGAATGGCAGGAGGCGACGCATGTGGGTGTTTATCTTGCAAATCAAGGTACGTTTTATCATTACATGGCGCCAGCCTAGACGAAGAAAGCACATGTATCGCAACAGCGAAATTGCCGCAACTCATCTTTTTCCGGCAAGCCATCATATTGGCAGCTCCCTGCTTCTTCAAATCTGTCTTCCTAGCGCCCATATGAACAGGCTGTTGTAACAATTTGTTTACCAGGATAGAGCGACCACCAGGCTCCTTCCAGACCGAAAATGCTTGGTTGATAGCAGCAACCTGCAATCTCTTTCTGTTGCCTGATTTTTCTTCAGCTGAGCTTCTCGGTCTGAACAGAGTTAGGGTACAAATTGGAAGAAGCATAAGCTGCCACCACGATGAGAGATTACCTTGACTAACGATTACCCTATCGAGACAAGTCTTCAACTCCCTTGAGAAGGCAAGCCTGCACTGATATGGTATGCACGTAACAGTTGTAAACTGTCTTTGAAGTACGGCATTAAATAAATCCGTAGAAAGAACTTCCAAAGCATCACCACCAATATCCGTAGGAGCATCGCAGACTACTTCAGTTGTAAAGCCCATGCAATCAGCACTTACTTCAGCTGGTTTAGCTAAACCATGAAGGAGAAAATCAGTCCCTGCACCGTTGAGAGGTTCTGCGATGACATCTCCATGTACAACTCCTTCACGGCCCTTACACGGCATCTTCCAAGCATGTAAATGCATGGCACAACCACATTCGAAGACAGTAGAGAACTTTCTCCCATGCAAGATAGACGTTCAGGTAATTGGCAATCAAATCCCTGCAAAAGGTTTTTTTGTCCTCGGAGGATAAATGCCTATCAAGTAAATGTTTCATGAAAGAAACTTTGGCGTAGCCTCTGCCATTAACACCATCGCGGCAACCATGGAAGGTCTTGAAGGGGCAACGGCAAAAGCCATCCTCTGTTGTAACAGTGTCCGTAGATGAGGAAGAACCCAACTGCAACTGTGTAGAAGGGGTTGCAGGCAACCAGGAAAGGGAAGATGTCCTAGTGATTCTAGACATGGCGACTGTATAGAAAACCCTAGGGGAAAAAAAAATAGAACCCTAAAAATAAACAAAAAAACAACGACCAAAAGAAATGAAAAGGGGCTCAAAACTGAAATGCCGAGGTCGAAAAAGCAAATATAAATAAAAAACGAAGAGAAATCCCACATCAGGCATGGAGTTTCCGGAGATTAAAACCGGTTTTCAGTCGCCGGAGAAAAATCGCTGGAGCAACCATGAGAGAGAGAAAAAAAGATAAAACTACCACATGTGGTAGTTTGCAATGATGGCGCAAACGTGTGTTAGTTTTATCTTTTTAATTGAGAAAAAGCAACGTGTGGTAGTTTTATCTTTTTTTTAATTGAGAAAAAAAAGATAAAACGTGTGGTAGATAAAAAAAAAAGATAAAACCGGAGATTAAAACCGGTTTTAACTACTTTTTAATTATTTTTTTTAATTATTTTTTTGAAAAAACAGGTACCTAGCTCAGTTGGTCATCCTCGTTCCACAGAGGTTTCATGCGCTCCAGGAGGTCCCAGGTTCAAGTCCCCGATGGCGCACTATTGCAGAGTTTGACATGAAAGGTAGAGTTAGCTTTCTCCCCTTGCGACATAATCACAGCCCCCTATTCGCTTCAGCTCCCTTGGCATGGTTCCTCATGAGGCTCGTTGGTAGGCTAGCGCGGCAACCTGTTCAATTAATGTAGTAGTCCGCTGTTGGAGCTTAGCTTGTTAGGCTTCCAACTAGTTTCTTGTAATAATATTCTTTATTATCTAATAAATATTATGCTTTTTTCAACAAAAAAAAATTCCTGAACAAATTTTTAGGAAAAAATGAAATAAAAATTAAAAAGTAAAAAAAAGTAAAAAAAAAACAAAAACAAAAAAAACAAAAAACAAAATAAAAAAAATGAGAATTTAATTTAGTAAAAGGATAATTTAGTCGTTTACTCTTACTAGGACATCCCTTATCCCTACACAATGGTTGGCCTAATAACTTAATGGCCCCCATAGATTCTTGTTGAGCACAAGCCCAAGCCCGTGACCTGAGGCGTGTGTGCGTGTTCTAACTCTTGATGTCAAATTGTGAAAGATCATCAACAACCTTGAGTGCAATCAACCGTTACGCTTGTAGTTTTTCTTTGCGCAAATGGATCAAGTTGCAAAGAAATAGCAAAGAGATCTTGACAGTTGCAAAATCTCCTGATAAATTTAATAGAGATGTTCTGCTTTTTTACTCCCTACTGCGGCATAATCACCACCAATTCGCTCAATGTGTCTGTTAGTCGCAGTTTAATATGTCTCTAAGCATTTGCATTATACTTAAGATTAACATGGCTGCTGCTGCTGCCGCCATCTCCTTCTTGAAGGTAAATAATCAGGGTATTCAATTTTCTAAAGAGGGCATTTCACTTCAAGAGTTGTAAATTTACAAGGAAGATTTTTCTTGGGGGCACGACGACAGATTTTGGGTCACGGCCTACGGGACACATTTTAGTTCGCTAAGCAAATATTATGGACACATTTCATAGCCCATAATGAAATTTTTTGGGCGGCAATAAAATTTTTGGAGTCACAGGAGTGGGGTAAAAAACATAAGTTAACAAATATATTTTTGCCAAATTTGTTTGTTATCCGCAAGTTCCAGAATTAACTTCAGCATCATATACTGTGGTGGGATTCAATATTAATAAAACAAAACTAGTCATAAAAACTCAAGACGGCCAAACTTGTGGTACAAAAACCCAATTCAAATGTTGGGATCCATTAGAACTCCATCTTAAACAAAATTGATACAAAAATCCCAATTTTTTAAAAATTGATACAAAACCCCCAAATTTCAAAATTGGTTTCATCAAATTCTATGATGTTTCATCAAATTTTATGATGAAACCGAAATTGGTTTCATCAAATTCTTTGGGGTTTTTGTGTTACTTTTTTTTTGATGGGTTTTTTGTGGATGAATAGTGACACCTTTGGGGTTATAACTCGCGGACCGTTAATAAAAAGACCTAAAGACCAATGGTGGGATTCAATGTATAAACCCAAAGACCTAAATTTCAGAACAAGGTAAAAAGAGGAAAGCCTAATTCCAGAGGATCAAAGAGAATTCTTCCAACGCAAAATAACCAATAGTACCGTATCCCATCACCTTCACCATGTGGATGACCCCTATGAAGGCGCACATGGCTGACGGGCTGATGGCATATAATGAACTGCACCATATCCACCACCAGCAACAGAATATCTTAGCCAACATGTCTACGGTAACATGAGATTCGAAAAAGCTAGCAGCGTTGGAGATTCCTGGACTAAGCTAAAATCTGTCTACTGAGAAAAGCAAAACTTATAACTTAATCCATTGTACCCATGAGTTGCTCAAAATGTAAGAGAATTTTTGATGGGGGCGATTTTGGATTGGGCACGCGGGACTAATAAAAAACTGCCATTTGTCATTCTTAAAAAACTGATTTTATGTAATTAATTTTTTAAGCAAGGGTATCTTAGAAATTTACCACAAATAAATCTTCCTCCTACCTCGTCATAATCAGGGATCAATACGATCAAATTATATACCGCGTGTAAGCTAATCGGATCTTAGCATACAAAAAAGAACGGGAAAAAAATGGGTTTTCACATTTAGTCTCCGTCCATCCCTAACCTAACTAGTATAACCGTTGCCACGGTGGGAAGGCCGACCGAAGAAGAATCTGAAGATGGGGTTTGTCGGCGACTACTTTCGCTCTGTTTAGGGAAAAGTGATACTTTCGCTCCGTTTCGGAAAAAATGATACCTTCGCCCCGTTTCAGAAAAAGTGATACTTTCGCTCAGTCTCAGAAATACTTTTTCTGAGACGGGGCGAAAGTATCATTTTTCCCGAAACGGAGCGAAAATATCACTTTTCCCTATACAGAGCGGAAGTATCACTTTTCCCAAAACAGGTGGAAAGTATCACTTTTCCCGAAACGGAGTGAAAGTATTACTTTTCCTGAAATGGAATGTGAAAGTATCACTTCTTTCTGAAACGGAAAATTAGTCGATCCATAAACCAAAATATGGTTGCATTATGTGTTATGCATCATTTGTGGTGGTTTGCATAATGGCTATGCATTTAATTTTCGTAAATTGTGCCTAAAATGAAAGTATCATTTTTCTTGAAACGGAGGGAGTACATCGTTTTATTAGTTGCAACGGAAAATTAGTTGATCCATAAACCAAAATATGGCTACATAAAGTATTATGTATCATTTGTGGTGGTTTGCATAATAGATGTACATTTAATTTTCTAAAATTGTGCCTAAAATGATAAATACCTCCGAATTTTTCGTAAAAACTCTAAATTTGATATTGTTGTTTGTACTCATTGCGTAGCTTTTTTTTATAACCTTTCCAACGAAATAAAATTTGTAAAATTCCAAGACACAGATTTTTAGATATATTATATTAAAGATTGCTTTCCAATTATACCCTGAAAAAATAGGATACATAAGGATAATTGTGTCAAGTGAAAAAGACCAACCATGGACACCAAATCCAAACTTTTTGTGTCAATTGATGACTTACAATTTACAAAAAAGTGGTCATATAAAGGTCCTCCCTCGCTTCGCTCGGTCGGCCCAATTAAACATTATCTCGAATCGTCTCTCAATTTTATTTTCTCTCTTTCAACTTTCCGTTCTTAATCATCACCTAAATGTAAAAACCCTACATCCTAAAAATTATGCAAAAACTCCAAAACCAGAATTTCCAAAAACCTTTAACTGAATTTTTTTGATCAGAAGTTGATTAATAATCAGCATCTGATTTCAAACACATAAACTTAATTTAATCTTCATATTGTCCGTGAAGAACTAAGGGTAAATGCTACTTTGTAAATCAGGTAATGGTTCACTATGGGTGAAATAAACGGGGATTGGGGAGATGAGGAAGAGATTTTTTTTTAACCGGTATGGGAGGAAGATTAGAAGAGAATGGAAGGAATAGCTCTTTCAATCACTGCAATGACATGGATATTTTTTTTTCCGATAGAATTTTTTTTTTCCGATAAAATTTTCTTCCTCCATATTTCTTTCATTAACGAAACTAAAGACCTGACCACATTTCCCTAAATACCCTTGATGTAAAAATTACAAGATGAATTAGTTTAAAAACTTAATGACAAATGTCACTTTTCTATTAGTCCCCATGCCCCCATCCAAAATCGCCCCCATCAAATTTTTTCTCAAAATGTAAATCCAAACATCGAGAATGAAATATAAACAATACAAAGCCGTAAGAAACCTATTGACTCTTTCTATTCATCTTAATATTCTTTTAACTGAACCACAAGACTATAATAGATAAAGGTAAAGAGATTAGAGAGTGTACAAGATGCCGTTGATTTTACCTTGATTTTTTTCTCTTAAGCTGCTTCTTTACTTACAAAAATTACCGAGTTAAGCGGAAGCAGGCTCTCTGTATAAACCCGAGTAGGAGTCATCTCCATGGTTTGATAACGGTCTATTAGTGTTTTTTTTTCTTCGAAAAAACAACTCAACTTTCCAACTCTTTCATTCTTTGGGTCGCATAAAACAAAACCTTCATAATTATACATCAGAATCTCACCATGTTTAAGTGACAGCACTGGCATCCAGAAAGGATGACTGATAATTGTTTTTTGAGTAGTGGTGAATAGTTTAGTCCAAGAATCTCTCACCCCATAATCTTGCATTACCACACTTCAGCTCGGTCCAGCCTCATGCCCACTGAAACTAAAATAAGACGGTCTTCCAGTACTCCCAACCGCTTGTACAAGTTTCTGTATCTATCTTCTGGATGAAATACACTATTTTCTGGCAATGGCACTTCCATAAATTTCTCATTACTGATATTAAAAGACACTATATTATTGGAGGCGTCATCGCTTATCCAATGAAGAGCATTGAGCAAAACACCTTGAAATGTCGCCGAAAGTAGGAATTTGAACAACTTGTCAAGGAAGGTATGAATAGTTTTTGACGAATGTGATCCAAATGAATATACTTCAACATCACAGTAATCGGGTTTTTCATAATATGTTGTGACTCTTACCATCTTAAATTATGATCTCCTGTTTGTATATCGTAACCAAACCCCACTCTAGATAACCTGGTTGTTGAAAGACACTTGAGGTTAATCGGAAAATCAACATATTCCATATATTCTCTAGTCGTTGGGTTCCAAATACCAACATTATTTGTATCATTACTAATAATCCCAAAGCAAATAAGACCATTACAAGCACCCAAAATACTAATTTCCATACCTTCCTCATATTCAAACGGGGTATCCATAAGAACAGATTTTTCACCTATATATTCACATGATAAATCTGGTGATGATGATATTGAACCATAGTCTATAGAGTACATCAAAGGCTTGCCAGTAACCGACTCTTTACCGGTAAACATGAGCTTATGATTGTTCTTATTCTGAATACTTAGTAAACCAGAATAAGAATCATATTAAAAATCATATTAAACCAGAGTTTGCATACACACTTACAGGTCAAAATTGCTTTCACTGGTAATTTCAGAAGAATTTCAGCTTGAATATTGTAGGATCGAGCAAGAGAGAGGAGAGCACAACGCGGAAGCAAAAACGACTACATTGATAATCAATTCGGTGTACAAATTCTCTTGGCTCAACAGCCTATTTATATTGTTCACAAACTTGACGACCACTCAAAGCACTTTCCTAACAAAGATCAAACTCTAAACAAAGACACTTTCCTAATATAAACCAAACTCTAAAATAGAACTCTTCTAGAACTCTCTAGAACCAAAACACCTTGTTTCTCAAGTAAACTCGACTTCCAAATATGACACGCTGTGTCAACTTCTCTTGTTGATCCAAACTTACTGCGTCAACTGCAGTAGTTGATCCCAACTCTTCTTCATACTGTGTCAACTATCATTGTTGATCCATTCACACTGTGTCAACCATACTAGTTGATCCACAAACCAAATCACCATATGTTGGTTTAACTTCCAACATCCTCCCTTAAACCAAGATATCCTTAACAAACCCGAAACCAAAATTCTGTAACTCATCACCAAGCATTGCAGCTCATCTTCTACTTTCAATCTTCTCTTCACATGTTACTTTAACAAGAGTCACAACCGTCAGTTAGTGATGTCCGCTAGAACTGATCTTTTCATAGTTCACAAACATTTCTTTTCTTCTAAAATACACATGTTGCCATATCTTCACGATCACAACCTTGTTAATTGTTGTGATGTTCTCCACAACTCATAGGTATTATAACTTCCTTTTGTTGATCACTCTCTTCTCAAATTCCACACTGGAATTGCTTTACTTCTCTATTCAAATCCCACACTGGGATTACGTCACTTACTTCACACAACTCATTGGATTTTAACCTACTATTCTTGTTCTCTACAACTCATGGGATTTTAACCCACTATTGTTGTCTTCACTCTCTCGTCACCTCTTTGTGATTACTTCTCTTTCTTCACAACTTTGTTGTGTTTCTTCTTTTCTTCTTCTTTTTTCAGTCACGCTCTTTCAAGCCTGAACTTTCACACTTCTTTGTTTCAACACCTTATATTGTTCATCATTCAACGAGAATTCCGTAACCCTCTTCTACTCCTCAGCTTCTTCCATTAATCGACGTCAGCACGTCCTTGTCTTTTCTCATCTTCTATTTCTCTTCTTCTTCCATTGATCAACGTTAACACATCACTATTAGAATCACTAACAGTGGTAGTATCACGTTCTTGTCTTTTGTCATCTTCAAAGATACCACCAACAAACCCTTACTCCTTGATTATCAATTATAGTTAACCCAACTTCATGATCCTACCAGAACTCGCAAACTCAATTCAAAACTGCAGCACCAACTGCAACACAAATATTCTCGGACTCCAAATCACACAAACTCTTACCATTTTTTAAACGTCTCGACCAAGCACTTAGTACTTGCTCGTACCATGGAGCCGCACTCTTGTTCTCCACGAACCTACTTTTCTTCCTTTTTATTTCTTTATTTCTTTATTTTTATTTTTTTACAGACACAACGTTACCTGTTCTCACCAAAAAAAAATTATGTCGTGAAACCCAACAAACTATCTTGTTCTTATTTTCAAACCCTCCTGATTCACTGGCTTAGTTCCTTGATCATCTTGGATTCCGTCGGACTCTTTTCTGTCTTAATCTTCCTTCATCACAGCTCAAGAACGACCTCCACAATTACCAGATCTCAATATTATTATCATCACCTTCTTTAACCTGTTTTTCTCGACCATAATTCGAATGTTCCATCTCCTGACCTTATCACAGACCCATACGGTCACCACAAATCAGCCATTTTTTTATACAGCTCGGTTTCCAAATATTGTACCTTCCGTATATCGTTTAGTTTCCAAAAATTGTTCTCCTTCCAAATACCAACCAATCTTCATTAACAGCATCTGTTCACTGCAACACCATCTTACGGCATCAAGAAAAATCTATTTATCAATCAATGGAAGCAAACATCACACCTCTTACTGTTTTTCCATCTAAGAGACAACACTTTCCAGCTAAGAGACAACACAAATCTATCACAGATGCTTCTCAAAAACAAAATCTGTTGCTAACCCATCTTCCCTGGAATCAACAAACTCCAAATTACTTCGAATCCATGTCCTCCATTCATCTCTATTTGATGGCAGCAGGCTTCTTCTTCACCTGGTTTCTCAGCTTTAAAATAGCGTCAAAAACTCACACAAAACTCCAACTGAGCCTGGGTTCTTTTTAACTCCCAAACCATGTTCTGACCCTTTGAATCAATTGTAAGATATCCCATATATTCTGGTCAATACTAAACATAAATATTTATAAAACTTGGGTCTCTAAAGTCACATTAGTGTACGTAACTGATTGAGATATGGGAAGCAGTTCTATCGAATTACTTCCTGGTGTGCTAGCAGTATCTGATTGGTGGTGTACCCCTCTGCCTGGTGTGCTAGCAGTATCTGATTGGTGGTGTACCCCTAAATCTCTAGATTCTCGTAATGGGTAAGGATAAGAGAATTCTTTAAAGGAGTCCCTCTTCTCATCGTACCTTACCATTCGTATCCCATATACGACAGACTTCAACAGAGAAGAGAAGACTTCATCCTCAATAGTTGCTGCAGGTTTGTATTGGTGTTCTCGATATCTCTGCTGGTGCTAATCAGGTATGTAACAACACCCTTATGTAAGTTAAATCATGATCTCAATCTTTGGGAAGATCTTTGTTATATATATATGATTGGTTTTGGTTTCATGTATGATGGTTTATAATTTTCTTACATCAATATCCATCAGATCCATGTTTTCAGGCGTGTGCTTTCTCACAAAAATTTCCTTTTTTTTACGGACACAAATTGATACCAAATGGTCCAAATCACCAACGTCGTACCAAAACTTCCTTGTTTTCCGCAACTTCTAAAAAACAAGTCCATCCTTTGCAAACTGTCGCGCAAATATTCTTCATACTATGAATCACAAATAGGGCTGCACAACGGTCGATCGGTTCGGTTTTCCGGCAAAACCGCCGACGGAAGGGTAAATACCTCGGTTTTCATATCTGAAACTGCCACCGAGCCGTCCATTATCCGGTTCGATTTTTAACCGATCCAACTCGGCTTGGTTATTTCTGATTTTTTGACGGTTTTTAACCGATCCAAAACTTAAAATTGCAGAGAAGAAAAAAAATACAAAAAAACAAAAATCAAAGAATTGAATCTGGATTTCACAATTCATATACAAGAATTCAACCATGGTTGTAACCAACAATTATTTAACTTCATCAGCAGTTCCATACTCAAACCCATCATCTTCTTTGCTCATTCACAATCTAACTCGATCTCAATCTTCTTTGCTCAATAAGAACCCTAAATCACCACAGAGAAACTCTAATTCATTTCCTCAAAAGAAACCCACACTACACCAAATTTAGTTCTGCTCTGTTACGAAAGTCGATGTTGCAATTTTTCGCAACGGCAATGAAGCCGTTGCGAATTTTCTGTCGCAATAGTTTGGAACTGTTGCAACGTAAAAATGTCGCAACTGTTGGGAAGTTAGATAGTCGCAACAGTTTAATGCAGTTGCGATTTGCAACATACAAAAAATTGTGGTTTTGACCTATCAAAACCAGATTTTGACAGGTCAAAACCAGGTCAAGCAACACCAAAAAAATTAGTAACCAAAACAGGTTGGTTTTGACCAGCAACATTTCCCTGAAACAAAATCAGGTATCCCATGTTTATTTAGAACTCAAATTAATCCAACAAACTCATGATGAACTCCATCCATATACACAAAAAGTAAGACATAACAAAAATCATATGAAGGATTGTCATTTGGATATATCTATAAATTCAATATCACACACCAAGGTGATTTTACAAAGTTATTTAAAGAAAAGAACTCTCACATTGAAATCCAAATACATAAAGCCTGTTCAGTTAGAGGATGATGTGACCAGATATCTACAAAAAAAGAAGTAGTTCGATAGTATGTCAGAACTCATAATAAATCTTATACAAAAGTGAACCAAAATTTCGCAAATTTCAACTTCATTTTTATCTTCAGGATTTGCCTTAATGTAGAATGAATTAAGAAAAATCTCATAACATGTCAAGGCTTACCGATGCTGTGGTATTAGAATATGCTTTGCAGCACTAGAATCTGTTGTTGCTGTTGTGGCAAAGCATTAGAATCTGTTGTTGTGGTAGGTACTAGGAATTCATTGTTGTTTACTGTAATACAAGTTGCTATTGCTGCAATTGTTAAGAGGCTAAGTGCTAACCGATTAGTTAGATTGTACCCTGCAAAGGAGTAGTGGTTGAAAAGGCCAACCATATGTGCCAATCTCATCATGAACTCAGGAACCAATATGACCAGAATCACTAAGCACACAAAAAGGATTATCATTACCTTAGATTTAGGGAGAAGCCTGACAAGGAGATGAATCATTCCTTGTAGAATCTCTTGAAGATCGCCTATCAAGCCTCCTGAAACCATCAACATACTCAGAAACCACATTGGATGACTTCACTACGTATGTTGAAGCTGGTGGAGGTGGCACAAATGTTGTCATTACCTGTATGTTTAATGATTTCATTAGTTTTGGAAAAGTTTGCAATGAGAGCATGATCAAAAAATTGTCCATCAGTGCACGAATTTTCCACTCACCTTGTAAGTCATCATGTTAAATAATGATATCTTTCCACCGGTTGCGGGCATTACATATGTATCATTCTTTGAGAAAGCTATGCATGGAACTGCTTCTTCAAGGTTGAGACCTGACTACTGAGATATCATGGGTCATAAGAAGACCATTGTTTGGTTGCCAGTGTTGCGAAACAATGCTGGTGGTATCCTACAAACCTCAGTTGATTCAAAAAACTTTATTCAGGAACCTCAATTCTTCTAAAAATACTAAAACTACAAACTGGAAAGAAACGTACAGTATTAAGAAGAGAATTACCTTGCCACTTGGAATCTATTCACCTTTTGCCCGCCTTCCTATTTATGGCATGCACAACATAATTTTCTTTGTATATCATACCTTTTAATTTGTGTAGACCCGTAAATATTGATTGTTTTTTATCTTCTTTTTCTACAGTCAAGGTCTTTGTATCTAAAAATCTCCTCCCTGCACAAACAAGACCAACAGAAAGACATCAAGGCCACAATAAAAAATTAACATACAACTAAAAAGACTATGAATTTAAACTCACCCTCCATAAAATGTAGCAAGTGGAAACTCCCCTTCAGCCACCTGCTCCAAAAAAAGCAAATAAGTAATCTTAGCCTTAGCGAAAGAAAATAACAATAAATCAAATATTACAGACTTAGTGACTCTAGAATGACCTACCCATTCCTACCAAATATTGTAACCCATAAATCAGGATCAACTGTGCCTCCAATGTTTGGGTCAATAAAAGGCAATACTTTTACAAATGATTTTAAAGGTCTGTTATAGAAACATCATAAATCGTCCTAAATTTACCTGTGGGGAAAAATCAACAACCACACCAGCTATAAAGCCAGCACGCTTAGCAAATCCTAGGATCAATTCAAGCTGGTCGTTGCTTTCAGGGTAAACACCGATATAGTGATCCAAAAAATGCCCTGCAATGAAATTGCGCCATTTAAATACAGGTCTACATAAAATATAAACTTAATAAGATGTTAAAAAGAACCAGTTTAAGACATACTTCAATCTCAGTCTTGGATTATGAGAGGTCCTATCTGCATAGCAAATCCACTGTTTGATTTGTGACAACAAGTACAGATTAAAGTCAGAAAGTAAAGCATTCGAAAAAGAAAAATTGTCCAACTCATGCATGCACCAAAATACATACTATACTGTACCAATTCTGAACCAAGCAATTAAGCTTTAGAGAATAAAAATGATCCAGAAACAAGACACATTTCACATAAGAGGTTAAAAGAATTCAAACCTGCACCACTGAGATGCTAATATCACCATTAATAACTCCATCCATGAAACCCAAGTCCTGATACCAAAAAGCGACAAATGTTTATAACATCAAATAGTTGATAAACATTGATAGAAAGATAAAAAGGAACACTTACGATCATGGTAAAGGGTGGTTAAGGTAATCTTTGAAGGTTACCCAGTCCCAACTCCCAACCATTCTATATATAGGCAGCAATGCATCTTCTTTTCAGAACTATTATACAGCTCAGACTTGTTATCGCAAAGTAAAGTAACAAGACCTGGGATGGTTAAAAGGGACTAATAATAGCAATCGGCATCTACAATTTATCATTTATTTTTGGGGAAGTACACTAAGTAAGTTTCTAAATATTAGAAGGATCCTACACAAATACACAAATATCAGAAAATATTTTCAACTTTCATTTACTAAACATGAATAGGAATCCTACAAATATTTAAAAACCATTGGTTTCAGAACTACAATGTACAATAATAGCTTCTTAGAACAATATTTGTGAACTTTGAGAAAACTAGAGGCCGGTTGTACTGAGGTTTCGGCACCTATGTCCAATCTGCAGCCCTGAGCTACCTAATCCTTCATCAAAAGATCACCTTCTACATCCCGCTACAACGCAACATCTATTATCAAAACAAGACTTAGATTAATCAAATGAAGATCTAGCACAAGCAAATCAAATTTACACACAAAAAACTGACCGTTTCACTTAGCATTGAATCAGATATGTCTAAACCAATCCATTGGTTTCCACTCTCAGATAATGTTTCTCCGCTTAGTACAAAGCCACAACCTAAAAACAAAACACAAAGTAAACAATCCAAAACTAATTCCAAACTTCAGTCATCCACTAATAAAATCACAAATTTAAGTATCAAACATGAACTTGCCAATATCAAGGAGCAGTAGCGGAACATCATCCCCGGGCAACACAAGAAGCTCTAATACTCTCCCAGAAAGTTTTTCCTTTACACCATAAAATCGACTAGAATTAGTAAACGAAATCAAACTATTTGATTAGAATTGATAAAAATATGTGGGGGAATTATGATTATTAAACCTGAATTTCAGTGATACGAGAAGACGAGGTATGTTTCCTAGCTCCATGACAGTTTTGTGCACCAAAGCTGAAGGGTATTTCTGTTTGTTAGTCTTGATAGTAGCCAGAACAACACCTGAATCTTTTCCAGCTTGAACTGAAATAGTCTTTGCAGTAGCTAACCCTACAATACACCAAATTACCACCAACATCAACAAATCATTAACAAAATCCCTAAAATCTAAACAACTGAATCGAAACAAAACCCAAATTAGAACTCAAAAGTATAAGACCAGCTGTTGTTTTTCTTACCAGAGTGTTTGAAGGTGTTAACGTTGCAGAGATTGTTAGGTTCTTTACTGAACTGAACCATTTGATTTCCATTTCCAAACTCTTTGACGAGGAAAACGTCATTTCCAAACTCTTTGACGAGGAAAATGTCAATCCTCTTCACGATCTCTCATCTCAAAAACCCTAGAAATTTAGGGATTTCACACAAATCAGATTCAACCAAACCCAGAATAAAAAATCAAACATAGGGATGAAATCAAGCGAGATACTATATTATACTTACAAGGAAATGAGAAGTTTAGGGATTTTCTTCTTCTTTGTGCTGCTGCTCTTGAGAGATTTTGGAGACTACATAAGAGAGACTGAACCCTAAAACAACTTTTGTATGTAAACCTCAAACCCTAAGGCGAAAAATAAAAAGGTTGGCTTGATTTGGGATTTGATATCTCTGAAATCTTCGAATTTCAGACATGACAAAAGAGAATGATAAGTGAGAGATGAGACTGAGATAGAATAGAGTTCGATGATAATAATAGGATAAACCCGAGTCAGTTTCACATCTGAATGGGCTGAAATCGAGTCAACTTAAATGTGTGTGCAGCCACACTCACGAGTCGCACGCGTACTACCCAATTTAGTTGCGAATCGTAACAGGTTCAAACATTTGCGAGTTTTGTAACTGTTTTAAACTGTTGCAAAAAATTTGCAACTGAAATTCGCAACAGGGGCTAAGCTGTTGCGACTTCTAGTTACTAATCTCTGAATTTGGTGTAGTGCCATCACAGAGATTCATCAATTAAACTGGAAATCAAAGTAAAATTAAGAAAGTAACAATTTTGTAAGAACCCTAGAATTATAGTCTTCAAACTCAATCAATCTCTAATTTTCCCCAATCAAAAATTGGTGGTGTTGTTGATGCTGGCGTAGCAGGTGGTGGTGCTGCTGATGGTGGTGCAACAGGTGCTGGTGGTGTAGCAGATGGTGGTGCAAATGCTGTTAATTAAAAGTGGGAAACATGAAGAAGAAAAAGAAGTAATCGAATAAGGCGAAGAAGAAGGTGGTGATTGCGGTGCGGATCGTGGTCATAAGTGGTAGTGACTGTAAGTATAAGATGAAAAAAATGGAGAAAGAGGCTGCGAATATGAAGAGAAGAAGAAGAGAAAAAAGAGAGAAAATTCAACGAGTATTAGGTTAGGGTTTAGGGTAGTTGGTTATGTACTTATATCCAAATAAACGTAGGGTTAGGATTAGAAGAATATATGACAATCAATGGCTACAGATGGCCGATTTATATGGTTCGGTTCGGTTCGGTCGGTTTAGGGATTAAACTGTTGACCGGACCGAAGATCTAATGTTTTCATCTTCTCAAACTGTGACCGTCCGTTGGATGAACAGTTCGGCTCAGTTCCGGTCCGGTTCTATCGGTTTCGGTTCGGTTTGATGGTTCGACTCGGTTTCTGTGCAGCCCTAATCACAAAAGACGACAACAAATTCATCTTCCTCCGTTAGTTTACTGACCTAAATACTCATGGCAGCAATATATTCAAAACAGCACCCATCGATATCATGGCCCATGAAAGAACTTCAAACCAACACGATCCATCTCAAGCCACTTCTCTTGTTCGACTTTCCTTTAAACCAACAACTCTTCGCAGTCACACAAATCCTTGGCAGTAACACACTTCCTTATGAATTCACTCTTGTCGCAGCAACATAAGAATACATGCTTCACCTTTTCTCTGCTTACTATATCAAACTTCACATGATTTTTTTAACGACCTTCTCTTTTAATGAAAAAACAAAAAATAACAACACCATGAATTCTCTGAATTTCTCTAACTCTCTCCCTCTCCTCTCTCTTCCTCTCACCTTGCTCTGATACTAAATGTAGGATCGAGCAAAAGAGAGGAGAGCACAACGCGGAAGCAAAAATGACTACATTGATAATCAATTCGGTGTACAAATTCTCTTGGCTCAACAACCTTTTTATATTGTTCACAAACCTGACGACCACTCAAAGCACTTTCCTAACAAAGATAAAACTCTAAAAAAAAGACACTTTCCTAATATAAACCAAACTCTAAAATAGAATTAGACCATCCCTGGAGTTTCGTGCAAGAGTCATAAACCCCCTTTTCTCGCAAGTGTTTAGGATTAGACCATCTTAAAAGTTTCTATTGCCTGGTATGCAATAACTGTGGTGGATAATTTCCAGGTTCTTAAAGTTGAGCTGGAATGAGATTGAAACATTTAATCGCTATCTTTATTAATCTCATCTGGATTTTTCCTTCCTCCAGCTAATCATCTTGATACTAAGTACACTTATTATATCTTAATTTTTTAACTTGTTGACATCTTTAGCTACTTCTCTTTTTGAGAACAAGACTCAGATGAGCCTGGTTTATGAGTGTGTCTGAGAGTTTTATTTGATTTGATCCTTCACAGTCTTACAGAATATTGACTAGCATCATATTGATTTTTATGTATGTCATTCAGGCTTAGTTGAAGTGATGTCTATTACACCTCCAAGCAAAGAATGGATGGATGCTCCACAACATTCAGCTCAATTTTTGGAAGGAGTTGAATCCTTTATTAGGTTCGCAAAAGATACTGGAGGGGCAGATAAATTATACCTCTGTCCATGAATGCCACAACCACATTCAGAGCAAGTGCCAGAGATCAGAACATGGTGAACGATGAAGTTCCATATTTCGGAATTGTTAAACAAATTCTAGAACTGGATTACACCACCTTCAAGCAAACTGTATTTTATTGTGATTGGGTTCGTGTCGAAGACAAGGTGAATGGATGGTATGTGGATCCGGTTACAAAACAGATTTATGTAAACTTCGAACGGTTTATGGGAAACAAAAAAGACACCGATGAGCCATTTATCCATTCTTCTCAAGCTACTTCAGTTTTTTATTGCAAGGATGAGAGTAGGCCTGATAGGAAGTGGCACATTGTTTTAAAATCTCCAAAACGACGAAGTCCTTATGTGAATGCTTTTGAGGATCCTTTTGTCTTTACTGGCATAGCTAAAGAATCTTCCCTAACGGAAGCGAACTTAGATGATAATAGTAATTCAGAAGAAGCTGTGTTTGTAAGTTTAAGTTTTTTGAATTGAATTGTTGCTTCATTTTATCGAAGTGTTGTACTGATTGTTAATTATGATGTTACAGGAAAATTAGGAGAGGCGGAAGTTCAACACCAGTAAGCCTCTCAACAATGGCTCGTGATAAAATTTATCAGTACTTGAGTGGAATTTTTTATTATGACAAAAATGTTACGTTGAAATTTTTCCTAATGTACTTCTTGAATTTAATCCTTTAGATATTCAATTATGATAAAAAATATTGAGTTTAATCCTTTTTATTTTTTATATTTCAATTTTTTTAATATTTATTACAATTGAATAAGGGATTTCATATTATAATTACACAATTCTGATGCAAATTGCAAATCTCCTCGATCCCGAAAATTGTCTAAATTCTAAATGCCGACTCTTTCCAGTTTCTCCAATTTTACTCGAACTGATTCCAACTCGGTCAAATTTTCAACTAAAGTGTCGAGTCTTGAATATGTAACTAAATTTTGACATAATCGTCTAAATTTAAAAGGATGGAGTTCCGGTTTCTTCAGTTTTGCTCGAACTCTTTCCAACTCGGTCAGATTTTCAACTGAACTGTCGAGTCTTGAATATGTAAACTAAATTTTGACATAAATCGTCTAAATTCGAAAGGGTGGAGTTCCGATTTCTTCAGTTTTACTCGAACTCGTTCCAACTCGGTTAAATTTTCAACTAAAGTGTCGAGTCTTGAATATGTAACTAAATTTTGACATAAATCATCTAAATTCGAAAGGATGGAGTTCCGGTTTCTTCAGTTTTGCTCGAACTCTTTCCAACTCGGTCAAATTTTCAACTGAACTTTCGAGTCTTTAATATCCAACTGAATTTTGACGCAGATAGCAAGAATTCGAAAGGTTGAAGTTCTAGTTTCTCCATTTTATCCTACCTCGATCTAATTTTCATTTGAAATTTTTTCGTATTGTTTCAGTTTATTACAATTGAAGTGTCGAGTTTTGATTGTGTAATAAATTTTGATGCAAATCACCTCAACTCGAAAGGTTGAAGTTTCAACTTTAATCAGATGGATGACGAAAGAATGTGTGAAACTCGACAATTATCCCACCGACTGAAAAATGCCATGTAACTAAAAGTATGTCCGACTGTGACGCATAATTCAAAACTTAAACCTAAAATCGCGAATAATGCTATCTTGACCACTATCAAATTCGGAACGACATACGTACGTGTATAATTCGTTTTAAAGATATCGATTCGGTACTGAAAATTCGGCATATATCAAATTAATAAAAATACATTTTTATAGTTACATCGGAGGAAGAAATACGGTGTAAACAAAGAATTTACATTATATTGATAGTACAATAAGCATTAATCACCAACTAGCAAGAAGCCCAACGGTTGGACACTACTTTAGGGATTGGAGTCGTTAAGGTAGGCAGATTTAACTGAGAACAGCCCTGTCTTATCACCCACCCACAATAATTCATCATCTTCATCAGGGAAAAAAACTACATTGTTAAGAATAGATAGCAACAAGGTGAGTTCTGAGATCTCTTCATCATAAAGGCGTCTTCTAGAGATATCTAACTTCAAATGGAAGCCTGAATCATCTGGCTCAAACAAAGATATTAAAGAACAATTCTTATTGTTGGCAAGATCATAAACTCTAGGGAAAGCAGTATGCAAGGGACCTTGAGTACACCATTTATCCTCCCAAAGACGAATTCTATCCCCCTTACCAATCTTGAATTGAGTATACTTGAAGAACTCTTCGGCAACTTTTGAAATGTTCCTCCACAAACTGACCCCATGAGAAGCACTTGGGATTTTTGTTCTCCACCCTAAGTCAACACAATCATATTTCTCATAAATAATCTTGGACCAAAGGGAATTTCTTTCTTTCCCGAGCCTCCACCACCATTTCTTAAGTAAAGACCTATTAAAAGTGCTAATATTTCGAATGCCAGAGAAAGTCACGAATAATTCTTTCGATTTTATGAATAACAGAAGTTGGAGCCATGAATAAAGAAAAGTAATGAATAGGCAGACTCAACAACACATTTTTGATTAAGGTGAGCTTACCAGCTTTGGAGAGGGAACTACGTTTCCAGGTAGCTAGCCTAGACTTGCATCTCTCAATGACTTCATCCCATTTCGATTTAGAGAGCGTTTGATCACCTAGAGGAAGACCAAGATAAGTAGATGGAAAAGCATCACAGGAGCAACCCAGCACACCACATGATCAAATCAGGATCAATCAGCTGCAAACCACATGATCAAGTATAACAATTATCAGAATCCCATAGACAGAATTCCTAAACCTGCAAGATTTAATTGCATTGTAACATTTGTGTGAACGGAAAGATGGATGATGGAGCCAAGGATGTATCAGGATGATGGAGCCAAGGATGATTCACTGAATATGTTTGGTTGGTGTTACATTCATTCTGGGATACAGTACGTCTGTAACTTTGCACTGATTTTTTTGTTTTTTAATGAAAGGAAATCTTTGTTTTCTTCTGCAGAAAATCACACCAACTGAGAAGATTTTTAAATCAAAATTAGAGTTTCTAACCAGATAATTCTTAGGGTTTATTCCAAATTTTAGTTTTCTCTACTCTCTTTTGTTTTTTGCTTTCCTAGATACTCTTAGTTAATCCTGCATGTTCTAATCTTTTCTCTATTCTATTTTGATTTTGTAAAGGTGGGTTTGTTGTGGCCGAGATGAGAACACGGAGAAGAACTAGGGCAGGTTGTGTTGTTAAACATGGAAGAATTATTATTGTGGTTGAATTATTACTGCCATGAATATGTTTGTGATGTAGATGGTACTGCAGCTCGCTGTGGATATGAAGAATTTGTTGGAATGGTCCACTAATGTGAGTAGATACATGTTCTTCTTTTTTAGTTTAATCTTTAATGTATTTTTTCTTAAAAGCATAAGTTAGATTGATTGTAGAGAAACAGTAGAGGAACAACCAAGTTCAAAATTTATAGTTCATATGGTAGAGCATTTCATTAACACGTACAACCATATTATGCTGCTGCATTAAATCGCTTCTATCTAAACTACTTGGAGCTTTCACTTTGTCGTATCTCATGTTCTTTTGTTCTTTTATTAGTCCCACTGGATACTAATCTGTCTTTTTAATCTAGCTGATGCGAGGTCCTTGGTCAACAAGCAAGGAACCATCTGCAGTTCTATATGATTGAATAAAACCGCTGCAGAATGCTTGAGTTGTCATAGTAAAAATCACCATTCCGTAGCCTCTCCTAGATTTCTGAATAGTATTACGCTATGGCTATTTTTTTGTAAGGGGGATGAGTAAGACATGATGACAGAAACATTTGCAAACCTTTGTGTGAACACATGTTGTCCACATTTTCCTGCATAGTATGTCGTTTTAATGTTACGCTGTTGATATACCCCCAATCATCCTGTCATTTTTTGTTTTGCTCTTGAGGGAGTCATTAGCCATGATGGACACACCGAGCCTTTATGATACACACAAAGAACATGGATCACAGACAACTTATTTCACTCTGATCTACAGTTTATGAGTTTCATATATTTTCATATTATTGTTGCTATAAGCTTCATTGTGGATTAGTTTTTGATCCCATTGTATACTTGAAAGTCAATTATGAAGCATTTTACGCATTGGGTGTTGATTTTAACTTTTTTATTTGATTTACACATCACATAATCGGGCTTTGTTGAATCACAAGCAATGATATATATTTTCCCTATGGCAGAAGCTTTGGCAGGAAGTTCATGAAAATAGCACAGAGTGTCAGTGGGGAGACATTTTTAAGCGAAGCATTTATAATGTCCTATGGGGAGAAGAAGGGACGTGCATTTTTCATCGTGCAGACACTGGCACCAATAAAACGGATTGGTTCTACTGGATCTGTAACTTTTCATCGTGCAGGCAGTTATAGGGTCCAATATGGATTTTTCTACTGGATCTTCTTTCACCACCATCTTAGAAATATGTACATACAATGGGCACCGGCGGGTCAGATCCAACTTCTCTTTTCTTATATTTTCTTTTATTCTACAGTGGTTATTAATATTTGATCGTGGCAAGTGTTCACGTAGTAATTTAGGGTCGGTGATGATAGTAGTATGGCTATACAGTAAATCTATGGTCAAAAAGCACAAATGGCAATTATAGTGACTTATATTCTGTTTGATGTATCGCCAATTTTTCCATACCATTCCAAAAGCAATGTGGTTACCAAGGAAGAGAAAACAATTTTACCCTGTCGACTTCTGTTTGATGTATGTGACTGTCACAGATCTGGATGTTGTTTGTCAATTTGCTAACTCAACATCTTTATTTATTTATTTGTATAATTCATGCATGGAATTTGTGTTCTAATTGGATGTGTAGATGCAATTGGTAATATTGGATGACCTGCACATGATGGACTTTCGGCCATTCTTCCAAATGCATGCAGTTTTGGTTTTTTTTTTGGTTTTTTTTGCACAGAGTATATTTTCAGAAACAAGTTTAAGCTATACCCGTTCAATATATTTTAGCTAGCAAATCCAGGAACTGCTAGAAGAATTATTCATCTGTATTTAGACTAAGACTAGGAAAGGTTCGCTATATTATTTGGTAACTAGGCTTAGGAAAGTCTATTTTGAGTCCCAATTTTGAGCTGGTAAGTACCTGAATAGCTTAGGCATATTTGTCTATAAATCTTAGCTTGCCATTTATGAAACAGGGATCAAATAGATTCTCTTGCGTTCTCTATATGCTTATGAATCACTTGCACTTGAAGTATCATTATCTCTATATGCTTATGAATCACTTGCACTTGAAGTATCATTATATTAAAGCCCACTTACATTAGAAAACAGTACTTGCTGTCTTAGCTCAAATGGAAGAGCAAATGGTATTCAACCATGTATATGTGTGATTCGACTCCCAAAGATGGCATTGTTATATGAGTAGGCTAAACTATGTGTCTTGCTGTCTTAGCTCAAATAGAAGAGCAAATGGTATTTAACCATGTATATGTGTGGTTCGACTCCGAAAGATGGCATTGTTATATGAGTAGGCTAAACTATGTGTGGTTCAAAATTATTTTGGATGAAAGTCTCCAGAGCTTAAATGCTAGAATGCATAAATATTGAAGAATAGGAAAGGTTAATATTATAGGTTTAAGAAATCCGAGAAGCCCAGCTTGCTAAGAACGAGGAAAGAATCCATTACAAGATTCAATTGGTTGATCTTGGTTTCCATTTTGTGTTGAGATGCCTTATGCCACATCTGGGTCCATGTATAATACGTTGTCTTGGTAGTTTTTTTTTTTTTTTTTTTTTATTGCATCATTTCAGAGACATTCAGATAAGAAAAACCACCTCAATCAGATCTTTTCGATGGTTCGAGGGTTTGTTGATTACTATTAGTCGTAAATGGAGTAGACTTGAGTATTTCCTTTTAGATAAGTTTTATCTATTGATTCTCAGGTATACGCGTCATTTTTGTAATCTCTTGAAATATGATAGGTGGGGCTTAAGGTTTACGTTGTGGCCACGACAAACCAAGGATTACGTTGTTGGTCGACGGAATCCTCCGTTGAGAATCTTGAGAGAAGTGTATAAGCATACAGTTTGTTGCTTCCGAATTTGTCCGCACATGTGGTTACTATTTGTAACATGTAAATTTTGGTGCAGATGATATTCGAATAAATTCAAAGGAGTTACTTAGTTGTGATTCTTCCAAATATTCGATATGATATTTAAGAAGAAATCACTATAGTCAGTGTTAAACTATCCAATTTGCTTTATTATTTTAGACCTATTTTTTGTCTTATTTAACACTTACGAGTATTTAAGTAAGCTTTTCAAGGGTCACCTCCATCACCCTCTTTCCAGCGCAATGGGTGCTCTCCTGGTAATTTCGGCCGAAGAAGACTGATTGGTTATTCTTCACTGCCTCCTCCACGACAACCTTGCCAACCCTGCTGAGATGGCTCGCTAGCCCATTTTTCCTATTTTTTAAAAAAAATTTAGCTAACCAAAACCTAATTTTGCCTTCCTGCCTACTCCTAAAAAATATTTGCCTCCCCTTAGAGGACTTTTGGCTCTGCCCCTGCGAAAACCTCTCCACCAACGGGTACTGAATTCCCAAAGCCAGTTACATAAATAAACCCAACACTTAGCTTTTCGTAACAAATCAACAAAAAGTTTCAGATATGCAGATGAAAAGAATGGGGCATGGATTGTTCTACTGCACATTACGTTCAGATAAATAACAAGTTCAGTTAAACCGGTTTTCAGATTTACTTATTGTGTTTTCTCAATTTGTTTATCTTTCCTGTACATATGTAAGTATAATTTAGGGATTATCATTTGTTTTATACTCTTCGTAATTTTGAATGACAAACTGTGTTTTTTTTTCTGTCTGGTACCTCTACTAACTTCCTCATGATAGCTTCATGGTGTTCATTTTTAGATATACTGCTTAGCTTCAAAATCGTCTTTTGATGTCATAAGCTAGCCTATATGTATTTTTAGTTGCGTGTTACTTACTACATGAACACGGTCAATTTTATACCGTATGTCATGTCATTTCAGTCTCCAATTCTGCATTTTTTGGCTGAATGAAGTTATTAATTATAATGACAGTGCTAGGGGTGCACAAAAATTGGTGGACCAAATTTTTGTACACCATTATTAGCTTTTCCGTTAATTATAATAATGGAGATCATGGAATTGGTACTTGGAAATCGCATGATTTTTCGTTTTATTGCAGGAATTAAAGGAGCTTCAGGACGCGCATGAAATAGGTGTAGTAGAGTTGAAAGTATGGCCGACAAAAGGCTGAATGGGTCTTAGAATGAACGACTGAGAAACTCCATGGTGTTTGTGGACATCATATATTATGCCGAAAAGAAGCATAAACTTGGAAAGTTGTACCATTCTTCGAGATGGAGTGACGAGAATTAATAGAAGTTAAAGGAGTGACAATATAGACTGGGTATAAAAATATAAATACTGAACTGGCTAAGTATCAAACAAGGTCATCCAGGTCTCTTCATATTGAAGATGTTAAGATTAACTGTTGAAGGGATTTTCTCTAAAAAATCTATGATTACTGCCAGTCCTTACCTGCCGGTGTCGGAGTTCTATCATAGACAGTATCCAGTTTAGGACTTCAAACTTCATGAACAAGGTAAAGAGAAAAAGCTCAAGTGATGCATACCCTACCTAAAAATTTAAAATTTTGATAATATAACCCCCATCGTAAATTGTGATAAACTCTTGTATTTTTGCGAGAGTGTTATCCGAACTGTGTTAATTAGATAGTATCTCACTTTGAGTCTTAAATGTCACCATTTTACTGCTTGCCAACTTTGAATTTCACTAGATTAATTCACATAGAAAGTACTTTTTGTGAACTACAATTATACCCTTATGTAAATGTATGGTTTCCACTTTTAAGTGGAAAGGAAGAGTCTAATTATTGGGATGATTCCTGAAAATTGCTTTAGAGCTCATACTGGGATATTTTGAAGTGTAATTCTGCACAGACCGTCTTAAAAACTATTCAAAAACCTCCGTGTGAGTGGGGTGAGTAGGGTCCTCCCAAAGGGAATTATCTGGGGGGGTCTATTTATGTGTTAGCTGGGGTTACCAAATGTGTCACAACGGTTTTGGGGTGGTTTTTGAGTACAGTCGTACTTTGACATGTTCATAGGCTTATATAGTCAGAGAAAGTTGATTTTTTCTCCAGCCATGTCTAATCTCTCCTCTTAAATATTTACCAAGTTTTAATGGGAAAAATATAGGTGGATATAGACTACCTATACCTGTCACATTTGCGTACTACACAGGTGATGAAAAGGAATCGGTGGCAACTTGATCACCTATCTTAAGATACCAAATTAATTCTCTTAGTGAAAAAGGGCTGTGAGACTTAATTAACAGTTTAATAAGTGGCGGCAACTAGCATATTGTCTCGGCTTCCGTGGGAAGCCAACAATATCCTGTTTATGTTGAAGACGACAAGGTTCGAAGGTCATCAACAAGATGAACTCGCTGGAACTAATACACTCTCTGTCCTATATTTTATTTTGGTTTGTCTTTTTTATTTGTCCGCTCTGTTTATTAGACATATTTTTCCCTTAGACTATCAAATATATTCTTTATTTTTACAATCATAAAATCAATCTAAAATCTTAAATAGTATCACCATATATAAAGAATTTTTTTTATTCAATATCTTATACATTAATCGTATTTCGTTTTTAAATAATTTTTTTTATGCATGGACAACTACAAAATTCGTAATAAAGATTCTTCATATTCGTATGGATTCCATAATTTTTTCAAATATAATTGATTTAATATTTAAAAATCAATAGAATTTAAAAACAAAGAATTGGTCAGTAGCCTAGCGACAAGCTGGGAACCAACACCTTTCGGAATGACAATCTTAATTCTATGATTATTTTTTTTACTAACTTTAACATTGAAATCATGGCTGGCTATGCAACATCTCAAACTCTTCAGAAAAGCCACCATACAACCCCAATTCTATAAAACCAAAATATCTTGATTTTTATTTTCTTAAACATTTCCTAAAATAATAGTATCACTCAATTTGTATTTTTTAATATATTAATTTTAATTTTAGGTAATAATATAACATTAAATAGAGTTAGTCAAGGGTTAGTCATGACATTTCATACAATTTCAGTAGTATTTTGACTTTGTCAATTAGGGAAATTAATATAAGACAGAGGGAGTATAAAATTTGCAGGTAAAATAGTTAATGACACTGAATCAATTAGATCAATGGGCGCATCAGAATCATATGAATAATGTAGATGTGGACCCATGGAATCGATAAGAGAAAAGGGGTGCTCATCAAGTTATGGCTCTCATATCTTCTTTCAGAAATTTGTTGTGTATTCTTGAGCGCCTGAAATAAAATGTTTTTGTATCTTTCTGTCGGTATGTTTTTTCTCATCTTTTAATTTTTAATAATGTATGTATTATGATAAATCCAAGGGGTTCATGCCAACAAGAACAAGGGCAACCATCACAATCCATAATAATTTACCGTGTAGTAATGTATGGGACCATTTATAATTTACGGAATTATAATATGAATTATGATGACCCATAAAATAAAATCAATTTTGACTCATTTGCGTTAACTTCCACTCCAGAATATGCAACATCATCATAAATTCACGAGTAGAGACATTTAACAATAATCGTTTATTTGGTGACAAATAATATCAGAGTGTACACTACTGACAAATAATAGCAGAGTGTATACTACTGACAAATAATAGCTATAAACATCGTTTAAGGAAGATTTGGTGATCGAATTGATAACACGATGATGACATGCCTCCATTAGTGGAGTTATATGAGAATGGTAATTGAGTAAAGGATGAAGTTCAAAACCTAGTTAGGTGACTAACAAAACATGAAAAAAATAAGAAATGGATATCACAGGTGGATACACTGAGATTAGCAATAATAACAGATCCTGTAGGACCTAATAAGTAGCAGAGTTCCGATGATGTTATCAATTTGAGTTTATTTTTGTTTTATTCCAGTACATTGGATAATTTACATGCATTTTTTTTGTTGTTGAAAAATGTATGAAAAAGGCGTTTATTTTTTAAATGGGTTTCTTTAAGGACGGTTTCTTGATCTCAGACAGTTTAAATAGTATCTGGTGAGGTTGGTTCCGACTATTAATCCATAAAATATAACCGTCATGTTGATACTATGAACGGATGAGTAAGTACAACTCCAGACACCTACTAAGAACGACCTGGTAAAAAAAAAGTATGACACAATAGAAAACGATGATGACATGCCAACGTTAATCGAACTGGATGAACATGATGACGATATGGATGAGATTATGGAGAAGGATCCTCACATGTCACCGTTGGTCGAAACTATGAAGAAGGCAATGATATGTTTACTTATTGATAGAGATTACAGATAGCATGAGTATTTATTTTTAGGTACGCCACTTTTGAAACATATTATTATTCTCTAAAAATATATTATTTAGTTTTTTAAACCATGGTATTTTAAAATAAATGGATGCGAATTTTATAATTTATTGTGCTACCATCACGTTCTTTCGTGGGGACCAGTGTCCATCTTGGATAAGACCTATTAAGTTGTATCATGGGAACTACGCTTAAGTAATGGTTCAAACACGTAATGCTGACAAGGTGCTACACAAAAATGGACTCAACATAGTATTGTTACAATGATCGACTTCTAAATCTCGACATTAATAAAGATGCAGTAACGCTGCATGTGCACTTCTAGCATTTCACATTTCTTTTTGTTTTGTTTTGAAAATTTCATTTCGCAAATTTGCATGTGAGATATATATCTTCCAAAACTTTTACTGATAAAATTGTTGGATAAAATAATTTGTTAATAAAAAGAAAAGGTTTAACAAAAAAAACGTATAATTATGTTTGATTGTAAATATTCATAGTCTACTAAAATTTAGTTCTTTTAAATCCAAAATTTATGGAGTCAACTTCTTATTAATTATTTTAATATCTTCCTTTAAAATTAATACATGAATTTAGGTTTATAATATCAAATTTATACCATCAAATCATTAGATATATAAAGGGTGTAACACTTCCCTATCCATTTAAAAGATCTAACTAATTGAAGACTGTTCAAAAATAGTCTAACGCATTTAACCACAGACGAGGGGCGAACACCAAATTAGCTGATCCCATAGATCCCAGTGCGTAGCACGGATTACATACTAGTTTTTAGTAAATAGCTTTTCCAAAAAAAAAAAAACTTGTGGGCATTAACCCAATCACTATGTTGTATTTCCTTATATTCTCTAGTTGATGGATTCCAAATATAAATGCTAGTCTTTGTATCATTTAAAATACCAAAGCAAATGAGACCATTACAAGCACCAAAAACCCTAATTAAGTTGCCTTTCTTGTATTCAAATGGGCAATCCATGAGAACAGCTTTTTCACCTATATACTCGCATGATAAATTTGGTGACGATGAAATTGAAGCAAAATCTACAGAATATATCAAAGGCTTACGAGTGTGTGACTCCTTATCAGTAAACATGATCCTATGGTTGTTCTTATTCTGGATACTGAGATCAAGATGATCATTGATAAACTTAGGGCTAGAAATTAGATTAAGCCAGAGTATGCATACGCACTTGCATGTTAATAACGATTTCACTGATAATTTCAGAAGAATTTCTACTTGTATCTCTTCCGGAAAAGTTGACACTAATAAAGCTGCTACGGCTACTGCCATCTCCTTTAGGGTTTTCGCTTTCGAAGTGGGAGGAATAGAACGAGTAGATTGCACTTGCACCCTATTTTGATCGAGTGGAAAGTTTCGGGCAACGATGTCCGATTATAAGTTACGGGATAGATTTTGGGTCATATTACTGATTTCGGGCCTCCATCGGGAAAAGTTTGGATCACTATAGGGCAAAGTTCAGGTCTAGCACATTTTAGCAGAGGGATCAGATTTAAGACCATAGAGTAGATTTTCCGCAACATGACAAATGTTATTGTTAGGTCAGAGACTCGAGAGTGACAAAAATGAAGTTTTTAGGTTACCATGCAATATTTAAAGTCGTGACATATATTTGCGGGTATGAATCTCTAATTCACTATCTGACCTAACTAAGCAAGCTTTAAGAGTAAAATCTTGGGTCATACAGATCTTTATTTGGAGCATTGGACGCCAAGGAAAAAAGTTGGAGCATTAGACGCCAAGAAGAATCTAGATATAGAGCATGTTTGTTCTTTGCTGACTTGGGTTACACTGGCGCTAGTATAGGAGAAGGAGATGCTCTAAACTAAATCTCAATGTTTAGCTTTGTTGAACAAATGTGAGTTTTTTCCACACAATATAGCCAGGAGACGTTCTACTTTTTTACTCCTTCCTGCAGAATTAACTTCATACTACGGAGAGGTTCAATATTAAAAATTCAATGTAAAAACCTAAAGACCTAAACAGAACCAGGGATCAAAAGAGAAAAGTCTAATTCCAGAGGATTAGAGAGAACTCTTCCAACACAAAGTAACCATAAGAACGGGAACACACAACTTCGGACCATCCTTCTAACAGCATTAAATCCTAGTTTCCTCCATTTGCTTTAGAATCACCATCACCACGACATACACGACCCCTGTAACGGCGTATAAGGTATAATCCACAAGAACAGCTTCATTACCTATAACGGCGCACCTGAACTCTTTTATGCCGCACATGATACGGAACAACATTGCTTTTCCTAACATACCTGTGAAAGCATTGGGGGAAATTGTAAATAAAAAATGAAGGATGCAAAGGAAGAAATAATGGTTCCTCAAGAGTGGCCAGAATGAACAACTAAATGAAATCCTAACATTAAAAACAAACGATGGTAAACTCTCTCCTATTCATTTTAATTTTCTTTTAACTGAATCGCAATACTCTAATAAGTAACAGTAAAAAGATTAGAGAGCGTACAAGATGCGATGATTTTACCTCGATGTTTGTCTTTTAGGCTTCTTCACATAAGTACCCGAGTTAAGTGAAACCAGGCTCTTGACATAACTCTGAGGAGTCATCTTCATAATAAGACGACGGTCTGCAAGTGTGCTCACTCGTGAACCACTGCTCAGCTTTCCAACTCTTTCCTTCTTTGGGTCGTATAAAACAAAACCGTCATAGGTATACATTAGAATTTCGCCATTTTTAAGTGACATCAAAGGCGTCCAGTGAGAATAATTGGTAATTGGTTTTTGAGTAGTGGTGAATAGTTTATTCCAAGATTTTCTCACTCCATAATCCTGCATTAACCATACTTCTGCTTGGACCAGCTTTTTGTCAACTAAAACTAAACTTAGGCAGTCTCCCAGTACTCCCAAGTTCTTACACAATTTTGTGCTGCTATGTTCTGGATGCATAATACTTTTTTCTGGCAGAGGTGCATCCATGAATTTCTCATTACTAAAAAGAGACTATATAATTGGAGGCATCGCTTGTCCAATGAAGAGCATTGCGCAAAACACCGTGAAATGTTAAACTAGGTGGAAACTACTCATGTCTATTCGCGATGTATTTGTGATTGGTGTCATCATTTGTATTTGGGTTTTGATTATCTTTTATTTTGGTGTTTTTGTAAGCAATTATGTAATCACTATTTTGGTTTGAATGAATTGAGACGTGATTTCCATAAATAAAAAAAAAAATTCCCACATCGTAATTATAATAAAAAACTAGGTATTTGGATTCATTCCCATAAACAAATTAACAAATTAATTATCCCATGTGGAACAAACAAGGGCCTGTTCAACCAAGGAATGAATGCCTTCCATAGATGTAGATAGATGACAGGATAACGAAAGAAATAAAAATAATAACTGAATTAAATTGCTCAAGATAAAATTTCGTCTAACGACGACAACCACCGCCTCGACCAAACCAATAGCGACCACCGGTATTACGAATCTTTGTTGATCTGTCTGCAGGAGTTCTTTTTTTCTGGAAAGAAAGCTTTACATGAGACAAAATAACAACAGGAGTTCCATCAGCATAAAAATATCTGTCTTTAGGAGGAGTAACGGGAGCTAAGAAGCAGAATCTTAATCCCAATGCTAAGAAAACCATACCCATCAAACTTGAGAAGATGATAGCTTCCATTCTTCTTCAATTCACTTGGTGTGTTTTTCTCTTCTCTTATAGGTTTTCAATCAACTTGGCTCACAAGTCTCAACCTTGTATTCTGATCTGGTCTCTCTTGATGTGACCATAAATAATAACTAAGAAGCTTATTTATATAGATCAACAAAACAGTTCTAGGAAACTGGGAGTTCGAACTTGTATGTAACTCTGTTTCCAAAAAGTACTTTATCAGGAAACTAGCTAGGTATCCTAGTGGTGCACGGGCATACAAATATTAACCTGCATTACCCATATTTCAGCTTGGGCCCGCTTCTGGTCGACTAACAACAAACTAAGGAAGCCTCCCAACGTTCCAATCGTCTTATACGACATTTCCCAGTTACTGCTATCTTCTGGCAATGGAACATCCGTTAGTTTCTCATTCTCATTACTAATATCAAAAGAGACTATATAATTGGAGGCATCGCTTGTCCAATGAAGGGCATTGCACAAAACACCATGAAATGTTAAACTAGGTGGAAACTTGTAATGAAAAGTATGAATAGTTTTTGACTAATGTGATCCCAAGATTCCCAACATATATATCTCAACTTCACAGTAATCAGGTTTTCCATAATATGTAACTTTTACCATCTTGTAATCTCCAGTTTTGCTATCGTAACCAAGCCCGATTCTACAGAACCTGGCTGTGGAAAGATGCTTGAGTCTGATCTGAAAATCAAAATGTTCCCTATATTCTCTAGTTGTGGGGTTCCAAACACAAATATAACTTGTACGGCCTTTAGGGATAATACCAAAGCAAATGAGACCATTACAAGCGCCCAAAATCCTAATTTCAACACCTTTCCTGTATTCATATGGGTAATCCATCAGAGCAGATTTTTTACCTATGCACTCGGATGATAAATCTGGTGATGATGTAATTGAAGCATAATCTATAGTGTATATCCAAGGCTTACCAGTAATTAACATATATGTATACATGATCTTTGTTGAAAATATAAACTTGATTATGCTTGATTAAAGATTAGAATATTCTGGAGAATTGGAGACTTGTCTATACAAGTCGGTCACTAGATAAGCCCAGAGCTTTCTAGTAAAGTTGATGTCTAGTAACTAAGCCCAAATGATGTTTAGAAATATCTATAGTCTGTACGTCAACTAGAAATATCTAGATGAGTCAAACATGGTTGTAAAATGTGAATTAGCTAGTGAATATTCTAGAGAATATTCTAGAGGAGACTGTAAAAATGACAAGACTATCCTTATCTAAAATAAGTAAAGTAAATATTACAGACTGTGAAAATGACTATTTTACCCTTATTGGAAATAAGTGCAATAAATATTATGGAGACTGTGAAAATGACCAGACTACCCTTATCAAAAATAAGTAAAGTAAATATTACTGTTTGCAAATGACCATTTTACCCTTACTAGAAATTAGTGCAATAAATATCATGGAGACAGTGGAAATGACCAGACTACCCTTATCGAAAATAAGTAAAATAAATATTACAGACTGTGAAAATGACAATTTACCCTTACTGGAAATAAGTGTAATAAATATCATGGAGACTATGAAAATGACCAAACTACCCTTTCAAAATAAGTAAAGTGAATATTACATAATGTGAAAATGACTATTTTACCCTTACTGGAAATAAGTGCAATAAATATTATGGAGACTGTGAAAATGACCAGACTACCCTTATCGGAAATAAATAAATAAAATATTACAATTACAGGTTGTGAAAATGACCATATTACCCTTACTGGAGATAAGTGCAATAACTATTATGGAGACTGTGAAAATGACCAGACTACCCTTATCGGATATAAGTAAAGTAAATATTACAGTCTGTGAAAATGACCATTTACCCTTACTGGAAATAAGTGCAATAAATGTTATGGATACTGTGAAAATGACCAGACTACCCTTATCGGAAATAAGTAAAGTAAATATTACAGACAGTGAAAATGACCATATTACCCTTATTTCCATTAGTCTGGTCATTTTCACAGTCTCCGGAATATTCATTGCACTTATTTCCGGTAAGGGTATAATCTGTCATTTTCACAATCTTCGGAATTTTTATTGCACTTATTCCGATTAGGGTAGTCTGGTAATTTTCATGGCCTTCAGAAGAAGCAGATATTTTTGTTGTGGTTTTGTCGACAAAATCGAGAGAAAATGTCGGTATTTGTCAAAGTCAAATTTCCTACAAAGTCATGACTTGTTGACTTGGTCTTGATCCTGTTTTCTAATATTAAGAAAATTAAAAAGAAAAATAAATAATATTGATATTTAGAAAATAAAATAAATTTGTTAGTTTGCATAAATGTTGCGAAAGTAGTGACAAAAAAAAGCCTAAGAGTTATTAATTTGGGGTTGTTTTAGATGTGGTGAAATTTTTTGGTGGAAACATCGTTTTAGATTATAATTGTGATTGTCTGGATAATTGTCAACAAATATTATTGTTACTAATAAAAAATAATAATATTGCTAATCATTATCACGAATAAATTTTTTATTAACAGTTATAATTGTTACAGGACTTATTACAGGTGTATCAGTGACTGGAAAATAAACTGTGACAGGTTACACTGTGATAAAATTCTGATTTTGGTGTAGTGCATGCTGAGTATGGGATTAGGGGAATATGTTTCTGCCGAGGTTTGGAAACAACTTGCAAGTAGCCAACATCGCCTGCCAATTTGGATGCTGTGTAAGTTAATGGCCTTACGGGACCCTGTAGAAGCAGGCTTGGATTGTGAAACTGATACAACTCATCTTTCTTTTAGCTGAAAGCATACTGATCCTAATGAATTGTGTTTTTTTTTGGAAAAAACTGCTCACCTTTCCAACTCGATCATTCTTCGGGTCCCATAAAACAAAACTGTGATGGGTACGCATCAGAATCTCACCTGTTTTAACTTTTAAGCTGTGTTACATGGACACGGACACGGACACGGACACGGTGTCGGAGAATATCTCCATTTTTGCTAAAAAAATCTAATGGGGATCGGTGAAGAGTTTTGGGAGTGTCTTATTAAAGCTAAGAAAATATGTTTTTACTAAAGATAAAGGTTCTTATACAAATACAAGTTAGAATGAAGAAAATATTTTCTTTCCTAATATAAATATGTAAAAAATCTATAGCTGAAGTATTTTTTAATTTTATTAAATATTTTATTCTTGTCTTGCTAATTGAGTTGTGTCCTGAGTGTCGGACACGAGTGTCCGTTCGTCGAGTGTCGACACGGCACAATTTCATTTTTTGGAGTGTCCTTGTAACACAGCTTTTAAGTGACATCATTGGCATACAGAAAGGATAACTGGTATATGGTGTTTGAGAAGTGGTGAGTAGATTAGTCCAAGATTCTCTCACTCCATAATCTTGCATTACCCAAACTTCAGCTCGAACCAGCTTCATGTCGACTAAAACTAAACTAAGGCAATCTCCCAATATTCCCACCTTCTTAAACAATCTCGTGTTGCTATCTTCTGGATGTATTAAACTTTTTTCTGGCAATGTCACATCCATGAGTTTCTCATTACTAGTATCATAAGAAACTATATTATTGGGATTATCTTGCTGCCACAGATTGCTTATCCAATGAAGTGCGCCATTGAGAAAAACACCTCGAAATGCTACATAACTTGGATACTTGTAATGAAAGGTATGGACAGTTTTTTGACGAATGCGATCCAAATGTATATACTTCAACTTTACAGCAATCAGATTTTTGATAATCCAGTTTTGCTTTCATAACCAAACCCGGCTCGAGAAGAAAGCTTGGGATTGATATGGAAATCACAATGTTGTATTTAGTTGTTGGGTTCCAAATACAAATGCTATTCTTTGTATCAACCAAAATACTATTGTATATATAATTTGAGGGGGAATTGCTGGCCTCACATTGAAAGTTAGGCCAAAAACTTGAATTCTAGAGCTCGTGGCCCCCTACCAATAGAAATAGAGGATTTCCTATACATTCGCCAATTTTACATACACGTCAAACACCAAGGGTAAAGATAACTCATCCTTCCCTCCTAATGCTAAATCTCTGAGAAACCCTATTGAGATTCTAAAGAAAAATGGTAAAAAAACGCCTAGATATACAACTTGCTCCAACAACATCACTTATAACAACAGATGAAGCCGGTCACAATCGATATTTGCGTGCAAACAAAATATGGAATAAACGCAAGCTCCCAAAGAATCTATTGTTTATCAGTCAAGGTTTGTTTATCAATCCCAAACTTAGGTTTTTTCCCCATTGGTTTAGTTTTCAATCCAAACTTGGGTTTCTATCATCATGTTATAAAATCCAAACTTGATAGTTATCTCATATGATTTGATTTTTTTTTGTAATGTTCCCTGATCTTGATCATATATGTAAAAGGATTTAATACACTAATCCTATTGTAAGGACATATAAATTTTTGGATCATTGTCACGTTCATGAGGGTTGTCATTAGACACAGCTACATCCATGTTTCTTACCAAAAAAAAAAATTCCTTCGTTGTAATTAAGAAACGCACCTGTAGCTGTGTACAATGCTGCACAGGCAAGACCAGTTGTTAACGATTTTGTTGCATAAACTAATACATTCATAGAGAATTAATGTTTGAACTCTACCAGGAGGATACTTAATATAGTTATTAATGATCATAATGATGTTTCTGTATCAAAGTTAACATCTTTCCAGCCATTAAGTGATCCCATTGCATCTGATTGAGGATGAGCCATCCTAAAATACATGTTGCTTATTAATAAAGTAGCTGTGATGGTTCCACTTGAAAGTTCAGCTTTTGTGTATATATCGCTCTTTCGTGAAATCCACTTCCTGCAAACATGTGATCATTCTCTTCCTCTGTAGTATTCTATAAGATCATAGCCAGGAACATTTTAAATGAGAGGTATAGAAGTTTCACAATTGAATGAAATGCTCAACTAAATACATATATTTGAGTTTTCAAGATTTACAATTCCTTTGCCGTTGTGGAATTGGTGAGACTAAAATCACGCTGCAAATTCTATTCCTTTATGGATCTGTGGCTACTTAATCCCTCTAAATGGTAAATACAATTTGACAAGTAACAAATAGCAGTTGTAGTCTATATCTCCAGATTTGTCATGTCTGACACGATACTTCTGGCACAAACCAAAAATTTTCAACTCGGTATGTTAGACTCTTACGCGCTTCAGTCGTTTTTCCTAATCGGCATTTGGCATTGCAAGTTCGTCTTTGGATGTGTTGATAATCAATGCGTTAACTTTTTGAAGTTCTGTTGATTTTGTTTATTTTAGATTTATTTTTTCGCATTTTGGTATAGGTAAAAAGTTTGTTTGAATCTATAGCACCAGCTGTGGGGTTAATAAGATTCCACCTTCAGGATAACTAAATGCAACACGATGAGAAAAATATGACTAAGCACATTCCATCTAATAAGTTTAAACTTCACAACAATGTATGCTATTGATGGTATTAGGCATACTACGGAATTAAGTATCAGGCATTGATGGTAATAGCACCTGCATGGGCACTTAACCAAATTATTTCTCAAGTTATCCGTTTCGCTTAGTAATTATGTGTTAGGGAGTTCTGCATCACTGTTGTGATTTTTGTTTGTATATTCACTTCTGTAGTTGTAGAAATCTGGTGTAGGTATTATATTTCCATTTTGGTTCTATTCATAAAATTCAGTAAGATTCATCAATGTTTCCCAACCATATTCGGCAGGTTCGCCTTTTTCACATAATAAACATTCCCAATCATGATTACTATTAACTATGGTTTCACCCTTTAGGAACTCAACTACAAAGGACTTCCTGTTACTGCTTTGGGGGAAAACCTACAAGACTGTTTCAGCACTTCATGTTTTCTTTCTTACCCAAAATTGTACAGACAGAAAGCGTTATCAAATCTCTGATCAAGAATTGTGCATTCTTAAATTATAGGTTGGAAGAGCAGGTCAAACAGCGGACAGTATCCAGGATATTCAGTTACAAACGAGATCGTGCTAGAGAGAACATGAGGCTTCGCAAACAACATCTAGATGCTAAGAGAGCAGCGCAACTGTGTTGCTTTCTGGACGAAGAAATACCATTGGTATCCAGCTCTGATGACGACACTACTGATTACAGCTCACATGAAGATGAGATATCCGAGACAACGCCGAGTGGAAATGTTGACCATTCTATAAGTAAGATCCGATTTATAAAGAGTCAGTATGTTAAATCAATAACTATATACTCGCTATTACGAACTGCAATTTAGCTTTTATTTGCAATGATAAATAAGCTCAAATGGGAATTTAGCTTTTATTAGTTTTATGATTTTAAGAGGAGTTTGATTGAGGTATAGTGACTCTTGACACCAACTGTTTTAGGTCTTAATGCTCAAGCATACTTCCGAGGGACGCATTATAGGAACACTTCAATGTGGATACTATTGATTTGTGAACATGTTTAATATTTCAGGAGATTTCATTCAACAAATCATGTTAAAATAGGCTGTTAAATATGTTTCGATTGGTAGCGGTGTTACTCAATATGCCTCTAATACTTTGTCTACTTGGGACATTTTCACATGATTAGGTATGAAAAAATCTAATTTTGGCGCACCAGCTCATACATGCAAGCACTGTGGTGCAATAATATGGTTCCAGGAGTAGACTAAAAATTCAAAATAATATTGATTGCAAGTTTTGAATATGTTGTTCCAGCGGTAATGTTGCGCTCCCACTTCTTAAGGATTGTCCAGAATATCTAGAGAGATTGTTGGACTTCAATGGTGGACATCGGTCGGCCAAGTTTAGAAAAAAAACATAAGGGCATACAACTCTATGCTTGCTTTTACCTCAAACGGAGTCGGATTTAGTGGCAACATCAATAAGAAAGGGTCAGAGTTATCACAAAATAGGTTCTCTGGTGCCTCCAGAAAACAAAGAACCAGGCTACAACCAGCTATACGTATGTGATGCAGAATTGGCAGAAGAAGCCAATCATCGGAAGAACATCTTTTACGGAAAGGAGCATAAAAATGAATCTCAGAAGAATGGTGTAGTCGAAAAGAAAAATGATACGCAGATAAAAAAAACGAGAATCAACTAGACTTGGAAGTGATCACTAATTTAATATCTATGTTGGATGCAAATAATGCATATGCAAAGACATTCAGGTAAATATAAATCATTGACTATATACTTGCTATTACTTACTATAATAAGTAAGATTTCACTATACTTGCATTCAGGATGTCCAGGGAAAGAATGCAATGACAACGTGCAGTTGAGCTACGCTTGCCAATCATTAGTCGACGAGAAAGAGATGCTAGGCAATATAACCTCCCAACGTGATCTGAAGTGGCAGCTTTGATAGTCCAGACTCCTACTGATGATGATGTGTACAGGGACATCATTGCTGAACATAAGAACAATGGTTATACATAAGAACATGTTGAGGAAGCGACAACAGGTCACCATGAGGGAGTATTATGCATTTAGGCTACAGTAACGGCTTCCAAAGCCGTGTATTGCCAGGCAATTTGGATATCATGACCTGCTATCCTATATTTCATGATCATTGCATGTTGTTTATGAGAACAGTTAAATTCCACTGTGGTGCAATAATGGATTTCATGAAAGGGTCTCAACGTTACAATAAGAACAGTATGCAAATATTAGCAATACACAGCATTTATCCCCAGTTCTCATCTATAATAGTATGCGGCTGGATTATACAAATACTTAGTTGTTATCCATTTTTGTCTATGATTTTGGATTTCCGAGCCTCCTTTGGGAAAAAGTATCCTGATTTGTCAATGTTAGTGTTTTTATATTAGCTGACTCGCTTAGGAAGAAGTATCTTGATTTTTAGCTTGACAAGCGTTTAGGGAGTGGCAAATACTGCCTTATCCATAAAACAAGCGTACGAATGGTTCACTTGATGCTGAATTGCTACATTTTCAACACACATATTACTTCAATTAACTTAATCCCGTGCAACGCACGGGAAAGACACTAGTTTCCATAACTTTCTTGCACTCAAATGGGGTATCCATGAGAACAGCTTCATTACCCAAATCTGGTGATGATGTAATTGAAGCATAATCTATAGTGTGTATCAGAGGCTTACCAGTATCTGACTCCCTATCAGCAAACATGAGCTTATGATTGTTCTTATTCTGCATAAACACTTACATGTTAATACTGATTTCGCTGGTAATTTCAGAAGGACTTCCACTTGAATATATGATTATAGGTAGTCCATTTCACAGCTGTTGTTTCCCCCTTTCCTTTAGCCCACAACACTGCTTCTAGAAGAGCTCTGGCCTCAGCTTGTTCCGGGTTTAATGCTCTTCCCGCTCCTCCTCACAGTCCGTTGCAGTCCCCTGAAACAGTTCTACATATCAGTTTATATCCATATACTCCATAATTCTTAATATGTTCAGATAGAGATCATTTAGGAATTGTAGGAACAGTGTCATTAAGATTATTGGCCACAGATTTAGTACTCAGTTTCCAATCTCTCATTTCAGACAAGATGATTGCAATGGTTCCAGACTCATTCACCCTAACATTGTCAAATAGTTTAGCACACATAGATTTCCAGATGTACCAAGATGTAAAACTTACTATTTCAAATGACGTTTTGACAACCTGCAAATGAGAGTTAGTAGAACTAAACATGTCACAAATCCAGGTATGAAAGTCCTTCTTTCTTAGCACATGTAGGATCTGAGAATTAATACCAGCATGCATACTTCAGGTGACTTCACTCTACATAAATAAATGATGCATGTTTTTAGTAGTATTACCACACAAATAACAATTAACATCACTAGAATGAGTATGTCTAGCCAATCTGTCTTTAGTAGGCAAAAGCTACTTTATAATGGTAAAAGATACCAGTATTGAATTTGCAAAAGCAAGTCAAACAATCTGTTTCAGTTGCGTTAAATAAAAATCTGTCAGGAGAAAAGTAGAGACTTCATCCCATTGGACGGTATATGCGCACCAACGAGTTCCTCAGAATGAAATACAAACATTAAAAATCAAAGAAGAAAACAATACAAAGCCATAAGAAACCTATTACCTCTCTTATATTAATCTTAATTTTCTTTGGACTGAACTGCAAGGCTCTAATAAATAATTATAAAGAGATTAGAGAGTGATACTATGATTTTACCTCGATTTTTGTCATCTGGGCTTCTTCACATAAGTACCCGAGTTCAGCGAAACCAGGCTATCGACGTAACTCTCAGGATGAGCTGTGATCATAGTAAGAACACGAACAATACGCATGTTTTCTTGGAAAAAACTGCTCACCTTTCCAACCCTTCCATTCTTTGGGTCGCATAAAACAAAACCGTCACAACTATGCATCAGAATGTCACCAGTTTTAAGTGACAGCATCGGCATCCAAAAAGGATAATGGATGATTGGTTCTTGAGTGGTGGTGAATAGTTTAGTCCAAGATTCTTTCACTCCATAATCCTGCATTACCCAGACTTCCACCGTCTTAACGTCGACTAAAACTAAATTAAGGCAATCTCCCAATACTCCCATCGTCTTATACAATTCCTTCTTGCTATCTTCTGGATGTAATACACATTTTTCTGGCAATGGCACATCCATGAGTTTCTCATTACTGATATCAAAAGTTAATATTCCATGGTAGATATCCTGCTTGGACATACTACTGCTTATCCAATGAAGAGCTCCATTGAGAAAAACAACACGAGGTGCGTGAATCGGATACTTGTGAGGAAAGGTAAGAATAGTTTTTGACAAACGCAATCCAAATGTATATACTTCAACTTCACAGTAATCAGACCTTTTAGAATCCGCAATTGTCACCATCTTGTAATCTCCAGTTTTGCTATCGTAACCAAACCCGGCGTCACAGTAAACCTTGGGGTCGTTGTGAAAATTAGAATGATGAATTTTCCTATATTCTCTAGTTGTTGGGTTCCAAATACAAATGCTAGTCTTTCTATCAATTGAAATACCAAAGCAAATGAGACCATTACAAGCACCCAAAATAAAAATTGTCATACATTCCTTGTATTCAAATGGGAGATCCATGAGAACAGCTTCATTACCTATATAATCACATGATAAATCTGGTGTTGATATAATTGAAGCATAATCTATTGAGTATATCAAAGGCTTAAAAGTATTTGACTCCGTATCAGTAAACATGATCTTATGATTGTTCTTATTCTGAATACTGAGATTGAGATGATCATTGATAAATTCAGGGCTAGAAATTAGATTAAACCAGAGTTTACATACACACTTACAGGACAAGATCGATTTCACTGGTAATTTTAAAAAGATTTCTGCTTGGATCTCTTCCGGGAGACTTGACATTAACCTAGCTACTGCTGCTGCCATCTTCTTGAAGGGGAGTAATTAGGGTTTTTCGCTTTTCAAAAATAGGGATAGAAATAGAATGGAATAGCTTGAGCATAGAAGGGAATTCACTTCAGCATATGTTGGTCAACTGGAATTTTTTGAGCCACACTGACAAATTTCGTTCGAGTTGAGGGTTCATCGGACACAATACAGCTTGGGTTGCAGGTTTTGGGATGAGATAATGACAACATGAGACGACATTTGAGGCACAAGCCGCACAACAGTAGATATTTGACAAGTTAACACATTCTGGGGCGTACTGTAAATTTAGGGTAACCATGAAAGATATGGGCTAAAAAACATGGCTAATTTGAGGCTTACTCAATTTCTATTCCCAACTATATATGGAGGATATAGAGGATAGCGGTGTCTAAATCGGATAAAATTACTGAATTTTTCTCCTGTAATCCTAATAATAAAACCTAAAATTCTAATCTATTTCATTCTAATTCATTTTCTTCTACGAAAACCGATTCTTCTTCTCCCTCTGTTTTTCTTTCATTTTCAAACGAAAACATCGACGATTCCAAAAATGATTAATCGTTTTTTTTTTTTTGTCTGTATAATGTCGAAGCTATCAAGATTTAAACATGCCACATGACTTACTTATCCTAGTGAGAGTAATCCAAGAATTGCTCAAGCGACTCAAAATAAAAAATTGAAGAAGAAGACGGTTGTGACAGACGATCAAACTCTAAGCGCAGTACGAGCAAGAGACATGTCTTGAATCAGGTACTTTTATATCAACCCAATCCTCTAAATTAGGTCTAGCAACATGCAATCATTGAAAATTTTGAAATCAAAGTTTTCTGGATTTACCAGAATTGGTCTATGTTAATGTACTCATAGACCGATTTCTTCATGAAACAGTCGATGTTCATCCCCACGTCGAACGATTATTATGTATGTGTTTTCTGGTTGAAGAACATCTAACAAGAATCGATCGATGTTCATGCCCACATCGACCTTTGTTGTATAGAAGAAATAATCGTGTTTATGTTGGTTATTTTTGATAGAATCGGTTTATGTGGATGACCACATAAACCGATTATATAACATGTGATTTCTTAAGAATCTGAACTGTCAAGCCTAAAAAGGAGAGGGTACCAGGTACACCACCAACTTTTTCCTTGGGCAACCTGTATGGGAAAAACCTAACACAATTGCAAGCAGACCAACTTAACGATCCGTGGCAATATTATATAGAATTTATATCTCTATCTCTTCATAATCAGAAAGTCTAAACAATAGAGTTGTGAACCTAATTGTTTAGAGAGTACTTGGACGATCTCAAAACTCAATATCCAAGATGAGTTTGTATCCAAATAATTGCAAGACTACTTGGCAGAATTCATATCCAAATAATTGAATCTAAATTCTGCCAAGTATGAAACTTGTGATCAATCTTTCAAGATATGAATTCTACAAGAACGAGGATCGTAATTGATCACAATTAATATAGACTTATCTATGGTTACGTACTACTTGTGTTATTCCTATTATAAAGATTAAACAATATAATACGAAAAAAGAAAACCCACAAGACACCAGAAGTTTTGTTAACGAGGAAAACTGCACCTGCAGAAGAAAAAAACTCGAGACCTCGAACACCAAACTATATTAAGTCACTACAGACACTAGCCTACTATCGGACCGGATTATAGTTGAAACTGAATTCACCCTCCGAGCAATTCAGCTACAGTCGTGATCCTTACGTCTCTCGAACAACGCACGGCTCTACGCAATTTATTTCCTTAGCTGACGTCCTTTATAGCCTAAGAGTTGTTTCATCCTACGTGAAGACTTTTGATACCAATCTTCCTCTAACAGATAAGCCTATTTGATTTCCATTTTGATCGAATAGATCAAAGATTGGAAGTCTGTTTGCAGTCGACAAAGCTAGCAAACCTCACAAAATCTGTAACACTTACACTCAATTAGTTGAGAATCCTGGATTATTAACCACCTCTCGAGAACAAACTTGAACTAAAGTTTTCAGATATTTACCTTAAGGAATCACAAAGTCTGAAACGAAAATAATTTTGCGATTTCTATTTATCCCGTTCCCGAAAGAGATTACTAAAACCTCGATAACAGCATAAACAAGATCTGGATACTCGAACTATCAAGGAGAAGATGTCTTAGAGGTGTTTGTAAGAGTCGTAGAAATGCTAAACATATTTAGGAAAATAGTCTATACACATCTGCGTGATTCGTAATGGGTAAGTGTGTGAAACGATACGCGTACCAGTTCGTGAATTTAGGGCCGACAGTACGCATACTAAATACACATACCGCTTGGTTGTTCACGAACTCATATCCTTTACAGTACGCGTACTAGGTATGTGTACTGTACCCATTCACGAATATAGAACCTTTAAGGTACGTGTATTAGATACGTTTACCTACCTATATATATATTCTGGAACCCCGTATTTCTATGGTATGCATACTAAGTACGTGTACCTACTAATAAGCACGTAAGTGTGACGCATTTTCACCCATAACTACATTATCTAGGACTCATTTTATTTCTAATAAAGTTGTTTTAAGTCTTTTCTAGGGAATAAGCTCTTGCGGAAAAATTGGCTCGAAAAGTGGTGTTTTACACCCCAAGATAAAGTACTAAAGGCACCCCAAGGGACAAGTGTTATTCGGACTCCAACAACGGATAAGGGGCGACCATGGATAAGGGGTGACTTTCTTCCCAAATTCAAAAAATATTTTTGGCGGGAAAATATTCCCTTTCACTGGCAGATTTTCAGTCGGATTTTTGGAGTAATTTTGGGTAGACTAAAGGGCTGGAATTGGTTGGGACTGTTCCTAGAGGATATAAGAAGCAAGTATGGGTGTTGTTTCCAATATAAATTGGCTTAATAACGTGTTTCAATCCAAAACAGTGGACACAAGTTGTCACGGATTCAAGTGAATTTGACACGAGTTTGAGGCGTGTAATGCATGAGTTTCGAGTGTGTTGCACTACAGAGATGCTAGCATAAGATAAATAAGGAAGGTTGACAGCTGAGAACGCGTGGAAGATCAAAAAATGGAAATTTTGGCCATAGAGAATAATAGTGATAAATGAAGATTATTTGGGAGATATGGCGTGATTAAATGAGGCTTAGGAGTATAAATAGATTTCTAGAGGTACAAGGAAGCGGGGTCGAGAGTTTGGGGTCGATAGAGAGCTCAGGAGGCGTGAATCAAGAGTTTTCAGAACTATGTTGTTGCTGCTACTGCTGCTCGTGAAGAAGAGGGAAACAGCGACGGTTTCTTCATCCGTCGTAACGGTTTCTTCAAATGGTTGTAACAGTTTCTTTAACTGGTTTGCAACATTTATCTTCATTGTAACAGTTTCTTCATCCTCTTCTGCAACATTTATCTTCAGATTTGTAACAATTATCTTCATCATAACAGTTGAGAGTTGAAACAGTCGGTCTGTAACGCACCTGTGCTGTTGCAGATTTCCTGTTTCATTATTTTCTCTTCTTGTAAACACTTTTTGAGCCATGAATACATATTTTGAGTGTGTTTTCGACATGATGAGTTAAATCCCAAGACTGGGACGACTGAGGAGGCCGAACTTCATACATGGGTAAATTTATTTAATTCTTTTTTATGACTTTTGCACTAATATTAATTGAAATATGATTTTGATTAATTAGTTATTATTTTATTAGATGGGTCATGCTTGCTTAGATGTTTGATGTCCCATGCTTACGATTTATAACTAATGTTTTTAGAATCTACCTTGGCAAAAATAAGAGTCCATGTTTACATTTCTTGAGCTAAAATTGTTGAGAATAAATAATTGAACCTTATGTTATGAAGATTGGCCGAATCCTTAGTTCCAGTACCTCTTTCACCATTTGTAATATTATTGTATATTTTTATTAAATTTAAAAACTCGAATCTTCACAAGTCTTAGAGTTCGAATCATTTTTACAACAACTTCAAAATCACATCACCTACCCTGAGTCCAGATTTTAGTAAGTTCTTAAAACTCTCTTTTGATGTTTTGAAACATTTCCAAATACCATGGATATAATATATCATTGATTGGGCAATTTCCAAATGATCCATGTGAAACCAATTCAAATAGTTCTTAAACAATAAATCGTTTCGAACTAAGATTGCTACAGACCTATGAACATCCATGGCTTGAATCATATTTCGAGATGTTTAACAAGGCAAGCTTGAATTGAAATTTCTTTTTTGCAATATTAAATACTATACTAGAGGCCATATGATCTCATATATATCGAATGGTAATTCATGTGAGTAAATATAATGGTTCAGTATTCACATACCTCTTATGAAGTTCTCCAAATGTCTTCATTGATCTTCAGTCTTCAATCTTCGAGGGTTATATAGTGATGTCTGATACTCAACTACCAACCTCTAAACTTAGTCGGAGACTTGACTTTAGTAGAAATCAAGATATAATTTTGTGCATCTAATATTAACAACAAGATTGAGATAGAAAAACTTGCTTGTTCGACTGAGCAGTGCTTTAAAAAAGCCCATAATCGGTTTATGTGAATGTCCACATAGACCGATTCTGAGTGGAGAAAATGTCTAAATTTTTCAAGATAATTTTTAACCTGGAATTGGTTTTTATAAACCAATTTTGTTGTGTAAATTGTTAGGAATTATCCTATGTGTATGTATCGTGTTAACCGATTCTACACTTGGAATTTGTAAATTTACTTGAATTTGATTGTTGTTTATCGTGTATTTCCATATTCTCTAGGGACAACAAGGGAAAGCAAAAGCAAGCAAACAGAGAGCGAAAAAGACTAGAAACATGATCTTGCTCGTCCTATAAGAGTTTGAAACCTCGTCGAAAGGAAGGTAAAAAATTTGGTTGCTTCACACCGTAGGGGATCGGGGGTAAAGGTAAAGCGCTCACCATCAATGAAGCAACTCAAGGGTATAGCTTCTGTTAGAGCACTGCTCGGTCGAACTTGCAAGCGTTGCTATCTCAAGCTTGTTTGTCAATGTTAGTGATCAAAACTATAAGTCTTGATTTCTAGTCTACTTATAATGATGTCTCGGACTAGGATAGATTGTGAAGTTGAGCATTAGACTTCACGGCGTTCATCAATTTAATACGAAGAACTACTAAGGAGAGCTTGTGAAACTTCATCAACAAAAGGTATGTGGAGACTGAAACTCATCTATCACTTGGAAAATCTATTTCTACTCTATCTCCTATATTGAGACAAAAGTCGTATTACTATAGTTTTCGTTTATGCACATTTGAGATTTCGAGCTGAGTTTAACTCGCTTACATATTTCTCGAAATATGTGTTTACAAGCTTTCGCTTCAACCAAGATCATCTTATATTCTTGACGAAAGTCAAAAGATGATCATGTGAAAATCGCTGAGTAACATCTTACATGGTTTGTGTGATACAATCATTTGGTGTAGACTTGGAATGTTTCGTTATGATTATTTCAATAACTTGAAAATTGCTTTGATGCTAATAGTGTGTGAAAACGGTTATTGTCATCCTCTAAGAATGTTTCAATGATTGAAATAGAGTTTAGAACACTTGACCAACATTGGATTATAAACATGTTATGCACTCTTGCATATATGTGATCCATGTCCGGGAACCATAGCATGCATACCCGTATGCGTACCTGTTGGTTTGAGAAGTCTGGGAACCTAAGTACGTGTATCCGTATGCATACTGGCGTAAGGTTCATGTCCGGAAAATTCTGCTGGGTTAGGAGGTATGCGTACCCGTTTGCATACTGGCGAAAACCAAACTTGGTCCGGCTACTTCAAGTATGCGTACCCGTTTGCATACTTGAGTGGTTAAAGTTCTAAACTCGGTTGTGACATGAACAAATATATTTATATAATGAGGAATGCATTCTTTGCAAACCGTGGCTATAATGTTCATGAATTGATTCGAGTGAATCAAACCGATTTTGCTTCAATTGTGTCCTTGTATACTTCTATGAGAATATAATAATTGAACAACTCTTTAACTAGTTTCATTTGAGTCATTTGAACTAGTTATGGTTAAGATGAATAAGGTTTATATGAGAGTGTTCATATAGCTAACCTCGGTTAACTATTGTTGAGCCAACCTAGTGTACACGATTAGGTACGGTTACTTAAACCTAAATGAGGGTACATTTCATTTGTGTATAACAAGCTAAGTTCGATCTAACGGTTGAAAGATATTAGCTTGTATCTAACCAGGTTTTCATCTATCGGTGAATATTGAATGCTTTGTTACCAAGGTAACTTAGATTGCAAACCCTTATTTGAAAATTATATAAAGGAGAACTCTAGCAACTGGGAAACCTAATCCCCGCACCTCCTGTGTGATACTAGTTGCGACTAGAATCGATTCTCCTTTGACCATAGGTTTTTCACGAAACCCTATAGGTTAATGACTTAAAGACTTCATTGGAATTGTGAAGACAGACCCAACTATTTTCTCTATAGTTGCATGATCTGATCTTGTTTTGTTCTATCGTATTGAGTGTTATCTTCTCTAAGATTTGCTTGAGATTTAATCTCCGATAGGCAAGATAAAAAGTAGTCATCAAAATCTTCGTCTCATCGTTTGTGATTCCACAATATCTTGTTTCGCTACTGTGCGATTAAGATTATTATGAGGTGATTGATAATACTTGGTTGTTCTTCGGGAATATAAGTCCGGTTTATCAATTGGTTCCTGTGCACCTTGATTTATCAAAAGACGGAACAAAACTCGTAGGTATTTTTGTGGGAGACAGATTTATCTATTCCAGTAGACTTTTCTGTGTGAGACAGATTTGTTTATCTAGTCTTCGAATTTAGGTCGTAGCAACTCTTAGTTGTAGGTGAGATCAGCTGAGGGAATCAAGTACGTAGAATCCTGCTGGGGTTCAGAGACGTAAGGAGCGCAACTGTACCTTGATCAGTGTGAGATTGATTAGGGCTCAACTACATTCCAGTCTGAAGTTCATTGGTAGTAGGCTAGTGTCTGTAGCGGCTTAATACAGTGTGGTGTTCAAAGCTAGACTAGGTCCCGGGGTTTTTCTACAGTTGCGGTTTCCTCGTTAACAAAACTTATGGTGTCTGTGTTATTTCTTTTCCGCATTATATTTTGTTATATAATATAAATATCACAGGTTGTGCGTTGAATCGATCAATTGGTAAATCCAACCTTTGGTTGTTGATTGAAATTGATTGATCCTTGAACATTGGTCTTTGGTACCGTTCAAGTTATTTCTCTTATATTCAATCGGGCTCGCAAATTCATATTTGTTTGATTGCGGATTGAATTGAGAAATTAAGATATAAACTCTTTGATATACTTTTATATAGATTGAGTCTGACTGTCAAGTTGATTCTCTTAAAAGTATATTGGTGTTTGTCTATTCAGATTGTCGAACGAAATATTGGGTGTGGTTGTTTTACCCCCGCTTTTTCAATTGGTATCAGAGCAGGCAAACACGCTAAGACCTCATAAGTCTGTGTTTGAAGCAATCTGATTTTTATGGACGGGTCTATCTCTAATAACGTACCAGTTCATAAATTACCAGATGATTTTCAGAGCTTGGATTCACCTTAGAGAACTGTCATATCTAGGTCAGTATCTAAACATTCTCTTACTGTATAACCTGTTTAAGTCTGGGAAACATGCCTATAAGAACAGTTGGATGAACTTTCTGATGAAGGTGATTCAGATATTGATAGAGATGTTGATGAGGAAGTCTCAGAGTATGTTAAGCTTTTGAATTCGTTAGGAAAGAAAAAGATGACAACTTCTCATGTCACACCTTTTCTGACTAATCTTTGTCGTGCAAACAAGAAATTGAGAAGATGTTACGCAGGTGTTTATGTTTCAAATCGTTCTAACAAATCGATCCTCAAGGATTTTGAGGAAAACCTACGTATGAATTCACTTGAATGTGATAATCTTTATCAAAAGTACTTTTTGTTGGAAGAGAAACTTGCATAATCTGAAGCAAGGATTAACTCTCAACAAATTAGTTTCTGATGACGGAGAAAACGCTTATCTCGTTCGAGAAAAACGCCTTGAGGCTGATTTAGTTGCTGCTCTTGATAAAACCAAGATGTTGGAAGATGACTTGAAAAAGTTCAACACTAGTTCAATCAAATTAACCACTATGCTAGGAGCAAGTAAAAATCATCGTGATACACGAGGATTGGGCTATAAGGGAATAGATGCTCCAAGTATTAGTAGAGAGGTAAAATTTGTCAAGTGATGTGATTTTTAAAGTGTTTGTAGTAAATAAGGATTCGAACTCTCGGACTTGTTGAGAACCGAGTTTCTATATTTAATAAAAGTATATGAAAAAACTATTAACAGATGGTGTGAGAGGTACCAGGGCTTAGGATCCCACCAAATTCATTTCTTAAGGTACAAATAATAATTCTTTTAACAATTATAGCTCAATAAATATATAAAATAAAGTGATTCTTATTTTTTCCAAGATAGATTCTCAAAATATTAAATGTAAATGTTAAGCATGGGACATCAAATCACCTAAGCTAAGCATGACCCATCTAATCAAATGACAACTAATTAATTCAAATCATAATTTCAATTAAAATTAGTGCAAAAGTCATGAAAAGAATTAAAAATAATTACCCAAGTGTGAAATAAGGCTTCCTCCATCGCCCCAGTGTTGGGGTTTAGCTCATCATGTCGAAAATGCTCTTAAAATATATATTTATGCTCAAAAGTGGTTTACAAATGATGAAAGGAGTGCAAATTATTAAAAACAGGATTTTGTGACGCATGAAAAGTGTTGCATAATCACTGTTACAAAGAACGATACAAGAGCAGTATTGTTGGCACTGTTCCGCAGTCGCTAGAAAGGTTTTGCAAACTGCCGCTTATATGCGATAGTTTCCAACGACTTTCAGACGGGGGTCTTTGTTCTTCGTCTTCTTCTTCCCTGCACCAGCAGAGAAACGTCTCTGCAATTCTTCTTCTCGGCTCTGCAGCCTCCCAAATCTTCCCCAAACTCTCGACAATCTCTCTGGAATTCGAAACAACCTATATATACATCACCAGGCAAATAAATCTCCAAGAAATCTTCGATCCCAAATCTTCTCAAAAGAATCCTAGAAGACATATCTTCCCTTAACTACGCGTAACTTCCAAATATATCAGAAAAATTCCCTGTTTTGCCGAGATGAAAGATATCCTTCCCTGTTTACTGAAATCACGTGTAGAACTCCTGGTTTGTCGATTTAAAACATACTACCATCCCTGTTATCGTTCAAAGGGCCTAGACCAACCCAAATCCGTTAAGAAACCCACAAAAATCTTTTTCGAATTCTCGCCTGAAAGTCTCGGACTTTCAACAGCATTTTCCTTGTTTCAATCCAACTCGATGAACTTAACGAACCCATCCATATGTAATTCAGTGATTGAGTCTCTCTAGAACTCAAGTAGAAATCGAATCCAATATATGTTCGTCTGCTCCAAAGTTTCCCGCCAATTCTGTATTTTTGAAATGAAGAAGGATGTGGATGCCCCTTATCCGGATTAAGGGTGCGAATAACATGTGGTTACCCCTTATCAACTGGATGCCCTTATCCATTTGAGGGGTGCCTTTAGTAATTTTCTGGGGTGTTTTCAACACTTTTTTTCGGGGTTCCTATGGCGCATTTCTGGGATGCCTTTAACACATTTTAGGGGTGCCTTTAGTACTTTATCCTGGGGAGTAAAACACCACTTTTCGAGAACATTCTTCACAAGAGCTTATTTACTAGAAAGACATAAAACAAGTTTATTAGTGATAAAATTAGTCCCAACTAATGTAGTTATGGGTGAAAAAGCGTCACACTTACGTGCTTATCATCAAGGCTAGTGATTCTTCTCAACAAAAGATTTCCACTGATGACAAAAGTGGAATACCTTCACCGGCAGTAAAAGTTAAAAAGAGCAAAGTATATCAACCTCCAAAGTCAGCACACACAGATCGATGTAAGAACATCCCTTATGTTTGCCACTATTGCGGAAATAAAGGTCACCTGGAAAGGAGATGTCGTTTCTGTATAAGGAATGAGAAACTTCATGATGTTCTTGTTTGGGAATCACAAGAAGTTGTGAAACCAAGATCATATGTTAAGACTAATCCCCTTAACGTTACAGGTTGTAACTATCCAACCTTTAGGAAAAGGAATCAGTGCTGTGATAAACCTAGATTTTCCTATAAACGTCATACGAATCCTTTTCACAATCGTAATGGTTATCAAAAGGATAACTTACGAAGACAAGAACCGATGCTCCGAATTGGAGAAAGACTAACTTGCAAAAGAATAGTCAATCCAATTCTCTTTCGAGAAATCTAGAAGAGAGTAATGGGAAGAAGGTTCATATTGTTCCTAAACGCACTCAGAAGTGGATACCAAAGAAATCCTATGATATTTTGAGTGTGAAAAGGAATGATCTCCCAGAAAATTCCTTGACTATGGAGAAGGCAATATCCATGATGTTGGAACTTACAAAGTTCTTTGGAAAGATGGGTTTGGATGTGAAAGGTTCTAAATGCGATCTCTTTCATGATAATCCAAAAATGAAACAGAATAAGCCAAAAATTATAGATGGTGAAAATTCCATAGTTACGGAAAAGTCTGTTTCAGTCACTTGTGGTGAGCAAGACATTGTTCATGTCAACTCAACTTGATTGTGTTGTAAGTGCATCCTCACCAAGGAATTCCCTGTTATGTATACGGTGAGGGAAGCACGAGAATTGGGGCGCACAGATTATGTTTGGTAAGGCTGTAGAATTCGATTGGATTCATCTAAAAAGGTATGTCTATAAACTTGAGAAAGATTTGTGTTTTTATTTATTTGCTTAGAGTACTTATAATGATTTACGTACCTTTCTTATCGTTCATTTCTACCTAACTTGATATGTGTTTAAGGTTCTTAAATGTTTAGGTTTGAAAATAGTAGTTCGGGATGTTTGGACTTCATGGTACACATACCAGGTATGCATACCATCATTTAAAATCAAAATTCAGGGAATTTAGTACGCATACCCGTTTGCATACTGCTCCAGGTCATGAAAATTCGTTTGCTAACCCGTATGCATACTGTCCTGTAGACGTCGATTTTTTTGGCAGCAACTTTTTCGTCCAAACTCGGAATGACCTCATTCTTTTTGCATTCTCTTCCTCTTTGAATTATTTTCAAAATGGAGATGAGAATTCCTGAATTTGGTTGAGTTAAGATTGGTCTTTGTCCTGTCTCTTGTTTTTGAGTGTTTTGCTCCGTTTCGTCGCTCTTGTTCCACTTCTCTTGAACTTGGGCACTTGGATTCTTGGAGTACTACTCTTTTAAGCTCATTTGTAGCTTTTACAAAAATGTTTTTGGTGAATCACAAAGAAGGAAGTTCAAGAATGGGCAGTAGTACGCATTGTTATGGGATTCTTGAATGTTCACAATCATCTTTTGTGAACTATGGTGCATGGTCGTTAATGACTTTGTATGTTATTCTTTGTTAAGAAAATATTTTTATATGCCTTTGGTAGATATTCTTGGTGTAAATCCATGCGAAAAAGATTGATTCTACCTTCTAAGGGCAAAGATTGTTTTTGCAGTATTAATCTTTATGGTTTTATATATTGCAACTAGTTATGGAATATGTGTGTTTGCGTCCGTGAACTATGATTGTCCCATATTTTCTCAAAAGTTAACTCTATTATATGTCGGTATGAAAATATTGATAAAAGATAGAATGAACTTTTGACTACAAAAGTTAAGCCTATTATGTCATTATGCAAATATTGATGGAAAATAAGATGAACTTTTGTTTACAAAGATTAAGTCTATTATATGTCATTGTGCAAATAGTGATGCAAAATAGAATGAATCTTTGATTATTACGCAGTATTGGTCTTTCCCTGATCCACATCTTTTTGTATGTACTGTGTTGCTCCGTAAGTCCTCTTATGTTGAGCATGGCCAATTGAATTGATCATTTTCCTTGTGGTTAATTCAATTGAGATTTTTGGATACAAATTCATGTTTCATGTGATTTGTAAATGTCCAAAGAAATCCTTCTTTTCTTGTAAAAGTAAGTTCGCTCTTGTTGTTCTTTCGGAAATGACATTTAATGGGGGAGAGTTCTTAATTGAACTTGTGCTTAATTGCTAAATCTTTGTGGGTAGTGCGGCCGTGGAATATTGTAGGAGTTATCTTGTATCTTTATAAACTCCTTGATGAATACACTAAGTTTCGACTATGTGAAATCATCGAAACAAGTTGGTATGTTGTTCTCTTTTGGTCATGAAGTATCTCTATGAAAATTTCATGAGGATCCCATTAGTTTTCGTACCTTTGCCAATTTATATTGACAAAGGGGGGGAATTAATGTGTAGTTCACACTACAAATACATATGGTTTACAGATCATTATGTAAGGGGGAGTGGTTTTCATTGTGAGATGAAGTATTGACTAAGGGGGAGTGATACATATCACCATAGTATTTTTGTCAAAGTTGTGATACAATTGAACTTTGATGCTATGTAATAATACTATGACACTGTATAACAATGATTGAGGGCAACTGTTTTCTCATTGTTATAGCTACGGATCTTCAACAACTATGATGCTGAGGTTAACATATTTAGAATCATTGGAGTACTTGGAAGTGAAGAAGATTTCGAGTAATGTTGAAGAACCAATGAGATCAAGCATTTGGATGAGAAGCTACAAAGTTTATTTATTTTGTAATCCATATGTATTGATAGTTTTGTCACTAAAATTGACAAAGGGGGAGATTTTTAGAGCACTGCTCGGTCGAACTCGCAAGCGTTGCTATCTCAAGATTGTTTGTCAATGTTAGTGATCAAAACTATAAGTCGTGATTTCTAGTCTACTTATAGTGATGTCTCGGACTAGGATAGATTGTGTAGTTGAGCATTAGACTTCACGGCGTTCATCAATTGAAGACGAAGAACTACTAAGGAGATCTTGTGGGACTTCATCAACAAAAGATATGTGGAGACTGAAACTCATCTATCACTTGGAAAGTCTATTTCTACTCTATCTCCTATATTGAGAGAAAAGTCGTATTACTATAGTTTTCGTTTATGCACATTTGAGATTTCGAGCTGAGTTTAACTAGCTTACATATTTTTCGAAATATGTGTTGGTAAGCTTTTGCTTCAACCAAGCTCATCTTATATTCTTGACGAAAGTCAAAAGATGATCATGTGAAAATCTCCGAGTAACATCTTACATGGTTTGTGTGATACAATCATTTGGTGTAGACTTGGAATGTTTCGTTATGATTATTTCAATAACTTGAAAATTGCTTTGATGCTAATAGTGCGTGAAAACGGTTATTGTCATCCTCTAAGAATGTTTCAATGATTGAAATAGAGTTTAGAACACTTAACCAACATTGGATTATAAACATGTTATGCACTCTTGCATATATGTGATCCATGTCCGGGAACCATAGTATGCATACCCGTATGCGTACCTGTTGGTTTGAGAAGTACGGGAACCTAAGTACGCGTATCCGTACGCATACTGGCGTAAGGTTCATGTCCGGAAAATTCTGCTTGGTTAGGAGGTATGCGTACCCGTTCGCATACTGGCGAAAACCAAACTTGGTCTGGCTACTTCAAGTATGCGTACCCGTTTGCATACTTGAGTGGTTAAAGTTCTAAAATCGGTTGTGACATGAACAAATACATTTATATAAAAGGAATGCATTCTTTGCAAACAGTGGCTATAATGTTCATGAATTGATTCGAGTGAATCAAAACGATTTTGCTTCAATTGTGTTCCTGTATGCATCTATGATAATATAGCAATTGAACAACTTTTTAACTAGTTATGGTTAAGATGAATAAGGTTGATATGAGAGTGTTCATATAGCTAACCTCGGTTAACTATTGTTGAGCCAACCTAGTGTACACGTTTAGGTATGGTTACTTAAACCTAAATGAGGGTACATTTTATTTGTGTATAACAAGCTAAGTTCGATCTAATGGTTGAAAGATATTAGCTTGTATCTAATCAGGTTTTCATCTAACGGTGAATATTGAATGCTTTGTTACCAAGGTAACTTAGATTGCAAACCATGATTTTATAACTATATAAAGGAGAACTCTAGCAACTCGGAAACCTAATCTCCATACCTCATGTGTGATACTAGTTGCGACTAGAGTCGATTCTCCTTTAACCTTAAGTTTTTCACGAAACCCTATAGGTTAATGACTTACAGACTTCATTGGGATTGTGAAGCCAGACCCAACTATTTTCTCTGTAGTTGCGTGTTCTGATCTTGCTTTGTTCTATCGTATTGAGTATTATCTTCTCTAAGATTTGCTCGATATTTAATCTCCGATAGGCAAGATAAAAAGTAGTCACAAATATCTTCGTCTCATCGTTTGTGATTCCACAATATCTTGTTTCGCTACCATACGATTAAGATTATTATGAGGTGATTGACAATACTAAGCTGTTCTTTGGGAATATAAATCCGTTTTATCAATTAGTTCATGTGCACCTTGATTTATCAAAAGACGGAACAAAACTCGTAGGTATTTCTGTGGGAGACAGATTTATCTATTCCAATAGATTTTTCTGCGTGAGACAGATTTGTTTATCAAGTCTTCGACTTTGGGTCGTAGCAACTCTTAGTTGTGGGTGAGATCAGCTAAGGGAATCAAGTGCGTAAAATCCTGCTAGGGTTCAGAGATTGATCAGTATGAGATTGATTAGGGATTAACTACATTCCAGTTCGAAGTTCATTGGTAGTAGGCTAGTGTCTGTAGCGGATTAATACAGTGTGGTGTTCAAAGATGGACTAGGTCCCAGGGTTTTTCTGCATTTGCGGTTTCCTCGTTAACAAAACTCTGGGGTCTATGTTATTTATTTTTCCGCATTATATTTTGTTATATAATAGAAATATCACAGGTTGTGCGTTGAATCGATCAATTGGTAAATCCAACCTTTGGTTGTTGATTGAAATTGATTGATCCTTGAACATTAGTCTTTGGTACCGTTCAAGTTATTTCTCTTAATTCCTATTTGTTTGATTGCAGATTGAATTGAGAAATTGAGATATAAACTCTTTGGTATACTTTTCTATAGATTGAGTCTGACTGTCTAGCTGATTCTCTTAAAATTATATTGGAGTTTGTCTATTCAGATTACCGAACGAAATATTGGGTGTGGTTGTTGTACCCCCGCTTTTTCAGCTTCTAACGCGAAAATAATTTGAATGTCATATAGAAAGTGATAAAAAGGGTAATGAAGAACAAAGTTGTGACGAAAAAGTTGGTGAAGAAAAAAATGATGACAAGTAAGCATATGGAGAAAAATTACATGAAGAAGAAGGTGAAAAGAAAGAAGGAGAAGGAAAAGAAGCTCATGAACAACAAGTTCATCAACAACGATAAGGCAAAGGAAAATCTCTAAAGGTACCACTGAAGAACAAAAGGGAATCCATTCTCAAGCCACAGATGATGTTACGTACCTCGCGTTTCTAATAAGTTTAGGGGTTACCCCATGATGAGGGAGAGATATTATAGGGGTATAAACATAGTTGGGATGCTACCGTTTGCACAATCTAGTAATTATCCCAACCTTATGTTATGTCTCGATATTTTATATTTTAAGCTATCACTTATTATCTATTTAGTGTTTTGATTATCCGTCGGTAGGTTTTTTAGGACCACACCGATGTCGTGTATTTCCTTTAGCTAGGAGCATCAGCAGGTATGAACTTATGACCACCGGAAAAAGAAGACCAAGAAGTCTTCAATCTAGTAGATGCTGCGGGGTTGTTGGTTGTGGTCTAAAATTCAGTTGTTGGATATGACAAATATCTTGTTACTGCCTTCGCCGAGAGATATTATGGGGAAACGGATATTTTCTAGCTTGCGGTTGACGAAATGACAATAACTCCAAATGATGTGCAGTTGATTACTGGTCTAAGCATATGAGGGGTCCCAACTACGCGAATGAGATTGAATGGACGAAGAGTTTCAATTTCACTAAGAGGGTATTCGGTTGAGATAAAGAGAATACTAAGTCAGGAATGCTAGTAGGTACATCGAAGCAGATAATCTTCCATCTCACGATCTCTCGGAAACAACTCTCGGAAACAAAATAGTGTTGGAAAAAGGGAGAGTTAACTACAGAATGTATCAATGGTACAACCCACACATGTATCCTCTGCATCTTGGAAGTTGTTATTTTTACCAGCTAATCCGGTTCTTGTGTGAACGGCAGCTATATACAACTATCAGAACCACTAAAAAAGACCCGTGACTACTCTTTGGGCTCTAGGTGCCTTGTACACTTGTTGGCGAGTTGAGAAAGTGTTCTAGGGATGACAGGAACCAAATCGGAGGAAATATGGCTCTTCTGCTGGTAATCCAAGTAGTGAAGTTATTATATAATATTTATGTTACTTTTTGCTTTTCTCACCTATAATCCTATGTTGACACAGGTATGAGTATATTGGCATTTCCTAGAGCTTTTTATGTGAATAGCAGGTGGAAGATGCTTGTTATGGAAATCGATACTCCTTCAATGGGAAGATGAAGAGTTAAAAGAAAGAATTTCTAGATTTGAGATGCCATTAGGAAGAGTTGACAACCACTAAAAAAAAATGGTATATTCAACACATCACTCATATGTCAAGACCTATATTTAGTGTGGTTAAATCCTTTTGCCACAAAAATACATTTTCCCACAGCTATGGAAACAACCTGTATGGCAACAAGTAATTGCCACACCTTTAGTAAACTGTAGCAAAATTTGGATTTCTTTCCGCACCAAACTGTGAGGCAAAAAGGTATTTTCTAATTTTACAAAGAAGAACATCAAAGATGTTGTCATTCACTCTTACAAAGAAGCATCTGTTGAAATAACGATGGCTGCGTACACCTCAAAGGATATACAATGTACAACCCGACGAGGTACTGTGAAGACAATATGACGGTGTACAAGATATCCCAAGATCTGAGCATTCGCGAAGAACGACATGCTAAACGAGGCGAGGTGGTCATGGCCATGGACGTGGTCGTAGTGGTCTTGGTGGGGATGTTGATGGTGTTGAAGGTGAAGATGAAAAATGAACGGGTTCTTGTTTTCCGAACTTATGTCTTAACTAAGGAGTCAAAACTTATGTTTGTTGGTCAAATTAAAACATGTTATGTTATGTTTGTTAGTCTATGAGTGAATGAATTTTGTTGATTTTAAAACTGTTGTATTTTTCTAATGACAAAAGAACTACAATTTGGGTCAAAATGCAGGTATTCTGTACATCTTTTAATCTAAAATCAGTAGATATGAACTTTCATAAAGTCTGATTATAGCGTTTTACCATGACATAATTTGCCAGGTTTTTCAGGATTGGTTTATATAGACCGATTCCTGTAAGCAAAAATGCCACTTTTCCCGTGTGTTTTTTAGACAAGAATCGGCCTAAATAGACATTCTCAACGACCGATTGTGAAATGACTATTTTTATGTTATTTTTCAAGGCTCCAGTCGGTTTACGTGAACAATTTTATAAGATGATTAATGGAATTTATTTCAAAATAACTAGTTGTTGAGTTTGCATTTGTAGAAAAACAATCTCTTTCCCAAGCACATTTTACCCCAAACTTGCAACTCTTGACCTCCTACTTAATTCACTACTCAAATAGATCTCGAAAAACGACATGGGAACTGGAAGAAGATATAGTGCTCCTCGTCTTGCATAAGCGTTTGGATGAACTTTATTCAATGTTTTGGAAAAGACTCAAAGAGTTCTATTATGAGCGTAATGGGAATCCTAAAACCAGAGATGGAGAGACACGTTCCGATTCGCATACATCAGAAGAGATATTCGAGAGTTCTGTAAAATTTGAAAGATGGTGCACAACCATCATCCACAAGCTCCTCTTAGTGAAAAAGTGAGAAATTTGACATGTTTATACCTACCTCATCATGTAATTTTTGCCCCCTAACATATTATTCATTTAATCTCAGCTCGAAAGATCCAATAGCCTATGACATATACGAAATGGAGAAAAAATGTTTATGCATGCAAAGGAATATGGGGAGTTGTACAAATGTGCCCGAAGATTCATTGAATACACATACTAAATTATCCTATATAGTGCGCTAATCTCCTAAACTATGTAATGTGTTGATTTCCCAAAACTATAAATAAATATCTTCTTTATAAAAGTACAACACAATCGGTCTATAGGTGGATCCACCATCACCGATTCTGTTAAACGGTCTATTTAATAACTAATATCAACCGATTTTAGTGGTTTTCGTGAATGAAGAACATCAGCCCCGAATCGGTCTACCATAGCGTAAATATCGACCGATTCTTGGTTGATATTTTTACAAAAAAATAATAATCATGTTTTGGAGATCAATTAGCATTAGTTTACTGCCGGGTTGATAAAATTAAATATCAATTGATCGACCAAATTAACACTAATTAATCATAGGTAAACTTAATGGATTTTTTAGTTTACATCATAATGATCCGTTTTTCTAATGGTAGGACTCAACAATAAAGAATTTAGGTCATAGAGGTAAATCTTGAGCCACAATTTTCGAGGTTGATTTGGTCTAGAAGAAATATTTGGGTCAAACGGCAGATTTTGCATTCCAACGTCATGGTGCAAAATTTTGAATCACGAAATGGATTGCAAAAAGGAAATTAGGTCACTGCAGAACAACGTTGGTTTGAACAGACAAATTGGGAAGGAAATAGCAGGACTATAATGCTAAGTGTTTTGGGTCATGACTCATGAGATAACTCCTGAATAGGCAATTTTGATGCAAATGTTGGATCATAGGGATAATTATATGGATGACGAAATATATTTTGGGAAATGAAGCAAATTTGAGTCCCAAGCTCCCAATGTAATTTTCGGGTCAAGAATGTAAACAAAGATTCATAAGGTGCCGCGGATCGTGTCAAAACAGAAAATAAAAAAGATTCATAAGGTGTAGTATTTGGGTCACCGGGATTCTATATATATGGAAAGAACAAAAACAAGGCCTATTTTGAAACACTCTTTTGGCTTCTATTTAAACGAAACTTAGAAGTTGGATTATCATCGGGAGAAGGAGAAGCAACAATGTAAAGTATTCCGGACGATGACTACAGTAGAACCTCTATATAAGAATACTTCATATAGGAATAACCTCCATATAAGAATAAAAAATTCTGGTCCCGATTTAGGTTAGTTATATTTAAGAATAAATTCCATATTGGAATACTCCATCTATCCCACTATTAAGTGATCTATTTGGTTTTTAATTTTGACCCATATTAAGTGACCTATTCCAAAATAATAGGATGAATTTCCAAAATTATCCTTCTCCCTGAATCTCACGCATTTTTCCTCGGGTCTCACTCTCGGTCTCCATTTCTCTCTTCATTTTTCCTCAGTTTCGCTCTCAATCTCCATTTCTTTGGTCGTATCTCCACCACCACCACCATCACCATCAAACGGAATCTCTTCTTCTACTACGATGACGACCATCACCTTTATCATCTCCATCTTCTCATCTTCATCTTCTCCGTTGTCAGTTTTTCTATCTTCGGTTTTATTTGAATCTGATAAAAAGATTACATTTTTGGTATAAACTTAACATATTCTGTGTGGGTTTTTGATTTTATGAATAAATCTTCCAAAGTTTGAAGCTGAATCTGATATAGGGTTTAGATCAAATTTTATTGAATTGGTATTAAATGGGGATAGGAATTTGATTATTGAATTGGTATTCAAGGGGGGTAGGTTATGATTTTATGAATTTGTCAAATTTAGGATATGTTCTAATTTGTATAATTTGTTCTTTTCAGGTTAAAATTAACTGACCCAACTCAATGGATGAATCAAACCCTTTGGTAATGTGTTTTATCATCTTTCCTTGTTGCCATTGATTGACTGTTTTGTGTATGCATGTCTGAGAGAGAGAGACAGGGAGGGAAAGCTTCAGGCTGTACTTATGTTTAGATCCATGTGATGAATATGATATGATTAATTTGATGGACAACATGTAAATGAGGTTTCTCATATGATTTCGTAAGTAATTTAACTTACGAAGCATTGCTGTTTTTGTTGTTTTACAATGAATTTTCTGAACAATATTACTTGCAGGGAACTTTGCTCGAGCCACAGGTTTATGAATGGCTAAAGAGAGGGCAGTGAATATATGTATTGTGTTTCGTGATTATACTTCAAAACTATTTTTGGTGCATCCTATAGGTGTGTACATTTGTAATTGTGTAAATCTTGTTTGCTTTTCTTTATTTGAGAGTAATTGATGCATTCTTGGAATTTCTTTGATATGATTTGGTTTTGATGTGCAGCTAATCAGTACAAGTTAACTAGTTGAATAGCATTGGGAAGCAGTGGAGCTGCTAACGAAATGTTTCGTCAAGCAAGGACTTTATTCATTTGTATGTATCTACTTGATTCGTCCTTGCCCTTCTTTTCCTGAAGCTCAGTAACAAAGTTTCCATGCAAATTTCATCCCCGTTTCTCTCTTGAAACTCAATCTTTTTTCTGTGCTTTCTTCGGCTCACAGGCTTTAGTGTCATGACTTGTACTTTAACTCCCCTTAAGGCAACTTATTGAGTGTGCTTAATTAAGTTATGTCTGGCTTGTTTACTACTCCAGGTGATTTTGTAAAGATTCATAAATTCCAAGCAGGGGGATCTTTTCATTGTTTATAGAGAAGATAATTCTGGAAAATATGTAAGTTTTCTTTCTCTGAACCTCCTGCCTTATGACATCTATTAAAGGAAACATAAGTTCTTAGAAAAAGATCCACTCGTTGAAACAAAACGACCTCATTGCACATTTAGTGGTTCGTAGAACTAAAGTACCCATGTTGAACCAAACAACAGCAAACTTAAACCACTAACTGTATATATGACTGATTCATTTGCTAGACAGGACATGAAACTATGTCATGTTCCCATTCTATCACATAGAGATTACAGGCTGAGTGAAATGAAACCATGTGAAATTACATGAAAATACCAACAGTGTACTTTTCATGGTTGAGAAAATGAACAACTTATTGTGACTGTTTGTCTCTGTAGATAAAATCATTCGAGTTTTTGTTGCTGGAGAAACTATGCTAGCAGCTGGAAGGCTTGTTGCAGAAACTACATAATGACATCATTGCCATGTATTTCGCCAGCAGTATTCTCATCCTTGCAGAAATGTCTTAAACATGAGAGGTAATGAGTTGCTTCCTTCACCAGATTCTTATCCACTTCGATTTGAGTAGGAAGCTCACCAATGCGTGCAAGCTTCTTTTTCCCTATATGCTGCGAATTATAATTGTTTCCTCCACGAAGCTTTAGAACCTCTACCATGCATAGTTGCAATGAGAGGAATACGTCATTCAGAGTTTGTGCTGATAATTCATTAAATGCTTTATCCACAGCCGATAAAAGTTCGCCAACAGTAGTGGGCGCCTCTCTGTGCTGTAACGATTGTATAGCCGTGAAAAACCCAAGATCAAGAACATTCATGTCGGGACTTTGTGAAGGTTGGAATCTCAACCTAATATCAAATCCTTCTTTTGCCGCTTTTAAAAATTCTTCATCATCCACTTTAACATGTGGTTTCGCATTATCTTGTTGGATGTATATAGTTTCCCTATTGTAGTTTGGCCACTTTTCCCGAATGGGTGGTAACAATTTCTTAATCAAACAAGCTCTTGTAATGTCTTTGTTCACTGATTCAATTGGTTTATCTTCAAGTGTTCCAGCCGAATGATTCTTGCTCGTTCGCTTTGCTACCTCCTTTATTACGAAAGGAAATATACCTATCTTTCCATTAAAAACTTCATTCCCAAACTCATCAAACCTAGGACGAGCTACTGCTGCCAAAAACATTACCTTTTTATTGAATCTTTTACTTTGACATGTACGATATGGTTCGGTTTCTTCCGGATGAAGGTAATTCTCTGTTGTTTTTGTCATAAAAAACCACTTCTCATCTATATGTATAACATCATACATGGCCTTGATCACCATATTATCCTTGTAAGGGATTAGCTCAAGCATTCCCAAACAGAATTCTAACCGTGTTTTCTTGGTGTCCACTGTGAAGCTGGTTTTATTGCGTTCGTGTGTTTTTTAATCGCTCCTTTCTTGACGTGTCTATGTACAGTTGACTTGGGCATTTTCAGAGCTTCGGCAATGGACCTTATGCTGGTGCGCCTTCGCAATGGTATTTCCATAATCTTGCTTAAATCAACCTTCCTGGGTTTAGGACCAACTCTGGTTGGTTTTCGTGAAGACACGTCAAAAGGTAAATTCTTTGTTGTTCATCATGCATTCCTCCTCCAGTTCTTCGTTGTTTGTAATGAACTCAATCTCCTCCAG
>JAJJMB010004170.1:900736-1068925 GCA_023531105.1 Papaver atlanticum | reverse complement strand
TCCTCCTCCAGTTCTTCGTTGTTTGTAATGAACTCAATCTCCTCCAGCTCCTCGATTATCACCATCACCTTAATTAATTCAAAAAGTATTGCTAATTAGTTCAGTTAGAGGTCATTAGTTTATGAATGCAACCTTGGACAAGGAGTCTGATGTTTGGCACTAGAAATCTTTGATGTAAAACAAGGGTGTAGTTGATCTAAACCTTTAGGATTATCTCTCGAAGTCTTTGGAAGCTGCTTACAGTTGAAGATCAAACGATAATTTAGTTGATCTAAACCTTTAGGATTATCTCTCAAAGTATTTTCGACCTGCTTACAGTTGAAGACCAAACGATAACTAAGATGCACCGCTTAGCTTAGTATGTGTGCAGTTTCTACAACTATTGGATAATGTATTGATTGTTAGAATACGGGCATCCAACTTAAAACCAATTGGCAATGAGTGGAGAGGCCCCAAGGGATTATAAACCGCAGGATCTTAGATGCCCAGACAATGTGGGACTAATAATCTCAACATTGATGTAGAGAGTAAACTCTATGTGTGAAATTGGAGTATCTTTGTAATTGCAAATTAGATGATGCAGATTCTTCTGTTAATTTGACCTTGCTTTCTGAAATCTGTTATTTCTGCAGGCTCCGAAAAGAGGTGTAAAGGCCCTAGTTATAATGAATTCTTCATTACAGTTTTCAGATATGCAGTTAAAATCAAGTGATTGCTCCTACATGTGTAGTGTTTTACATCTGCTACTATGCTTCACAACTTAAGATGATTACAAAATGAGGTAAAGATTTAGAGATTTACCTTAGAAGTTCTGTTTATTCTGAATCTCATATTGATTTTCCTGCTTTACAGTACTCCTGCTTTGAGAATTTGGTTTGATATTTTCCAGATCTGTAATTTATCTCATTTCAGGTGGAGATTTGATGAACTTTATCTTATTGATTTTTCAGATGGAGTACATGCGTACATATGAATCACCTGAAGTTTATGAGTGAAGAGAGATCTCATATTGAATCATCTGAAGTTTACAGTAAAGAGAGATCTTAATTTGATTTTGGAACCTTGTTTTTGTAAAAACCAAATTGATCTGAAATTCAATATACTTTTGATTTTTCTTATAGAGATCAAACTGATTTTTAGGAATTTTGAAATTCGAACGAATGAATGTCGTGAAATCCGACCAAACGGATATGCTGGGTTTGTATATTGAGAACGAAATTTGATTTTGTCGATTTGAAAAGTCGGAGATTGGAGGGAAGGCATAGTTGGTATTAAAGTATTTTTTGAGGGCAAATATGGAAAACACAATTGGAAGCCTCTCTCTCTCCAACTTGCCTTAAAAATTGTGCAAATTTAAACTAGGTCACTTAATAGTGGGACGGAGAGAGTATTTTTTTCCGGTCCCGTCTTAAGTAACTTACCTCCATATAAGAATAATTGACAGTATGATACAAATAATATAGGTCTTATCATACATCAAAACTTAGGATGAAGGGATTGTTGTAACTATTTTGCAAGATCCTTTTACTTCTAAGTGGATTTGGTGTTCTTTTTTCTCAGTTCGATACAAATATCTTAGATCATATGATTTTGTTTATCAATTTTCTGTGTTGTTGTTGTGTTCTGCATGGATTCTATCACATAACAAACTTCATAGATACATACATGTGAAATTTTGGTTTTTCCAGTGCGTATGTATGTATTTTTCCTATGTACACGCATAACAAAACTTTTTCTGATCTTTCAAGGTGGACCTCCATATAAGAATAACCTCCATATAAGAATATATTTTTGTGGTCCCTAGAATATTCTTATATAGAGATTCTACTGTACTATGAAATTCTTCTAAGGGTACCAGCGAAATCAACATTAGTATTTAAATCTGTTTGCAGGAGTTGGTATCAAATAATTTCTGATCCTAGTTTTATCAAAAAGAAACCTGATATTCTTGCAACCCAAAGACTCTATGTTGCATTCTACGAACGAAAAAGGCATTTGTTTAAGAAAGCAAGCGAATTATCAGTTTCATGTGGTGCAGAAGTTGCACTGGTAGTTTTTTCTCCGGAGGGAAAACCCTTTGCTTTTAGACATCCAACACCTGCTCAATTGCTCGATCGAATTTTAAACAGTGGTGGTGAAGCTGCTTTGGGTTCGTCTCCTGAAGATGATGATGAATTGTCTGTGTGTCAACGGTTTATGGAAGTTGAAAAAGAGTTGGAAGCCGAGAAGAAGAGAGGCCTGTCTAGATTTGTGCCCGTGCTATGCACCGGGCATATTTTTTCTTTTAACTTGGTGTGCGCGGGGCTTTGCCCCGCTCGGTGGCGATGCATTTTTGATTTGGTGTGCACGAAGTTTCGCCCCGTCACGTGGCAATGTATTTTTTATTTGGTGTGTTCGGGGTTTTGTCCCGCCCCGTGGCGATGCATTTTTGATTTGTTGTGCGTGGGGCTTCGCCCCTCCCCGTGGAAATGTATTTTTGATTTGATGTGACGGGACAAATACATTAAATAGGTGGAAAATATGTGTATATTTTATTTTATTTTTGTTCCTTTTAACTTGGTGTGCACGGGGCTTCACCCAACCCCATAGCAGAAGGGTGACATTTTAAACATGTTCAGTGAATACTGAATGATTCAGTAGCTCATGTAGGCGTATAGCGCACATGATACATCCCTTGCACCACATTCGACCACCAGATGCATCTGGTGCTCATTTCACTTTTTATAAGAAAAATCTTCTGATTTCGAAGGGACAGAAGAAACCATGGCCAGTAATCATTTAGTATTTACAGCAAAACTAGATGAAAAGGTTAAAAAGTATAATCAAATACTGCTTACAGTAATCCTTGTTTGCAGATAAAATTAGCTGTACAGAAAGAATAAAAAGAAAGGCCTGAAACTAACAAACCACGAAAACTAAAATATAAGCCGCAAACCAACCCTTTACTCTTTTCTTTTTTTTGCGAACAAGTAAATCAGGATTGGATCAAATCCCACCTGCCTGCAGCTCACAACCATCCATAAAACAAATCCTGCTATAACCAATTTGGGGAACTGACGGAAAATATACTTACATTAAGAAGAGGGGAGTTCGGGGAATAAGTGGAAAAACTGATTTCATTTTCTGTAGGCTTCTCCACTACAGTGTAAACAGTAAAACCTAATGAGACTGAACCAAGAAAAACATTTGATGATGTTTAACATAAGTCCGGCTTGAAACTGACATATGACCTATCTAAAGCTTTTTATGAATGCAACTGACTATTACTACCAACAGAAGCCCCATTTTTTCACATTGCATCGACAATTTGCGTTTCTTAATAGCACCACAGGCTCCTCCGTGTTTCTTAATTATCTTTAAAGCTACATATTATAAACTGATTGGTCGAAATCCATTTCCTGCATAATATGGAGGAAGCTTTTTAACAGTAACTTTTTTTTTATTAGAAGTAAATGCTTAAGCAGTAGGAACAAGGAAATTTAACAGCTGAAATTAATCACGATGAATACCTGATCACATACGGGACAGGTATCGCTTCTTTCCATCCACTCGAGAATGCATGCAAGGTGAAAATGATGTTCGCATTTTGTAATAATTCTTGGGTTCTCATCATCATACTCTGGATTAAAAAAAAAAAAAAGGGCTCTCAAACACTCAACACAATGCAGTTCGGAACACAGAACAGTAAAAGGATATATCTTCAATTATAGGTGTGATGAAATAAAAACATGTCATCTCCTTGAATTAATAGAGTTGCCATACCTTCAAAAAGGATGGAGATAACAATGAAATGGTCAACGAAAACAAATTGTTGGCAAGAAATTAGAACTGACTTTACCTTCGAGACAGGTTGGGCAACAATCCTCTTCTTCTGTCGGGGAAGAAGTAAGGTCCTTCAACTTTCCAAGATCATCTGTCTTCTTTGGTGATGGAGGCACAGAATCTGCCTCATTTTTGCAATCTACCTCCTTCACTGAACATGCTTCAAACGCACTTCCACCTATAGTTTCTCCTAGAGCTTCAGAATCCGATGTTCTTGCTCCTGTATCAATTTTGTTGACACTAATTGCCAGAGTACTTCCTGGTGGTGGTGTTGGTGGACGTCCCAAATCAGTATCATAAGGCATTGGTGCAGGGGGGGACCGATAAGTATCAGGTGTTGACGTGTCGAGATTAGTATCGACTAAAAGGCCGGTGGAGAGAGCAGATGTACCAACGGATGCTGACAAAGGTTGACGCTCTTCTAAAGCTTGTGGGCACTGCATGGTTGAAAGGCCATCGTTTAAAAGGACATCTCAGATTCCAAAAGAAGTGGTGAATCACACAAAAATGCATTTTATGATATCAGATGAACTAGCACATAATTTTACAACTAAGAAAAATCTCTAACTATCCTGGGATTCCCAAATCACTGGATCTCACGCAGTAGACAATAGTTTTTTCTGTGGAATTTTCCAAAGTACAGCCTATCTGTAATTCGTCCATATGGCAGGTGTTAACAAAGTAAAGGACTTCCTTTAGTAGCTCAACAAAGGATTTCATCTTATTTGGTAATGTATGTGTACAACCAAACCAAACCCTCTCAAGTTTACTTCACTCACTGACTACTGGAAGGTAGCTTTCTAAAACTGATCATCTTTCTAAATATGAGGAATATCCACCCGCACTAGTTACTAAGAGCATAAAGGTTCTAGGAACATTGAAATATCAGGCATATTACTGATCATTATCATATTTCGAAAGAATTGAATAACAACATTGGTTTTAAGATTACTCCGCAACCTTTGTTACGAGAAGTTGGGGAGAAAAAAAAACAAACTAATGCCTATTGCACAGAAGTTCAGATACGAGAATCATAAAGTTGTGACTGACGTTGTATGTTCTGCTGACATCATGATAGCTCAAGCATAAAACGGGCAAAGTTGAAAATGCACCAAATAACTAATTTAGAAAGAGTGCAATAATACACATGGAGAATAACCACAGAAACATTAAATAAAAGAACAACACATCAACAGTAGTACGCCATGGTTGTGCAGTGAACAGAAATCAATAGAGATAATATGACAGTGCAACATCTAATGCGGGAGAGCAGAAACTACTAACGTAATAGTACACTGGAGCCCCATCCAGTTGAGCTCTTCTGGAGGAACAACAACAACCCATCTTTCTTCAATAGTTCAATTATCTTCGTTATCTACCAGCAATAGTAAAAACCTGTTGCATCGTTTCCTGTAAATATGCACGTGAGAAGCAGATGCAATCAGTCGGGGAACAAGTTCAAGAAACTCAATCAATAAGATTCTCACATCATTATTTGAACAATTCAAACTAAGACATAATCTCCAACAAGCATGCCAGTTCTAACTAGCTACGACAGTATTACTCAAATAGTGAAGTTTAAGCTGTTCAACATACAAACAGGACCACAACTACAACAGCGCCTGCAAAAAGCAAACCAAACATACTGAACTTAAGGTCGGACGATTAGATACCCTACCTCCTGCCATCCAAACCCTAACTTCTTTCATCAATTTTTGTAACTTCTTTATTCCTAAGTAAGGGTTAACTAATTTCTTCAAACTTCCAATTAGTCAAGACCAAACTAAGACCTAATTCTCAAAATTCCTCACCAGAAAGTTACCACACCAAGCTAAAAATCTCTTGATCAACCACCAACACCAAAACCTAACAGGTACAAATTATTCTGAACTAACTAATCACTCAATAACCAACCTAATTAAACTAAACCACATAAACTAATGAAATTCTACCCAAAACTCCAAACCCAAAATTGAAACCAATCAAAATTAAAGCAAACCCACATCTCAAAACCAGCAATTAATCACCCCCAAACAAGATTCAAACTCAAAATTCCACCCAAAAAAAATGAAATGAAAACACAAATGATACCTACATAACTACAACCATCACTAATTTCTTCCAATCAAACAGAGTATATTTTCACTTCACACATCATGAATCAAAAGAAACTAATCAATCAATTCTCGTAACAAAGAAAAGAGAGATCGAACTATAAAAAATTTGGGATTACCTTTGTGTGTTTGTTTTCTTCTTCTTTGTCTGTATATGATGAGAACAAAAATCTAGAGTTTTATAAGGAAGAAGATGAAATTTTGGAAGGAATTAGAGAGAAGATGTAAGTAAGGGATTTTGTTTGGATTATCAGAAAACGAAAATTCTTCTTCTTCCCTCCTACCTCCTACGAGGAGGAGCACTTCATAGACGACTGGGGTCTTCCTTTGTTAATAAACACCATTTAGTACTAGTCCTACACATACTAACTTGATTAATACATTGTCCCTAGTTACTTTTAAGTTTTTTATGAAGCCCCCTGACTGTATCAGTTTAATAGTGAAATTCTACCATTTACACCATGTTTGTTTTTTCCAAAGTCGTCTGAATCTAACTCGTCTGTATCTAACTGATATCACCTGACTCATCTGGATCTGACTTAATATATTTGTTTTTTGAGTCATAGCTGATTCATCTGACTCAAAATATGTGAGTAAGTGGCTTGGTTCCATGAATTAGGAGCATTTTATTCCCTGGCTCAAATGGGTCCGAGTCAGCGGTTAGGTCTGAGAAAGTTCGCGAGTTAGATCAAACACAAAATAAAAAATAAACAGTCTGACATCTGACTCGAGCTGAGCCAAAGGTCGAGTCAGATTCAGACTCCGAGTCAGCAAAAAACAAACACACTCTTAGGCATCCGTAATTACAAGTTTTCTTCAATCAAATTCCACGAGAGGTTAGTATTGGTGGTACATATTCCCAACTACTTTCTAATTATATGGTGTTCGGTAACTCACTAACTCTCTATAAAATTTAGTAATTTTTTCAATGGTGGTTAACTCGCTTTTATATCAGCAGTTACCTTTTATATCGAAATAAAGAAATTCGATATTTTTCACTTATAGAGGGGGAAAAAAATATTATCTATCCAGTGTGCTCATCCAAAGCCATAGTTTTTAGCGTTGATGATTTTTTTTTTTGCACTGCATGGAAACTCAAAAATGAATTTTAGTCTTTGAAAGTTTTGTTTATAGTGAAAAAATACAACAGTGGTGAATATGACATGAAACCCACTCTACTAGTGTGGAACTGGTATAATATGCCATTTATCATGTGGTTATGACCATTAGCAATATACTAGATTTAGCAAGTACACGTATGAAGTGCTAAATATAGGTGCACAAGGTTTACAGTCACATCCCAGTGTTTGATAAGGCGTTTAGGTTTTCCAAAGCCACTTGCAAAACCCAAAATAATTATAAAGTCATGTTGCAAAACGCATCTTTTCTTCTTTTTGTTCATTTTTGCTTTCTCTAAAGTCCAAAAACTTGACACACTCTTTCACTTTTTAGTTACTTTTTTGGACTAAGTAGGTATACTTTCTTCTTAACCCCAACAAAACTTCAATGAAAAGAAGGAATCAAAAACTATCTTAATCTGAAATTTCCAGTCACCTTATTCATTCATTGAGGTTTTCTTTGTCATAGTTGAGGTGGAAAACCACCACTTGCACTTTCATACATGTTTCATGCCAATAAGCAAACCCTATACCTATACTTATACATACTAAGTGAAGTCATTAATGTTGGTTACCTAACATTTACATTTTAGGATTAGTTTCACTTTTTCACCAAAAACCCTTGAATAATCGAACTTGGTAAAGGGTTGTGTCAAATAATTTTTCCAAAGATTGTAGGATCTTTCAGTGATGGATATTATTCTTTAAGGGTTTATAAAATATTAATAAATGAGAATATTTGGGTCAAAAATTGGAAAATGAGAAGAATCTTGTTAAATGAGGTGGAGTGAATGCGTGGATTATACGGTGTCTCAAGTATCTTGAAATTTTTTTTCTTTTATACTTCCACTTATCTCCATGGCCATGCATGACCTACCAACTTTCATATCATATGTCTGTGGGCCCACTAGTCATAACTTATTTGGATCAGTCTAATCATGAATCTAATACGTTGTTTATTGGGATTTGAGTCATCATCCGAGTCGGATGTCAGATTATTTGTTTTTTTATTTTTCTGATATTTAGTAACAAGTGTGTTTCGGGTCATATGTCTGGCTCGGGAACATTTGAGTTAGTATCTTTTTATCTCCGATTCGTTGGTTTTGTTTCCGACTAGAATCTGTTTTTTATAACTGTATTATTTAATAATTTTTAAATCAGATATAACAAGTTAGATTCATATGAGTTAAATTCAAACCAACGAGTTGAGTCAGATTAAAACAACATGTTCGAAGTGTTTAAATTCTCGAACTTGAATTTGCTGATCTTTTATTCATTATGCTCTGTTTAAGATTTCATATTCTATTGTTAATGCAATAATTCCAGATCCAGTGACTTATTCAGTTTTTCGACGCTCAAGCCATTTCAAACCGTTATTCCAGCGATTTAGAGTCGGTTTCTTAGCCAATCAGACTATATGCAACCGTTATCCTTACTCCTTAGAGGTGTCTTTATGAAATCCAGTCTCACATGACTTCAAAGACGAAAAAAGTGGCACCTTGCCGACTAGAATGCAAATCCTCCGCTGACTTTGCACGTTAATGAGTTACATATATTGAATGCACCTTCCCTGGTGGCCTTGATAGGATTTTTTGAATTAAAGACATGCCGTATGACACTTCAACCTCACCTGCGATAGACGAACTGCATGTCTGTTTAGGTCCATGACAAATAACCTTACGCACAGTACAGCCAAACCTCTTTTGGATTATTGCCGTAGTACTAGATGAGGATCTGAAATTAGCGATCAGGATTGCGCTTTGACATAAAGAAACGCAGCTTGGATTAAGTAGGTCGCACGTCGGCTGAGGGCACTACAATTCATTAGAGTGGGGCCATAATAAATGTATTTGGACGATATTGCTTACCAAATCACAGTCTTACTCTTACATAAGTTCAAGAACTGCACAAGCACAATCGTTATATGACATCCAAATTATCTCTCCGAGCTATCCTATGGTTACCGAGCCTAGTCACCTTACTAAGGGCTTAAGTAGGCCCTGAATCTGACTCATCTGGATCTGACTGAAATCACCTGACTCATCTGGATCTGACTCAATACAGACTCAAAAATATGAGTTAGTAGTTTGTTCCCATGAGTCAGGGGTATTTATTACCTGACTCAGATCGCGAGTCAGATCTGTCTCAAAATAAAAAACAAACGGTCTGACATCTTACCCGGGCCGAGTGAGGGACCGAGTCAGATCTAGATCCCGAATTAGCAAAAAACAAACACACTCTGAATGTTTTGGTGCTTCACAACACCTTCCCATACGGGGAAAATGTCACAAAATTATATGGTTCACCGCTGGGTTTGTGAGAATAGGGAACTAAATGTGAACCACAAATAAAGCGTGAAACGGTTTCGTGCCAGAAAATTATGGTCAATGCAAAATGATCGATAATTTGAGTCGTAAGCTTATTGTCGGGGATCCAATGGCTAAAACTGAAGCGCGAAATAATTTATGTATGGAGCCTAGCGCTTTATCCTTCACATTCACGGTCGTAAGAGCTAGCCCAACCTAATCATGGTTGGTGAAGGCAGCATAAGACTTTCGGTTCAAGATAATCTCATACTTAATAATACTTTCTTCTCGTCCTTAATGTAAGATTTGTGCAAACTTGAACTAAGTCATCTATTCCGAGATATGCAGTAAAATTATAAAATGCTAATAGTCGGTACTAAAGTTTCGTGCTAAATTCAACACCGGCAATGATTACGGCAAAGGATCTTTTGGATGCATTCTTTTTTGTCCGTTGTCGATTTATCATTACTAAATAGATCTTAAAACAAAACAGTTTTGTTATATTTTAGTCATATTATACTCTAATAGTCTAATGTTCCCTACAGTATATGTAGACAAAATTGAGATTCCAAATCTTGTACTCGTACTTGACTACTTCCTGGTAAGGTATGATGACGATGATGTCCCCTAAGGGCAGAATGTTGGGGTACAAAACCTACATATAATCTACTAGCCTCATAGGAACAACCATGAAAGTGTCTAGACAATGAGTATTCGTTTGTCATTCCTCTCTGCAGCATTTCTATGGTTTCAAGTGAAAAATGTTTCTTCCACAGTACAATATTGTGGGATCATCATGATCTAGTTTTATACTAGAGAATCTCATTTTATTCATAGATAATTCCATTAAAATAAAAGAGAAAAGCACTGTAAGTTATCGATAGGGAGTAGCAAAAGAGTTGAGTCATGGATTGAACAAAGTCTTTTGAAGTTGAGGTGGACATGATTCAAGTCAAGAATCCAATGAGCTCGAGCTATAAGCCAGCTTAACTAATGAATTATTTCTTCCGTGAAGAACTGCTAGTCGGCCATACATTAATGTTGTCGGTAGGTTGGACATCAGACACACATCAAATGGCCAAGTTTACCATCATACGACTTGTTGCCATGTCTGGTTACAATGATCAAGAAATTGCATTGTCACGTAAAAAATTTCTCGTCACTTAAAAGATTAGCTTTGTGGCTTAACCCGAATCTGATCTAAAATTCAAGCATGGCTCTGACATTTCCAAATGATCAACTTGAAACAAAAATAGTTTGTGAAGAATAAATTGTTCTAACTAAGATCGTTAAGGATCAATGAGCATCCATTGCTTGAATATTTCAAGAGTTTAATCAAGACAAGTTTGAACTCAGTGACGGAGCCAGACTTTTACTCAAGTGGCGGCAAATTCATACGGTAAAATTCTGGGCATAACGGCGGTTATACGGCCGAAGGCCGCCCGATATTTTTTGGCATTTTAATTGGTTTTATATCATTTTCTAAGTGAAAATCAAGTTATAAATTTCCCTAACGAGTAAAATAGAAATTTCCCTCTTTAATTTCCCTCCATCCCTGTTTGAACTCGAAATCTCTTCTTTGCAACATTAAATCTACTAAAATCGTATGACATGGTCTCATAAAATAGAATGGTATATGAGTAAGTAGGATGAGTCAGTCTTAACATAACTCTTTGTTAATGAAGTTCTCGCAGTAATTTTTTTATTTGTCCTTCAGTCTTCAATGTTTGAAGGTTATTAAATGATGTCTGATACTCAATTATCATACTCTAGTCCTAGTCCGATACCTGACTTTAGTAGACTAGAAATCAGGATATAGTTTTGTACATCTAACATTGACAACAAGCTTGAGATCGCAAAACTTGTGAGTTTGACCGAGCGATGCTCCAACAGTTTTTATTTGACAGAGAAGTAATGCAAAAGTTGTTTATTGCTCAACTCTCGAAGATTTTGAGTCCCTGAATTCTTCTAATGTGATGAAAGATTGGTTTAATATTTACTTCGATCTGCACTGAGTATTGATGTCTTGTTGCTAACACTCTTTTTTTCTTAATTTTTTTTTCTGGTAACCTTTTGGTTTATGGTAGTATAATCTTGTTATATCCTCCCATTTTCTATCAATATTTTTTTATTGATATAAAAAATAATAATATTTACGTTTTCATTAAAGTACGAAAGTTTATTTATGCCATATATTGTTCATCATTGTGTGGTCAGTTCATTAACAACGCGAAGACCCAAACAACCTCAAATCAATTTGGAATCTTAAATGCTCGTTTAAATATTAAGATTATGTAGCAACTGAGTCTCACACTGATTCATTTTAAATCAGTATCTCTTAACAAGTTGGCCTCCCGCACAATCACTTAAACTGTGTGTCAAGGGGTGAGTGTGTAAAAATATATGCTTCACTATTTATAGTGTTATGACCAAGGATTGAGTGGAACACAAGGTATACCAAACCCGAAAGTTCTTAAGATTTGCAAAGAGTGTTTATTTCTGAATTTGAAAATACCAACTAATAAACTAATGTCACTTATAGTTGAAAAATAATATTAGCTAGCACACATCCATGTACTTTACTAATATGGTAACTAGAGATATGCACACCGATGGAATATGCTAAGCATATATTTTTGGTATCTACACGATATTGAAAAATTGGTTTCAAGGTCTAGATCTTTCCTTGATCATCAAAGGAAAATACTTGAAACTTAAGATATTAAAGTTTAGCACATAATCAAACCATTATGTCAACATTATGTAAACATTCTGATCCGTCCCATGTACGCCTCAGCGTCTGCGAAAACCCTGAGATAATAGACATATCAAACGGCCAAGTCCGGTTAGACATACTTAATTAGTATCGATCCTGGATTATATCCAGATTAGGGATCGATCCTGGATTAGATCCTTACGATCTGTACTAGATTAGATCCTTGTTAGAGATCGGTCCTAGATTAGATCCTTGAATCCTTTAATTTTCAACTACAAAACAAGTGTTGCAAGTATACTTTCTAAAACTATATAAATGAAAATAATTTTAAAGGTATGGATTCATCCAAAAATTCAACACACCAAATAATAACGAGTTACCAAATAGTGTTATGTCGATACAACAAAGTCTATATATAAACTATACTTGGTAACTCCATATACTCAAGTTGTAGAAACAACTAGTGTATCAATCCTTGATACATTGATCATACTATAATGAACAAGTCATTAATACTAAAGTCATTGTAAACAAGATTTACTTTGTATGTTGTGTTTTCATAAATACCGACTTGAAAGAACAAAAGATAGAAAAGGAACAATTCAAGTATATAGTTACTAATCTCGAACTGAAGGATGATGTGTTCGTTATTGCCAATACGTCTTGAAGTTCTTCGCGAGTAACAAGAGAAAGTCTCAACACTTCTATGTCCATAGTCTAACCTAAGGAAGCTAACGCTAGTAATCAAATCAAACGACTCCGAGTTTTGGAACTAAGATTGACAACCAAACTTGACATACAAACACTTGGTGGTTCAACTGAGCAATGATCTAATAAAAATATTCACCACTGAGATTGACAAAGGTAAATCAGTAAAAGAATTCTTATGGCTGATTATTTTGTGCTTCTTCCTCCTCAAACTAGGTAAGGAAAATGATTGTTTTGACTGGCTATAATGATCTGAGATCATGTCTTTTGGAGATTTGATGATCAAATTCTCATGACGATGACTCATAATACCAACCAATAAGATGAAAGCAGTAAATGGACCATGATAAGTATGTAACATAACTGATCTTTGGATAAAATTGATACCTCTCATGTTTCTGATCTTCAATTTCATGGATCTTAAATCTTCTAATCTAAGAGTATTAGGATCCATAAGCAACAATTCTCCGTATAATTTTCTTGAAGCATTAATAACATCAAATGACCATAATTGATAAGGTAGTAAGGCATACCATGTATTTCAATTTTTAAGACTGCATCAATCCTCTTTTAGCAGACTGCCAAAAAATTTATATTCCATCTGAGAATGGTGTAAAAAAGCTTATCATGTTCAAAACTAAAATACAGATCATCCTTTGAAAGATCATCACAAACATGAAAGATTTCCTGAAAAGATTTAGTAGAGAGAATTGATTTGAAGGACTTTGCAGAGGGTAAATATGAAACATCTTTATATGAGTAGGAGGTATTAGTATGCAGTGAGATAAGCGACCCGAAACACCTGTACAAGTTTTACCAATTTCAATGACTTCATCTTCGATGATCAGTAATGAACATAGCAAGGTACCGACCACTGTTAATTGCGCAAGTGAAGTGGTGTAAGCAGGTGAACGGGCATGAAATGGTGAACTTGTGTCCAAAGTGTTCGAATCGATAATTATAGGTGGTAATACATATTGGATATCTTTCACAATGTGACGTAGTATTCAAAATCCTTCGACCAGGGTTTCTAACTTGCTATCTATATTCATCACATGATTCATAAGGCCTCCAATCCTTATACTTGAACTTATAGACCTTCAATTCATCACAGTGATCAAAAGTCTCTGCCTATATCAGGTATCGGATTTATAAGTTGATATCGCAAAGATTGTGGTGTACTTGGTACCATCGTCATTTCACATGAGACTCATGCATTAGATATTAGATTGTTGATGAAAATTCCAATGATTCTCTATTCTGAAAAAGGATTAATGATTCAATGACGTTGAATGAATTTTCCGGCTTAACTATCAAATCTTGATTAACCACGTGGATACTGAGACTCTGTATCATGTTAAAAGATATGGATCTTGTTGTCTAGCACAATGATCTTGATTGTGAGTGCCAATAGGATTATCATGTGTGTTATCACCAACTATTGGAAATGTTATAAAGTCAAAATTGAATACCCTTACCTTTTTAAATTTGGGGTAATCATATAGAAGGAAAAGGATAATTTTACGACACTAGTACTTATGTTCGGCTCCGCATGATTGGTACTAAAAGCAAGGGAGTGCTTAGTATTATATAGAAGCAAAAAATGCAGAACTCGTATGCCAAAATGAAAGGGTAGCTTTGGCAGCATTCATATTTGGGAATATAGGTCGTGGGACGTGGTAAAACTTCACAATTTTAGAGAGAGAAATAGTGGATTACTTAAAGAGTTTTGATGTTCTTCGTTTTTTCCACTCATTACCGTTTGTACCAGTAGTTTTCCCAGCGAGAAAATCCTAGATATCATGAAAAGCCTCCACTTCAATCCTCATTTCTTCACTCCTTAAGAAATGAAAATTTCATTTTTTCCTTTTGTTGCTCTGGAAAATTCCCATCATCATCCTATTTTCCTCTTTCTTTAATTCGAACTAGTAAAAGCTTATGCATAAAAGCGTTAAATCAATCGAATACTGCGGAAGCTACCAATGATTCTTCCAAAAGGTCTCACTAAGTTTCTAAACCATACTCTGTCAAGATTCCTGTTGGTGATAGACATGTAAGTTCTTTTGCCATTTTGAACGCGTTCTATTTAATAATTTTTCTGTTTTTTTTTTTTTTTTTCATTTTACTTCAAGGTTCTAATTTGATTTAATGTAGCAAAACTTTGTGAATTGTAGATTAGAGTTTGCATTTTAGGATTGGAATGAGGAATTATGGAAATTTTATGTTTTTAAGCTGAAAAGTGTGACTAGAGATTTAGTTTGTGATTAGGAATAACACACGAACTTTGAGTAACGGTTTGCGAAATAAAACCTCAAAAATGTGATTTAAGGTCTAATTTTGTCAAGTTTTTGATGTATTCTTTCCTACACAAGGTGGCTTGAATTTTAAGAAATTATCACTGGTCATTCACTATAAAAAGAGGTTTCATGTAACTACACAAACCATCCCTTGGAAAATTGTGTAGTGTGTTGCATAAGGTTGTTTTCCACCTCTTTGTTCTTCAGGAACAAGAGTGAGATTTTGAAGATTTTACTTGGGATCGTAAAGCACATGTAAGCTATCTTTTTTAATATAGTTAGGAACTTGTCTCCAAGTGATTACAATACTTCTTGTCTAGTCTTTATCTTTTGTTATAAGGCCATTCAAGGATTATTTATCATAAATCCTAGATTTGATAGATTAAGATATCTCTAGATTATCTCTAGATGATCTTGTGAGGTATAAATTAGGTTATGGAACGTGTAGACCCTAATTGTTGAGGAGCATCTTCTAAATAGAATCAATTTTCTGCAAGATGATTTACAATAGAAATCCCTAAATAGAATCAGTATTCTTCTAGGAGTTTTAGACGCGCTAAATACAATTGAATCAAGGTATTGCATCGAGTCCGAAATCTGGTAGTAGGCAACTAGTGTAACAAATTAAATTATTATGTGTTCAATCTAGACTAGGTACCTGAGTTTTTCTACTACATTTTCATTTCATCATTAACAAAAATTTCTGGTGTCTATGTTATTTTTTTTCCGCATTATGTTTTTTCATCTTTATAGTTGAAATATTATGGGATGTACGTCGTTAAACCTAGATAGTCTTAGCTAAACTGTAAAGAACTTATAAGACTTGTTCTTGTTGAATTCATGTCCTGAAATATAGATTACAAGACTTGTTATTATTGAAATTTTGTTCTGGTACATTTCAGGTACATACCAGGCTTACCTTGTTAAACAATCATGTATACAGTTTTGTAAGCGAACGATGTTCATATAAGTTCATGAACATAAAAGTTGGTGGTGTACTAGGTATCCTCTCTTTTTCATTAATTAATCTTGTTAGTTGTTAATTACCTATGTTAGTTGTTAGTTTAACTAATATTACTGAAGATTCAAAACATGAAACAATTTGAGAAAATTTATTTTTTCTTAAAAAAACCATCAAACTAGAATCGGCAGATACTATGGGTCACATTTGCCGTCTTTGGTTTGGTTGATATAATGCCAATTGTAGCCTAAAAACCATTCAGAAAAAACAATAAACAAAAATTGTTAGATATGAATAGTTCATATCGACTAATTATACCTTAAAAACCAACATAATAAATTAATATTTTCTTAACCATGGATCAGTTATTATGAATGTAAAATGTCTATAATATATCGAACAATTGTATCCTAAAAGTAAAAAAAAATAAAATTGATTTCCTTCAACCAGAATCGGTCCATATGAATTTCTACATTCAATAGGAATTGGCCATCGTTTATGTGCATATTAATCGATTCTCCAGATTTGGCTAATGTGAACATTATATCGGCTGATTCTGGTTAAATCCAGAAAACCAATTTTTTTGAAAATTTAAGTTTTGAATGTACGAAATAATCAAAAATCTAACTAATAAGAATAAGCTGATAGAAAAATACATAAGAGAGTGAAAATAAAATAGATTTGGTTTAAGTTTTTAAGTTTTAATAGTAAGGGAAATTAGTAGTTTCGATCATTTTAGACATTTCTCATCCCTTCTTCTAGGTGAGTACAAAATTGGTAGACCTAAAATAATTTGAGTAGGAACCAAATTTAGCAACATTTATTTAGAGGTATCATTCCTTTTTATGATAAGCTCTTGAGCCCATCACATCTCAATTTTATGAACATTGTTTTTACCCTTTACCAAAGATATTACATGTCAATATGATCCAGAAACAAGTTGAAAGCGGAGTGTAAGAACCGTTGTATTTAGTTTAGAATGTAAATAAAATAAACAAATAGGTAATAACCGAAAATTACTAGTGCTAAAAAATTCATGTTGGTCTACCACCAATACTGGAGTATCTTACTATGTATCACAAAAGTCAAGATGGTGTTGATAGAATCTTCACCATCAAACAAATTATACCACCCACTTCAACTATTGGCGAAGAATGGATCATAAGTTTTCCTCGTAGTACCAAATGTATGTTATGACACCAAAATTTGTGGCGTCAACAACACTAAAACCATGGAGGAAACTCTTCAAATCCTCCTCCACACCCAGTCGGCCTCTGTACATGACTCGGTAGAGCAAAGATATTGTATCATTCTCTCTAAAATCTTTAGGTTCTTTCTATTCCAACAACAATGGAATTTTGGGGTAAGTTCTCTAACATTTTTTTTAATGTTTAGTTTACTTTAGAATGTAGGGGTCATTTCCTTACATGTTTCTCTTAATATTTTGAGATTTTAAGTCATGATTTTTGATGTTTTTGGTATGATCTTTTGAGATCTAAGAGCATGATTTTGATGTTTTAGGTATGATCTTAGGTTTTGATGACTAACAACAACAAGTACTGACTTATTTATGATCTCGATCTGTTGTTATTGACTTTATTCTGTAGGTGCTGAAGTCCTACACGGTATGTGATTTAAAAGTGCTCCTAGGAAAGGCTTCCTTATGCATCTTGATAAGGTTGTCAATGTCAAGGTTTTTTCTAAGTATTTTATATTTCAATATTGTCAATTGTGAGTTATAAGTCTGGATGAAATTATATTGTAAATCTACACTAGGGGCAGCATATAAGGGAAATGATAATGTTCGCCTATTTGTTGAAGTTGGTAATGAAAAGACTAAGACTGTGCTGGGAACACTCAATTTAGATAAGTTTCCTCAAATTGATTAAAGTTTTATTAGTTGATGTTGGTGATGACAAGACTAAGAACTTTTCCGATGGTATGTCTGCGAAGAAAAAAGTCTTAATCCAAATAGGATACACAACCATATTATTATGAAATCATTTTCAACCCATAGATGTGAGGATGATGTGGAAAAAAAAAATTAGACATCTTCTAGGTGAACCTCAATTTTTGGACATTCACCTAAAGGATGTCTTAACACATTTATTACTAAAATATTATTGAAAAATAAAATAAAAATAATCTTAACCAATTGTATTCCTACAGATAAGAAAAATAAGGATAAAAGTTTTTATGTGTTGGAGATAAAACTTCTTTTCCCCATAATATTTAGGATTTTATACCTAAAGGATGTCTTAAAATTTATTTAAGACTATGTTGGGACCACTATATTATATATATAATGTTCCCAAATTGAAACGACTCAACAAACTGAGTCGTTTGATAAACAAACTGAAACGACTCAACTCTAGCATTACAATGTAAAATGAAGGAGATCTATCTATTTATGTACAAGTATGAGAACATGATGATATGTTCTAACATTGATCAAAAACTAAAATAAAAATCATCATTCTCATTACAGATTAAAATTCAACAAGTAACAACTTCATGTTACAAACTCATCGCAGCTCTCTGCCTTTTTTAAGATTAAATTTCATCTAGTAACAATATCATTTTAAGTAGTAAAGTTAGATTTCATTCGAAACAATAGTAACAACAGATAAGAGACATTGTTCCATCTAATTTCTTTCACACTCTTACAAGTGCCTTTTTTCCGATGTAATTCAAGATTGTAAAAATCTGACCATTCATTTCTATTTTATTCAATTATGAATAGATACTACAACTCTCACATACATTACATTACAAAGGAGATCTATGTATCTTATGTAGTAGTAACAACTAGGAGATCATGATTACTAACAAATTATCTAAACTATAGTAGAATTAAAATTAAAAACATCGTCAATTTGGATTAAAGAAAACCATTACATTGAGATATTAGCTTGTGGATTCACATGATCATGATAAAATGGAGAAGAGTTTGTAATTCTCACGAGGGAAAATATGGGAGTGTCCACGTAATTGACTACATATTTATAAATGGAGATTCAGTTATTGAGGTTTGTTTTCTAGTTTCTTATTTACTTGTTAATTCACTAAGGTTGTGTCTAATAATATTTTTTCACGAAATTAGATATAATCCTATATTCCAATTCCATAGAATTAGGTGCCCCCATTTTAAAAAAATGGCAAAATAATATGTTTTAGCCTAATTCCATGGGATTCTGGAGAAATTCTTTCTTTGCTAATTGTTTTGCGTCCTCTAAAGGATATCTTTCTAGGGAATGACTGATTTCATGAAATTGATTCCCTATCAAACGTAGCTTATATTCTATAGTATATTTCTCATCCATCTTGTTGCATCATATGCGTAACGTGTGGATTGTTCCATAGGAAAATATTGATGACAACACTAACAACAAATTCAAATTTGTTGCACTGTCAAATTTCGGTAATGTGTTTTTCTTCGTTTTTATGGTTAGATGATTATTTAAACTTCATCGTACTTTTGTGGTATTTTGTATCTGTTATATCTTTCTAATGCCATATGCATGGAAATTCCCTGTTTCAGAATGCATACGTATCATGAGAAATACTGAAGCTTTTCACTTTCTTTTCAAATTGTAAATGTTTTCCCTAATTGGGTCGTACTATACCACAATCCACAACCTAGTATAAGTTGTTAGATTCTCAGTTTTAATCCTAAATATCGATTATTGATGTTTTTCAGTTTGAACTCATGTGATAGTTCATCTTAGTTACCTTTAGATCCTTATGATGATATTGACAGGATAGATTAAAACTTAGTTGTACAAAACTCTTAAATATAAACCTATTTCATGATTTCAACTTTGTTTTAATAATAAACTTAGGTCATGGTTTCAAGTTGTCTATGCACAAACATTTTGACGAAAACAACATAGATGGGTAAGGTATTCTGGTTAACATTAATTTTATGCTACAACAAAAGTAGCATCCATACTGATGGATCTTTAAAATTGAGTTTATGAACCCACTTACCGTGATAAATAGAATTTTGGTTGTTGGTAAACCCACTGACATCTTCTAACAACTGCAAATCGATTATTTATATATTCATTAAGATTAGAACTTCCCCAATACAGTTCTTCTACTTCACATATATAAAATCTTCTCATTCGTAATGCACTGTATATTACATATACATAATGTGGCGTTTTTTCAATTTTTATTTTACTTTATGAACTATGTGATTATCAGTTTTAAACTTATTTGGAGTTTTAAATCTTCACACTGGATGTAGACCCCCTATTCTTGAAGCTTGGTTGAACCTTTCAAAGGAAGAACATGATTCCCTAAAGAAAGAGAATGAAAACTATTAAGAAATTTGAAGAGTATATGCTTAAGAATGATCTGCTTACCGAGAAGAAGAAGAAAAAGATGACTGATATCGAAATGGGTGATCTGGATGTGGATGATTTGTTTTAGAGAACAAGAATAAGGATATCTTTCTTTGGAGCATGACATAATATTTAGGCCCATTCGTGGTTTGATACTTTGACCTTTTCTTTTCCCAACAACTTCATGCATGTTTCTGTTGTCCTCTGTGATTGTTCACAAGATAGTGTGGGATTAAACATAAATATATAAGATATATAACAAACCCTTATATACTCTCATTGGAAGATTTGTTAAAAAAACTTCAAAATATTTGTGTTCTGCATCCAAGATCTTTTTTATTTTTTTTGTTCCCAAATTTACATCTTACTTTGTTTTGCAGCATGGTTATGGAGTGATATTTAGGCCCATCCATATTTAACTTTTTCTTTATGTTAATTCGTTTGGTACATGTAAGTAACTCCTTGGACCAGAGACGGATCTATGACTATAATTAAATAGTCGGTTTTAATTGGGAGGGGTATATATGAAAAACAGTGTGTACGACACTGATAAAATATTGTCAAACTGTTGATTTTCTTCTTAAAGTGAACAAATAATATCTTTAATATATATTTAATATCTCATGGTAAAGAAAACGAAGACGTTTATTTCTTGCATTCATCATTTTCCATTTTTTGTGTTGGAACCAAGACGAGATAGTTAAAGACACACTTATCACTAAAATTTTAATAAGGAATTGGACTTTGAATGCTAAAACTACACCAAATATAAGGTTATTAGGCAAACATTGAACACACACACATATATATATATATATAATGATAAACATGTAAACTACTATTTTGATTCAACTAAACTTGGAAATTTACATCTCAATGGTAAACACAAATCTAAAGAGAAATTTTCGTAACGATCCTTTCGGTACAATTTATTTAGCTTAATGTTAGAAAAATTCTAAACTATTGTAGATTGACAATATTATCATAAAATCAACAACTTCACCAATTTACAAATAATTAACTAATATGGCACCAGATACTTTAGAGACCATGTAGTGTTACTGTTTACTTTTATGAGACCAAAAACCAAATAGCCCTTTTCTTATATCAATTTTATAATTAAAATAAAATTCAAAATAAATACCAAAGGAGATAAACGTCAGAGCATCTCTAACATCGAGTCTTAATATCCTACTTAAAAGTCTTATTTACACCTTAATTTTATGAATGTTTGTGCATGTGATAAGAACAAAACCTTTTGACAAATGACTACCTCTAACGGCACAAGGTTTTAGACTTCAGTTATAATTTTCTTTAAAAAAAAAAAAAATTAGGCCTTAAATCCTATTTGACAACTAAACCCAAACTTTTCTCCAACTTTTTTTAAAGGTCAGCCTTAACTATCGGCATGACCAAATAGGAGTTTGGACCAGCACATGGAAGAATTGTTAACCTCAGTCCAGTGAGCTAAGGCATGGGCCGCTTCATTAAAGATTTTAGGACGAAAACTAAATTATAAGCACTAGTTAAGAACTGAAGTAAGAAAAGGGCACTATCAAAATTCCCAGCAACAAACTGATCAACAAAATCTTTAGCATCACTTTTAAGGATGACATAAGTGACCTTAATTTCTATAGTCTTCTTCAAAGGGGGCAGATGAAACGAGTCTCAACTTCAACAAAGATAAGATAAAAAAATGAGAGTCCTCAAATTAATGTTATCTGCATAATAAGGAAATCATTCCTAGAGAATTCTTAGTAGTTCGGATGACAAATCTGTGAAAGTCTTAGAGCTTGAATACTTAAGAGGATTTAGCACACTTAAAACTAGATAGTCACGACGAAAAAAGAAATGCTAGATAACAGAAAAAGTTGGTTTGCAGGTGAAGTCACACATTATATATTCTGCATCATTTGTTAGAGAAACACAATCAAGAGTGACCATCAATACTAAACTTAGTTCATCCGATAAAAAGGGACATCCACTTGTCTACTCTAGAATTTGGAGGCAATGGACCAGCAAAAAGTCTGGATAGACCGCCCCATACATCTGATGTGTTAGTGCAGTTTTAAATGATTTAAATAGGCGGTCTGTTCAGAACTATTGTAAAATGATTTTAACTTTTTCATCAAACATGAACTTTTTCCAACCAACGAAGATGCTTTAAAGTTACGTCAAAATTAAATTCCCGACATTCTATTGATAGTATTAAAATTTGCTAACCATCAGGGGTTAGCCCAGTTGGCCAGGATCCTGATTATCAAGTAGGAGGTCAGGGATCGAGTCTCCTCTCTAGAGTTTGGAGATCTTATGAAATACTCCTCTTATTTTTATTTTATAGACGAATCCCTTCAAAAAGGCTAATGATTCCCCTCAACAACTGACATAAGCCAGATTGGAGGCATAGACCAGTACATAGAATATTTTTGTTTTTTTCCCATTGGGATGACTCATGAGCAATAAAATTACAAATTCTAGATTGGAAAGTAAAAACACAAGCATCTAATTTAGAAGAAAAAAACTGGATGTCTTTAAAGATAGCATATGTCCTATTATCACCATAAAACTATCCAGTGGAAAAGAGTTTGATGAGATCTTGAGCATCACTCTCAATAATGATATGAATCAGGTTCTACTCCACTGCTTTCTTTAACGCATCCCAGATAGCTCTAGCTTCAGCTTCAACAGCAGAATGGACTTCAAAAACGACCGCAGCACAAAAAAAAAGCTTTCCTTGAGAAGTCTCTCATCACATATCCTGCTCCGTTATCCAAAGAGATATCATCAAATGCACAATAAGTATTGCATTTAATCAAACCAAGAGGAGGGGGCATCCATTTACCCAACATACCAATAGGGACATAGGTGCTAATGTTTATTTTTGGTTTCTTAGTCATTAACATATCTTTGGATCTATGTAAAACAGTTAAGAATCCTTCTTTAGAATTTTGAAAAAATGGGTTGTTCCTGCTACTCCATAAGGACCAGAGAACAATAACAAAGAAACATTGAGACTCATCGGGCAGTTTAGAACCAGGTTCAATTAACCAGAACTTCAACCAGTCAATGAACGTTTTATTACTAAAGGCATTGGTATTAAAACAAAGAGAAGATAAAAACCAAACATGACTAGTAAAAGGACATAAAACCAAAGCATGCATAACAGATTCATTGGGATGAAAACATCTGGAATAGTCCAAAACATTCATTGGCATTCTAGAATTAAGAACAGTCCTGGTGGGTATAGCATTCTTAGCAGCTTTCCAGATAAAAGTTTGTATTCTATGAGGAACTCTAATTTTACAAATATGATTCCAAAGTTTTTTTTACAAGGGGAAGACCTAAATCCTCTAATTCCCAAGTAGGCAGATTTAGAAGTAAATTTTCCATTCTTTCAAAGGTCCCAAGCCCTCCTGTCAGGAGTACAAAGCTGACTGAAGGGAATGGTGATAATCTTCTTAACAGAAGCATGATCAAAGTGAGTGTTGAGTCTACAAATGTCCCAAGACCTAGTTATGGGATTAATGAAATAAGACACTTTAATACTAGGGTCAGGGGGACAAGAGGGTTTGGTGTGGCAAATCCTAAAGTTGGAATCTACTTATCACACCATGGGTCTATAAACTTACCATCACCAACAATCCAGGAAATGAAAGGTTTAATAATTTCCTTGATAGCATGCAAACATTTCCAAGTCCAAGAGCAGACAACAGGATATTTGGCATTCAAAAAATCAGTTTGAGGGAAATATTTATCTTTATGAACCTGCGCTAACAAGCAGTCAGGGTTTTCAACAATTTTCCAAGCATTTCTAGCAAGCATAGCTAAGTTTTTCAATTCAGCTTTTCTAAACCCTAAGCCATCCTCTGATTTAGGAGAGCACAAGATGTCCCAACCTAACAGATGCAGTTTTTCTATCTTTAGGATCCAAAGTTTCCCCCCACCAGAACTTACATTAATGAGAATCAATTTTCCTACAAAGGTATTTAGGAATGAGGAAGACACCCATCTGATAGAGGGGTATATCTTGGCCAACATGTTAATCAGAGTTGATCTAGCAGCCTGAGATAAAAGTTTATGAAACCATACAGAAATTCTAGCATCAACAGCTTGTAAAATACTCATGTGAGTCTGGATTTTAGAAGATTTAAAAGAAGTGGGAGTTCCCAAATACTTTTATCCCAGATCACTAGTATGAATATTAAGAATGTTACACAACTGACATTTTAAAGGTTCATGAATTTTTTTACTAAATAAAATACCATATTTATCAAAGTTAATTTCCTGACCAGAGACTAGAAAGTATTTTTGTAGATAATCTTTAATGTTTTCAAAATCTTTTATAGTAGCTTTAGAGAACAACAGAGAATCATCTACAAATAAAAGATGAGTCATAAGAGGTGCTTCCTTACACACTTTAATGCCTTCCACAAGGTCTTTCCTAGATAGAGCATCTATATAAGCTAATAAAGCCTCGGAGCATATAATGTATAGGAGAGAGGGAATCTCCTTGTCTCAGACCCCTTTCAGGATGGATAAGGCCAGAAGGGCTACCATTTGACAATACAGAGTAAGAAACAGTAGACAGACATTGATTTATGAGCTTAATCCAGTGGTCAGATAAGCCCATTTTTGTAAAAAAACCTTTTCCAGGAAAGACCATTCAAGTTTATCATAAGCTTTAGACATGTCAATCTTAATAGCTGCAATACCATCAACTTTCATATGATGGTTCACAGCATAAATAGCTTCATTAGCAAGAAGATTGTTGTCATAGATATTTCTATTAGGCAGAAAAGCATTCTGATTTTGAGAAATATGATTGTTCATAAAAGGTTTTAGTCTGTTGGCTAAAGTCTTAGACAAGATTTTGTAGATAAAGTTACAGAGACCAATGGATCTATATTGAGAAACTAGTTCAGCCAGAGGGACCTTTGGAATGAGAGAATATTGGTGTGGTTAAACACTTTAGCAATATGTCCAGTACGAAAGCAAGTTTGGGTCATATCAACAACTGCCTCACCCAATATGTCCCAATGCTTCTAGTAAAAAAGACATGTAAAACCATCAGGACCTGGGGATTTTTTTCCTCCCCTTTGAAAAATAGCATTTTTTATTTCCTCAGCAGAAAGGGGAGAGTTTAGATGAGAATTATCCTCCACAGAGAACTTCACCGGAAGATCTTGGAGGATTTCATCCTGAAATTGCTGAGGGAGAAAAGTATATAAGGTTTTGAAATAATCAACAAAAGAAGTGGATATACTATCTTGATCAGTTAAAATGGTACCAACATTATTCTTAATCCAATCAATAGCATTTCTCTTTCTTATGAAAAGAGTGACTCTATGGAAATAAGGGGTATTTCTATCACCTTCCATGAGCCAAACTTCTCTAGATTTGTCATTCCAGTATAATTTTTCCAGATTATACAAATACTCCAATCTGGCTCTAAGCCTAGCAATGGAGCTAGAGTCAGTTGGGTTAGAAGTTTGAAAATTATATAAGTCCTCTCTAGTAGTTTTAATATTAGTCTGAATGTTACCAAAAGAAGACTTTCCAGTCACGCAAGCCTTTCTTAGTACTAAGAAGTTTTTCTTTTAGTTTGAAAGCAGTAGATCCCACCACATTAACATACCAAGAATTATCTATAATATCTCTACAAGTAGGGTCTTCAATCCACATGGCTATAAAATGAAATGGTCTAGGCATACAAATATTACGAAGGTCGATTTAACAAAGGTGGAGATTTAGAGGGTATGAGGTTAGAAGAAGGGATGAAAGGTTCGTTGATGGATACAAATATATACACTTATAGGTCTCTTCTAGACCCTCGTTTTCAAATCTAAGCCTCTTTTTTTATTCCTTACAAATCTAAGCCTATCAAACGGATTCCATCCACTTTAGTTATCTCAGTCAATGTATCGCGTTGACTCATCAATTTATCGTCAATATATCATTCATCGGTATCTCGTGGGTATGCGAAGATTACTAAAATAACCTTCCCGTATGTGTGTCAGTTACATAGGACACGTGTGGCGATCTTAATGCCTAATCTAAGACCGCAGACATCTCGATGATCATTAAACAGCTAGGATGGACGCACATTGTAATTATCGACACACGTGGCGATCGGCGGGAAAAGGCATCTTATAACATAAAGGAGAGAGATCGAAATTCATTTTCTTCCTTTTTGTCTCTTCTTCTTCAGAAAGGGTTTTAGTCTCTGCTAAAAATATGTTCTTCAGAGAGGGTTTTATCGATTGAAATTAGTGAAACAGTGTTTGTTCTAGAGAGATTCGAACATTGAATTGAAGATTTTATGGTGGTGAATATGCCGAGACGAAAGAAGCGTTCTACAGAGAGGTAAGAAAAAAAACCTAATCTGATTTTAACGATTCAGTGTTGATTGTAATCATGATATACGTATTGGGTTTTGTTTTTAGGGTTTGCTATGATTAGATTTTCTAGGGTTTGATGTGATTAGATTTTTTAGGGTTTTTCTGTAATTAGATTCCTTGGATTTTTTTTAGGGTTTTCTCTGTGTTTTGAATTTGTTCTGCTGAAAGTGATTTTTCTAGGGTTTGTCTGATAATGATTTAGATAGGGTTTTCCAGAATTTGTCTGATATATGTTGTTCTTAATTATAGAAAGCAAGAGGTTATAAATGAGCTTCAACGGAACATTTTTCCAACCAGAGATATTAAGGTTAAGCATGCAATCAACACTGCAATATGTTTTGAGTTTAAGGGTTTGTCCAGAGTAGATATGGGTGTGAATCAGTTAAAGTCTAGGATTAGTCTTATGATGAGATTGACCTGTAGGGAGACATTTGACCTTCTTTGGTATGATGATCCATGTTTACCATCATCCATCATTAATGATCAAGAGTTTTGGGTTTTTTGGGATAATGCACAACAAGATAAAAATGGTTGGATTACATTGCATTTGCAAGTAATGCCAATAGATGAGAATGGTGAGATATCTCAGATTAATGCAGAGCCTCCTCCACCCTAGTTGACACCCAAAAAGAATGTGACTCCAAAGAAACCAGTCTCTAAGACTCCAAATAAACCAGTTGGTTGTAGTAGTTCAACACCCAAGACTGTAACAAAGAGATTTAAAGATGGCAACACAGTAAGAAGAAGTCCAAGAATAGCTAGGATCAAGAAGAAGAATCCTACAAGAATGTTCATTGATTTAGATGATGAAGATGAAGAAGATTTCTGTGTTCCAGATTTTACTCAAAACACACAAGCTAGTGTAGCTGAGAACAATCCTGAGATAACTGAAGAATTGACTCAACACACAGAAGCTAGTGTAGGTGATCAAGTTAATGAGATACCTGGCTTTGAGGAACAATTCAATCATGACTTTTGGGTTCAAGCTGCAACACATGATAGTGTGGTAGAAGATTTGTTTACAATTGCCCAAGAGTACAAGAAAAGTGATGAGTATATCCTTCACTTGAAGAATGTTGAAGAAGATGAATGTAATCCTGATGATGACCTGAACAATGTAAGAGGGTATGAAAGTGAATAGCAAGATGACAAGAATTACAAGTTTTTTCTGCAAAGAGCTGAGAATGGGTATCTTTCAGATGGTACTGCAAGTGAGAGAAGTGATGATAAGGATGCTGATAGTGATGATGGTGCAAGTGATGATAAGGATGCTGACAGTGATGGTGGTGATCCAAACTTTGGTGAGGTGGAGGTTGAGAATGACAAGGAAGGTAAATTGTTTCTTTTGTCTCTTTTTTTTAAAAAAATAGGAAATATTTGTTGGGTTTAATTTGAGATTTGTTTAGTACTAATTCCCTTGTCTATGTGGCTTTGTAGAGGACCATTATGGGGACTTGACCTCTAACAAAGAAAAATTCGTTTGTTATGTTTTTTTATGTTTGTCCTGTACATGGCATTACTTTTATTGATTCACTTGTTTATTGGCATTTGTATCAGAAAAAGATGGGCTTGAAGTTATAGTATCAAAACATTTCTCTGAGTCCAATGGGCCTGAATGTACAAAGCCTCATGATAACACACAGTTTGAGGAAGACTATGAAGAGCATTTTAAGGAAGAGGAAGATGAAAAAATGTTCCCTGTGGGTGTTACTTTTCACCAATTGGATCCTTATAGCCTAGTAAAGGGAAACAAATTTGTTAGCAAACATGCATTCAATAAGCATTTGAGGGCCTACTGTGTGAAGCATAAACACTAGGTTAAGTTAAGTGATTCAAACAACTTGAAGATTAGGGTGAAGTGCATTCATCATAAGAAGACCAATTGTTTTATGTTCATTTATGGAAGAGTTATGAAGGGTGAAGGAAATACATTCACTATAAGAAGTTGGAATATGGAGCACACATGTAATGGTGATGTTAAAAGGAAGAACATATGTGCAAATCCAGCATTTGTAGCTGATTGGTACATGGAAAGGTTGGAGACTCTTGGCAATAAAACCAACATCCCTGATCCTGGGTCATTGGCAAATGAGTTCAACAAGACAATGAAGGTGAACATCAAGTACCATACATCCTAAAGAGAAAGAAATATTGTGTTGCAGAAGCTTTATGGTAGCTATGAGGAGCATTACAAGAAAATTCATGCATTCTGTGAAATGGTGAAGGTAACATTGTTTTTTTTTTTTTTGTTAAGTTTGACTTTAGTTAGTCTAGTGAGAACACAAAGGGCTTTTTACAAATTATATGGTACTAAAATTATTCGGATTTGGGTTATTTATTGTAATTGCAGGAAAAAATGCCTAGCAGTGTAGCTACTTTCTCACATGGAAGCACAGAAAATACATTCTTGTCAATGCCACTCTGCTTTAAGCCTGCTATAAAGGGTTTTTTGGTTGGATATAGAAAAATCATTGGATTGGATGCTTGTCATTTGTATGGGAAGTATGGTGGTGTGTTATTGGCTGCAACAGGTCTAGATCTGGTCAGAATGGTTTAGTTCCTCTTGATATAATGGTGTGTAGGAATGAAACCATTGAGAACTAGAAGATATTTCTCAAAGACTTGAAAGCTATATTGGGTGAAGACTTGCATTTCACATTTATATCAAACAAGCAGAAGGGGATTAGTAAAGCTTGTGACGTCTATTACTTCTTCTTGGATATTATGTTTCAGGTAATGTTATACTATTCTTAATGATCTAATTCGTTTGTGTTTTCTTTTGACCTAAGCTTTTAAAAAATGTTTCTAACTAACATTACTTGGCAGACATTTGATGAAGAACTTCAAAAAGTATTTCAAGTCATTCAGCTTACATACTCATTTTTGGAATACTTCCAAGTGTTACAAGAAGAGACACTTTTAGGTATGTGTTTCTCACTAACTGTACAAAAACATAGAATTCAATTGCAAACTAGGAACATTCAACATAATCAAACACAACATGAGTTTGATTTTATTTATATTTGTTTTTAGCAACACATGGATAAAATGGCAGCTGAGGATGAGCAAGCTGCAAGGTATCTCATGGATGAAAGACCTGAAACCTGGTTTAGGTCTCATTTTACAAATGATAGCAAGTGTGAGCACATCAACAATAAATTTTCAGAATCTTTCAATAACATGATTAAGAAGATGAGGGATAAGCCTATCATTACATTGGGACAAATGTATGCTAAACTGGTGATGGGTATTTTCTTCAAGAGAAGGAATGAATGTGAAAAATGGCAAGATTGTCAGTTAGTTCCAAAGGCAATGAAGCTGATTTCAAAGATGATGGACTTAACTCATCTATTTGAGTTAGTTGGTGCTGTAAGGGGAAAGGTGTATGAGGTTGTTAGTATTCATGAGCCTGTTTTCACTGTGGATCTTCCCAAGAAGACATGTAGCTGTTTGCAGTGGAAGCTGAGGGGATTTCCCTGTCAACATGCAATATGTGTTTTGACACCTTTGAGACCAAACTGGGCTGAGTAAGTCACACTCTGTTTTGATATCTCTGTTTTGATTTGTTATTTTTATTTTTTCCTTACTCAATCTTGTAAACTGACAATTTGTTATGGACTTGTTTATTTTCATGTTGTAGCTACTGTGACCCTGTGTACAGTGTGGATTATTACAGAAAGACATATGCTCCAGAGTTTGAACCACTGTCAGCTGAAATTGACTGGGTAAGAACAAACATTTTATTGTATTATTTAAAAATATATTATATTGATTATTGTGCAATAAATATAGAATAATAACAAAGATTCTTTTAGGGTTTCATACATTCTTTATATAGTACACAAACAGTTAGGGTTTCATACAGCCTATCAGAACACTCAACTCATATCTTCTCCTTCTTTCTTTGTGCAAAAAATATTGGTAGAATTCATTAATCCTCCTGTTATCATAAGGAAAACTGGAAGACCAAGGAAGAAAAGAATTCCTTCTTATGATGAAGCTCACCATGTGAAGAAAATGAGAAAGTGTAAGAAGTGTGGAGTTTTTGGTCACTATGCAATAACTTGTGCTGGTGGAGAGGTTGGAAAGAATACAAAGGGCAACAAGCCTAGAACCTGTGTTGATGGCTCAAAATCAACCACTTATGTGCCTGAACCATCAAAAAGAAAGTACAACAGAAAGAAAGTGGATGTTAGTTCTTCTGCATGTGCATCTAGTACTGCTAAGGCTGGAATGAAGATCAATAACAGTTCAAAAACATGTGTTGGTGAATCTTCTAAACAAGGTGTTGCAAAATCAGGCCAAGGGACCAAGAGAAAGGATTCTTGTCAACCTGCTTTTAATCAGACAAGCAACCATGTTGGATCTGTTAACAACAAAGTCACCTTCACAGTTGCAGATCCAAAGGGAAATAAGAAACCAAAGAAGTATATGAAAGTCTAATTCTATCTGTGTTTATTGATTATATCTGTTAGTGTTGGTCTTTTTTGTTAGTGTTGGTTATCTTTTGTGAATGGATGAATGGATTATTGCAGGATATACTTTTGTAAGACAATGCAAGTTCTGAAATTCAGATAATTTTATTATAAAATTGTTGCAGGCTACATTTTCATATTTTTCTTAAATTCCTTGAATATTTCATACACTTTTCCCTTCAATGTTTCTTTGGTTTCAATAACAAGAGCATCTGAAACCCATCTGAATGCATCACAAGCTTTCTTCTTGCACTACAAGTATGTTGTGTTGAAATTATGTTGATTTTTACATACCTTCAGTTCTAATTGAGAATTGCAATTGTCTTTGAAGCATTTTTTATTGTCTAAAGGACAGTTTGTAAAACTGTGATTTTCTTCTCTACAGGCAATACAACCCTGAGCTGATGGAAGCTTGATTGAAAGTGTTGAAGCATGGGAAGAAGCTTGATCAAACCACTCAAAGTAGTTGCAGGTGGGATTCAAGAATTTCAAGAACAACTTTCCATTAGTTTCATCTGTTTTAGACCTCAACAAAGCTCTTACTCCATTACAAGGTACATGTTTGCACCTTGAATAAACCCAAGGACATGCCTTTGTTTCATGATCTTCTTCCATTTCACACATTAAACACACTGTCACACTACTCGAAGAACTAGCTTTATCATTCATATCACCACCCATTTTCTCAGATCTGAAAATGAAGAGAAGTTGATTTCTGTGGTGGTGAAGATGTTCATTTATGGAGAAGAAGATAAGAGTGCCACATAAGCAGTGTCACGTATGCAGTGTGTGGTGACGTATACAGAGTCAACACGTCACAATTACCGATTCAAAGGACTATTAGGTCTTTTTAGGTACAGTTAACGGGGCTAACTTTCCATCAATCATTTTTGGTCAAAACTTGCCTAGTTTTGTAAGAAATAAAAAAAGAGGCTTAGTTTTGTAAACCATAAGAAAACAGGCCTAGATTTGTAAAAAGCCCAAAATAATTCAGCTTTCAAGAGCACTAGCCAAGGACAACTGTCCTTCAAAAAAGTTTTCAGATGGAACATAGAAAGAGCAGGGGTTGGAATTAGGGTTTCTCTAATAGAAGGATATGAAGGTAAATACCGTTATCATTATAATTTCTATTAACCATAAACCATACATGGTTTCCTTTATGTTTCCAATGCCTTCTACCAGCATTACCATTTTTTGTTACCTCTCGAAGAGAACTTGATGAAATTGGGATCCATGAGAAGATGTAGAGGGAAAAGTCATAAAATTTATAGGTGAAAAATCAGATTTATTACTACAGGATAACCTAAAAAAAAGTAGATCAATATTGATATAATGCTTTTCAGTAGACATGATCGAATAAGGGAGCGAAACCTAGGGATATAATGAGAAGACCTAGCAGATATTATAGAGGACAAAGGTTAGAGAATGTTCGTGATTTTTTTTTCTTTTTTAATTTTATTTGGATACATTAAAGGAGTTTTTATGAGTTTTTTAAACTCTGGAGAGGATGCCCTATCTACCGGCCTCAAGTATGATGAGAGACTCCACAATGACCTAAAATTTATCAGTGACCAAAGTCTACGCAAGGGTTCAAAATATGTCACATGTCCCGAATTTTGGCACAAGGGTGTTTGGATACCATATATAGAAGTGAAAAGGTAGAAGTCAATCCGATAAATTAAAAGCATATTAAACAATTTGTTTCCCAAAATAACTTATGACTTTTTGTTTCTCAGAGTCGAAAAGCAACTTTTTAATCATTATCCAAACATCTAATAATATTTGCATAGTGATGAAAACTCCCTTGATGATTTTAAGTATTAACCATATAGAATCCAAATGCCATTTGATTTTAGACTAAGTCCTATGGGTTAGATTGAGCTACTAGATTAGCCAAAAAGTGTTGCAGTTCAGGAAAAAAAAAAGTGTTGTCTATTTGTTAACACTAGGTCTCTCTCCTACCATTTGCTCGCACTTGAACTAGCAGCGAGTTAGTTGCGCTGAATGGTTCAGCGCCACAAAAATCACCTTTTCGCTGAATGGTTCAGCGCATTTAGATTTATTTTTGATCTGACGGCTGAGATTGGTTACGCATAACCAAACAGCGCTGGGCGCTGTTTGATTCTGCGACTATCATGCTAGATTAGCACTGCTATAGGACTTAGGAGGTTTCCCTAGCTGACGTGGACTGCTAATCTAGCTGCTAGATTAGCACACCATAGGACTTAGCCTAAGTATTGACTATACATAGTCCAAACTGTAACCGGAAATTTGATTTTATGAAAACTCCCTTGGTCTATAATCTAAAATTCACCAGACGACCCTAGAGGACATAATGTAGCTCAGAACTCGACAACTTTGACGCGTGACACTCGAATGTACCTGTCGCTCGCCGGAAAGGCTCAAAGCTCGCCGGAGATGTACTGCGGACTTGCCAGATTCATACACATAATAAGGCCCATTCAATGCAATTACCCAACTCCAAAGTCCATTCTGAGTTGAATAGAAAACCTAAAGGAAAACATTTCCTTGGTCTTACCGGCCAACAGTGGAACTCTAGAAATCACAATGAGATTCATTGATTCCACTCTCAAATCCAAATCACTTTCACCATCTTGCAATATCATCTGCTAATCTACTTCGATCTCATTGCTATGTAGAAGAACATAAAAGATTCATATTGGAGATTTTTTGAAACAAAAACTGATTCAAATGAGTCTCATTTGAGTGAACTAAGCTTTTTGATAATCAGCTAATGCATGTTCTGTCTGATGAAATGTTGTAGCTTGTGGTGCATAATGAGAAGTGGGATTTTTCGGGGTTTCTTCGATTTTGCCGTTAATCGAAAACCAGTGCCTGTTATTCTCCAAGAGAATGTTTGTTGATTTGGTAAGACCTGATCATACACCTTTTATTAGTTTTCCCAAGGAATGTTTTCTATTGTGATTGGAAAAATGCTGCATTGTTTAAGTTGAGTTTTGATTAGGATTGTTTTGTTTGATATTCTTTAATTTAGTGATTTTGGTGAAAATTGGTTTAGTAGAACATTCAGGGATTTTTATCAGTTTTTGTGAATTGTTTGAGCAAATTCAGGGGATATGCATGCAATGATTGGGTGTTTGCAGGAAGTGAAACCAGTGAGGTTGCTGGTAGCTTGGAACACAATGACTGTATGCACAAAAAGGGGATGGATGCGAAGCCGTGAGAAAGATGCTTGACTTAAGTTTTCTACTAATTTGGCTGCTATTGGTGAAGCTATTCAAGTTATGGTCTTGCAATCAATAGTAGGTTAGATGATTACTCGTCTACAAGTGATACAGGAAAAATGCAGGGATATATATTTTGCATTTCGCTCTAGCAATCCTAATTTGTTTTATAGGGACTTAAATGGTTTGTGCTCAGGTTGTTAATGGGTTTGCTGGATGAGCTCTAGAAGTTTTCGAAGTGATGCTATCAAAAGGCGTAGAACCCAATGGGGTTGCATTTGTTGGAATTCTCTCTGCTTGTGGCTGTGCTGGGTTAGTGAACATAGGATTTAACTGTGTTGATTCAGTGAAAAAGGTTCATCAAATTTCACCTAGTTCTGAACATTCTGCTTAATGGAGATAATGGAGATGGTGTAGGCGCATTATTGATGCTAGTTAACTTCCAAGAAATGTAGACTTTGCAATACGACGGAGTTTACATTATAAAGCTGCATTATGCGTCTGTTGGCAATTGGATTGAAGTGCCTCTGATTCGGAAAAACATGGAGGAAATTTGTGATGATAAGGTCCCTGGTTGTGGCTGGATGGGAATGGGTGGTGAAGTTCTTACCATTTTACCAAGTGTCAAATCACATCTTCGAGTTCAACAGAGTTATGCTATGTTGGATAATTTGGTTCGATACAGAATACAGTGGATTTCAGGATCATTGGCCATCAACCACCACTACTGCCTACTGGCTGCCCTATGCCAGATGTTCTGTAACGTAGCATATATTTGTCAGGGATTCGGGGTGAATGCTGGCCAACCTTCAGAATCGCCAGGTATGTCGATTTTGACCTGTTTATAATGCCTCATTATGTCAGCTCAGCTGATGCATACATTCTACGTGACTGTTAGCACCCGTGAAACTAATCTGGACATATACATGTCAGGTTCACAAGCCAATGTGGTCCATTATATAGCATTGGTCTATTAGTATTAAAATTTTAAACAAAGAGCAGTTATTAGTGCGAGGTCTTTGCTCCTTTTTCGTAGATAATCACATTCTGTAAAGCTAAATTTCAAGAATATATAGAACTGAGAAGTGCAGAAAACAGAAACCATAGAGCCATAAAAATTGTTTGAAAATCAAGGGATTCTACCTACATGTAAAAGGTGTAAGACAAGACGCCATGAATAAACTACCTGCCTTTCACACTCATTACATGGTTAGTACTAGAGATTCTTCAGTCAGTCACTCAAACAGCTGAAGAAGAAAGCATATACGATTAGATCTATATATACTATATATATGCTAAGCTAATATGAAACTGTTTATACATTAATGTGGGATCTGGGTTATTGTTTCCAGCAGAAAATGCATAGTCGAACTTTCGCTTTTTACTTGTTAGGCCGTAATTTTTTTGCAGCACGACTGAAATCCACGATCACTTCATCCTCATTCACTTTCTGTTGGATGCAGAGATAATTCCAGATCAGAAGTCAGCTAAGAATACCACAAGTACTAGAAAGAAAGAGAGGGAGAGAGAGAGAGAGGTACCAGCGACATGAAGTGATGCTGGACTGCGTCAACCATCTCATCCTTCGTAGCATCTGGATTCTTGAGCGGCTGAGACACATACACAAGGTGAAAGAGGTTAACAGGTTTGATATCTACAAAAGGGTCTGTAGAAAAACAGAAAGACTGGTAAAAATAATACTCACAATGTTGAAGTGCTTCAAGTAACGCCGCAATGAGTCAATCCCTAGTATTGCCAGGTTCACCTTCTGGTAATATACGAGCTGTCAGTATATTATTATCGTAAAGATCGATTTAGGTGCAAGAGGAACTATCAGTTTTGCCAAATTCTTACTGGTTGAGGTTGATGTTTGTCAACATTGAATTGTGAGTGAGAGTTATCTCTGTAATTCATCTTGCTGGCAAGTCTTTGCGTGGAAAGCGACGGCGGCTTTGGCAGTCGAACTCTGGGTCCTCTTTGTTGTTTATGGAACATCATAGAGCCAGCTGTATCAAAAATTGAAGAGAGACCATCAAAACAACTTCAACAACTTGTCAGTGGAGAGCAATTGTCATACAGCATATATGAGTAAGTTTGTGACGGACAAAATTCATCGTCTTTTTCATCTGTGTCAGTGCTGCTACATGAGTTCTCAAAACCATGATGATGATCATCATCATCTACTTCTTGGCCTGTTGGATGTTCAAGCACACTCAATGCATTCCTCTGCAGCTTCACTTCCACGCCGTTTTTCAACACCTGTAACATGCACAATAACCTTTACTAAGTGACCAGATCAAATCAATCATGTCAAAGCTAGCTATAGAAAACACTGATACCAACAATGTCTTACGTTTTTCAACATAACACATACACACAATACACAACAGAAACACATTCAGCACCTCAGGTTTCTTAATAGCAAATCTTTTGAAACTCGACGGTTTCTCCACATTACTCAGCTGGGATTCTCGCATAACAGCACACAGATCGAAAGGCAGTGGCAGAAAACTAGATCAAAACCACTTTTTGGACTAGAAAACAAGATAACCTCGTACCTCCAAAACCAGCTATATTTAAAGCAAAACTGCTAGAAAAACTAGGTTTACTATCATGGAATTTCTTTCTAATTAAAGAAATTTTTAACCTGTTTGTTTTTCTGTGATAAGGCTAAATCTGATTCTGAAGATCCAATCATATCTCCTTGAGTGCTGAATGAGGACATTCAAGATTCAAGGGTGGTGGTGGCACTGGTTATGGACCTTATGGTGCCTTATCAAGATGGACATATCACTGGATCTAAACTTCCATATATTCTAGCTGATATTTAGGAACTTCTCAATCAAACTACCAACTGAATCAACTAACAACTGCAACCCATGAGATTGCTTCTGCAACCTCATTCACTGAAACAATGTATAAACAGAAGTAGATACTGAAAACCCTTCTCAGTTGCAGAAGCCTAAACTCACTGCATCTCAATATGGAACCCTCAGATTTTTTTTCTCGGATAATTTCGACAAGAATCCTACTAATCCTAGAAGTGGTGGCTAACATGATGGCAATACCCTAGTCTAAGTGATGCACTCGGCCAGGCCAGCCTTTTCGATTCATTGCAATTTTTACACATATTGCATATAAGTATCAACTAACATGCACATTATTACCATTGTAAAGCTGATAATTGTAGATAAATAATGACTCATTGCCTTTCGATTCATCGCAATTGTTACATATATCGCTTATACAAACAACCTTAATCATAAAAGCATCAACTAACATGCACATTCTTACTATTGTAAAGCTGGAAAACTCAAAGCAAAGTTAAGGAGGACTGGTACTTACCAGCCAATGCCAACCACCAAGACCAACAGCCTTCTTGACAACACCTTGAAGACCAACTAACACCGATTTCGTTCGATTATTCCCGGTTACGACAACTTTAGTATGTCTAGGAAGTACAGATAATTCATCATCACCAATTTCTTCACGATAAGGAGATAATACCCTAGTAGTAGTTTGTGCTCCTAACATTTTCTTGATATAAACTGCTCCCTCCATATCTTCTTCTTCAATTCACACTCAAATTCAATCACTAGTATCTCAAAATTCTCATATCAATCCAATCAAATCATTGAATCCAAACTCAAAACCCCACTAATTTAAATCTCCTCGATCTCTGGAAAAACACAAAAATTCTGATTAGTATTGAATAAATTTGAGAAAATTAATCACAACCCACATTAAATATTCATTAAGTGAATAAGAAATTGAATAACTTTATCCGTTTTTCATTAATGAGGATGAAATAAAAAACATGAATTCTCTCAGTGGAGTTATTATTTATTGAGAGAATTTTTTTCAAAATTTATTGGAGCCAAAAACAAATTCTGGAGGTTGTACAATAAACTTCTCTGACAGATCCTGGTTTTCACGGACTTGTTATGAATTCTAATAAATATAAAAAAAATTAAAAATTAATAATAACTGCAAAATCATAAAAGTAAAAAATAAATAAAAATTTATATTTTTTAAAATTTAGCTTCAAATTTTTGTACATCCCATTGTCATAGTTTCAGCTCCAACCCAAGATCAAATTCATCATCAGAACAATCACAATTTGATTTTGAAAAACAAAACCCTAGAAACAAAAGATCTTGAGAAACTGATATGAAATACACCAAGAATCACAATAATAACCAAAACCCAGAATTTAAATCAACAAATTAACATAAATTTACCAGTTTTTGTGATTTGCAGAAGATGAGTATTTCCAATTCAGGCAATGTATTCAACCAAAAAAGGCAAAAAAAACAGAGTATATACCCAAAAATGGGTTTTGAATGAAATTTGATAATGAAAACAGAACAGATCTGAATGAAATTTGAATAAATAATGATGAAATGTAAGGGTTTATGATTAGAAGCAGAGAATGTGAAGATTGATTCGAGGAGGAGGAGGAAGCAGTACACAGAGTGAGTGAGAGAAACAACAACACAGTAAATGCTTACCAACTGCCAATGAAAATCATGCCATGTATAACTCTGAGTTTGTGTTACCGGGATGACTTGTTATAGCCGGTGGCTTTTGTTCCTTGGATTCCCGCCCTCAATTATAAAAAGCTTTTTTCATTTTCGTTTGTTTGTCTTTTTTTGGGGTTTGGCTTCTTGGCTTGGCTTATGTGGTGTTTTGGCTTCATGGCTTGTCTTGTTACCCTTGTGTGATGGTGTTTAGCTTAGGTTGGTTAAAGTAAAACTACGACTAGCATCATTGTGTTGGAGACTTGGAGAGATATTAGTGTGTTCCTAGTTTCTTTTGATTTGTTGAATTTTTTTACCTTTGGTTTTCTAATTAGTTATAAAATTTTGATCAGATTTTACAAATAACTATTAGGGTATTTGGATACTCGTTGAGAAGTAATTTTTTCGGCTTAATTAAGTTGACAAGTCAGAATTTAGGTTGGGAATTTAATTTCAAAATGACTTCTAAAAGAATGTAGAAACAATTTATTAATTAACATTTGACTTTTAAAAAGCACATCGAGTTATGGAAAAAGTAGTACTTCTTAAACACGATATAACGACGGTTGTAAACATCTATCAGCTTCATCATTTTATTATCAAGAGTTTTGATATTTGTTAAACTTTTTACGGTTTATAGTGAATTTATCTATGTTTTGTGTATTCATATATTTTTTGCAGATTAAAATTTCTACAAGATTCTAAAAACACCTAAACAATGCCTAATCATAAAAATTGTATTTTTTTTTATATTTATGTTTGCAAGCAACATCCATCACAATTATACTTTAGTGACTGGTAAAACCTTTTTTTACTTTTATCATTATCAGTGATGCTAGAAAAGAAAAGAAATGACAAAAATGCATAAACATAGCATGGTGTCGTCATCAGTGAACCTAGAAAGAGAGGTTTTGCTTATATGAGCCAGAAGCCAAATATGGATATTTTGTTGACCGGTTCAGTTAATAACTCAGTAGAAGTTTGAAAATTGAAACCCATTTGCTTTATTAAAGTGAAAAAACAAAGGACGAGTACAAAGGGTACGGGCACGTGTCAGAGTACGAGCTCAAAGATCTTATCCAGAGAAAAGTCCCCAAATCCAAACTCAAATTTAAATTTAAATTTTCGTTTGAAATCCGGTTTTTTTAGGGTAAAACAATTTGCAGCTGGCGCGCACTCAATTGGAATTTCCCAATTCCCCCTTCCCTTTTTGTCAATATACGTAGGTAATGTTTACACACTTCTTCATGCACCACTCCGTTTATTGCCTATCGGTGTTTGAAAGTGTAGTTTCACGGCCGTCCAACCGGCTGCCGGAGAAGTCCACGGTGGTTACACGTTCAGCCATTTTTACCAAAATTCGCATTATTCCACTACTTTCATCTTGTACCACTGTTGTGGACGCTCAAACAAGTAAAAATTAGCAGAAACGCATTATCTACCGATTAGAAACAGTACTGATATTAACTTTAATATGATACACATCGTAAAACAACAATAATTTGTGCAAATATTATTTAATGCTACAAAATAAATTCTCAATTCTCTCCTTTACTCTAGTGTCAATGTGTCATTAGTTGGATGATAGCAAAAACAATTTTCTTTACTAGTTGGTGATATAATCCTTAAAACCTTGCATTTCCTAGTGCCCATAGAGATATGTTTGATCTTTCTAGGACTGGTCTTGACTTCTTATGTCAAGGGACCAATTATTGAAAAGGCAGAGGAGTATGGCTTTATGTTTCCACGCATTTCTCCATGTGTTGTTTGGAAATATCAAGGAATTGGGAGGGACAAACAAAAAGTGATGTGTTTTACTTTAACCCCACTTTGTCATTCTAGGACACTAGTCCTCCCTAGTCCATTACGCTACTGCTTCCAAGTTCTACTAATAATAATACTTGGATGTTTTGATTGTTGATTTGATTATTACCACATAACCTGTCCCCTTGATTGATGTCCATTATATTTTGTCTCAGTGGTTGGAACTCCCCCAAACTTAAGGTATCCATTTGTTTGGCCTAAGTAACCTCGTCCACGTTCAAGGTGACCATCTTGTGGAGGCTAACTGTTTTCGCTAGGCGAATCAGTTTCAACTGCAAAAACATTTCCTGTACCATAGAGTTTAACCTGGACTTTTAAGGAGCAGAAATACTATGTTGTCTCAAGTGATGTGAATATCAATTATCATTTACTTGGTTGCATAAATGAGGAGATTTTTTCTTACTTTCTAACGAAAAATCACGTAATTAAATTTAAACCTACAGAGTAAATAGTGATTCAGATGAGATCGTAGGCATGAAAGACGAACAAGAGTCGCAAGTGTGCAAAATGAAGTCTTTAATGAAACAATTTTAGATGCTTCAAGCCTGCAATTCACAGAAGGATGTGCAAAATACAATTGTAAACAAACTGCAACTGCGACAACTTGGATATCCAAACCACATTCAGGCAAAAAGTGTTTCATCTGGCATCCAAGTCCTATAAACAGTAATAAAGTTCCAGCATACAAACCAGAGCTATAAAGACCTGACTAATGCAAATTTAATAAATAAGAACATCTGTTCACAATACTGGTTTAGGGCTAATTAAAGTATACCACAATGCAGGCGAGATAGAAATTAGTTTATCACATTAATACACACTATGAAAGTGAAAGAAGGTACACTCATTGAACAGCTTTGTGACTAGCTTTTGTAGTGTTGCCGCTGTTGCTCTAACGATAAGTGAAGATTACCTGCGTCTCTCATAGGCGGGGTAATCATCTCCCCTCCTACCATAAGGAGATCTAGGACGGGAGTATGGATGAGGAGGATAACGAGGCGGAGAACGCTCTCGATGATTCCTGAAATAAGGGGGCCCATCTCTAACATCCCTGAAATCTCGGACATCTCTGGTTGGTCTTCCACGAGGTGAATAACTACGAGATCTTCGGCGACCACCAATGGGTCCATGATCACCACGATCACCACCAAAACCTCCTGAATTAGACGAGAAAAGAGAGGCAAGATTGCAAAAGTCAATCAGAGTGCAACTTCAGCATGACAAGTCCAGGAATAGAAGACCCTAACACAAGGATATATGAAGCGCTGGAAAATATAGTAAATGCGAAAGCTAAAAGCACAGTACTTTGTACCTCTTTTATCTTTTACACCTTGGTATCTTCCTGGGGTTGGGGTTCTCCCCCGTTTCCTTTTTGCCTGCAAGTACAGAATTAATGCAGAAAGGTAATTTTCACCACATTACTTGAAGAAAGACACTAAAACTCATTTTGCTCAAAAAGAATAGCAATTCCATACTACTGCAAAACAAAAAACAAACAAAAAAAAGTTATCCCCTTGGATACGACAGTCATCAATAACTAAGTAGTTGTGCTCAAGTCAGAGGTTATTTCTCGTTTTCTTCCTTTATGTCTTTGCCATTCATTTTAAATCAGTATCACATTGGTCATTTAAATCATATAAAGCCTGTGTAGTTCTCATTTGTTGGTTAAATATGACAAAGTTCGAATAACATCAAAACACGGGGAAAATTAGTGAAACCTAAATAATTGATAATCAACTTTTACCATTTTTAATGGTTTTTCCAAATGCGCAGAGAAAAAAAGAAAAACACAGCCTGTTGGAAATCGCGAAAGGGTTGCAGTTGCAGCCTTGCAGGGCATACAACCCGCCGTAAACTAGTTGGATTCGAAAAGAAATTTGAGATGTCGACGCAGAGCTCATGTCGAAAGGGGGAAAGTTCGATCGGATGACGTAATCTGGCATGCTTTTTAGATATCTCTCGTTATTTGGGGATACCATATTCACTGCTTTGGGCTGCTATTGAATCGAGAAGTGGGTTTGATAATTTAGAGCTTAGATTTTGAAGTCGCTGAAGCTACATACACACCAAACCTGCTGCCAAAAGTAATCAGCCGCCATATTTTGAAGATGAGGAAGATAGTAGTAAGTAAAAAATCACATCCATCATTACAAAATTAATTACCTTCTCCACTGTAATCAGGCGGCCTTCGAGAACTGAGCGATTAAGATACTTGATACAACGGTCAGCATCCTCAACAGTTTCCATCATAATGAACGCAAATCCACGAGACTCCTTGGTGCGAGGATCAGTAACCAAATGGCACTCCGTAATCTGCATTTGACATTAAGTCACCACATTTCAATAACTATGTTACATTGTACAGAATGCCCTTCACATAAACCATAATGAAATCAACAACTAACCTTTCCTTCAGCGCTAAAATGCTTTTCGAGATCACTTGTACTAACCCTAGTGGACAAGCCAGTTACATACAAGTTATTTCCCGGATTAACAACTTCTCCCGGCTCTCGGCTCCTGCAACCAATATACAAGCTTCATAATGAGATAATGGTTGCACCCAACTAGAATGGACAAACCTCTTAGAGAATAGTGATTATACCTTGAGCGACTCCTTCCTCTTGACCTTGATCTCGACCTGCGAAGTCTAGTTGGTGAAGGGGACAGAGATCGTTTACGAATCCTACTAGGCGGTGGAGTAAGAGAGCGAGATATAGACCTTCCTTCTCTTGCATGTGACATCTATTACAAACACAAACATTTACCAATCAAAATTCTAATTATCAAATAACCAGTCAAAGACATTAGCTACCAAATCACCCACTTCACAAATCAAACAATGTATTGAATCAAAAACCAAACTGAAACTTAAACAAAATTCTAACCCATTTCATGAAATTTTCAACAACTTGATAAAACAAAAAGTGGGTTTCTTAACAAATTACTCAACCAATAGCCTATAGCTCAATTTTGTTTAACCACTCAATACTAAATATATATATAGAAACTAGACATTTTTATGACCTAATTTGATTCAATATTCAGATCTAAGCAGAACCCATTTCTCCATTTCACAAGATATAACTAAAATGTAAAACCAATATTAGAATACCAATTATAGGATTTTAAAACCCAACAAAAAAGAACAACACAGAATTGTACAATGATTACTTAATGAAATGAAAACAAATCAATCATAAACAGAAGTGAGAATATAAAAGAACATAGGTTAGAGATACATATTGAATGATTACCTTAGAGGTTGAAAGAGATCTGGTGAGAAAGAAACTGGATTTTTTTTTCTTTTTGAAGAACAGAGAAGAAGGAAGAAAATTCTTGACAATGCTTTGGTTTAGGGTATTCTCTTTTTTTCTCTTTCTAGAAAGACTTCAACTGACTTTCTTCTTTGAAATTTTGTGATATCTTAGCCGTCCGTTTTGATGGGGACCCACAATATTTACTGATTTGAATCATCTGCCACTTGCACGTTGCACCTTGTTTATTTCGATCTGACTCGAAATCTGAGTCGGACTCGGCATGATTATCAGGCCATTTGCTTTTCATTTTTCTTAATATCTGATTCAGATTCTTAATCTGACTCTGCATCCGGTTCACATCTGTCTGATGTCAGATCGTTTGTTTTTTTGTTTTTCTGATGTCAGACATTTGTTTTTAATTTTTCCTAATGTCTGACTCGGTGCATACATCATCTGACTGAAAGGTTTCTGAGTCAGGTAGATACTCGTCTATTTGGTTGCCTCAGATATTTTTTGAGTCAGATTACTGAGCAGTATGTGTTTCTGGCGGCACAACAGATTGAAACCTTAACAAACGGGCTCATGGTGAACTTTTTGTCAAGGATTGGCCACGGCATATAGTACCGTTAAAGTCCATTAGCGGGAAAAGACACAAATAAAGGGCCTTCTTAGGAATGTTTTCCTTCAACGCAAGGAGATGTGTACCAGGCTACCAGCAGCCCTCACACTCAAATTGCCCCGGCCGAAGCCAATCAATCTCCCAGACCTTTTCCACCCAAAACTTTTTAAATACGACTGATTGGAAACAAAAGCTTTCTTGTCTATGATATGAACTATGAAACATAAATAGACTAAAAAAAAAAAGACTGATTCTGTCTGTAATTAACTTGACTTTATATATAGCTATACCCAGAATTTGTCTTTTCATTTCTGTTCTATGTACAGTGAGAGATGTATATTTCACTTTCGAAGTAAAGGAAAATAATATAATCGTCCGAAGCCTATATTGTCGATGACAGAAAATTTGAAGCTGTTAGTTATGAAGACCACTTTAAAACTGTGTATCTCACTAACTTCTTGAAAATGAATCTTGTCTCGCTAACTCATATGTTGCAGCTGTGCTTGTCTGATTTTCGGTATTGTCTTTAATCTTAACTTTTGAGCAAAAGAAGAAGAAGGAAGCTGTGTATATACTGACATGCCAAATACTGCAAAACATGTTGCTAACACAAATAAGAGTTCGACATAAAAAGTGAATAAGAGGAGAGAGATGCAGAGAAACCAATCTCATTGAATATACCTGTGCCAAATCCAGTAATTTTTGGAGTTCACCACTTTCCAGCTTATCCCAGCCAGAGCTAATGCAAGAAAGCCAAGAATTACAAAGACCCAACGAAAACGATCACGTAGTGTCTTCATAAGATTGAGCAACCATGCTTTAATGTTTTGCCGTCTGCAACTCAAGAACCAAAATGAGAAAGGGATGCAAAAAAAAGCACCTTACGCCTGCCTAGAAAGCTAACTCAAAATAGCAGTCACAATTCACAGGGTAAAGGTATGTTACCTTTCAAGAATACTCGAAGACAACCATGACGAACAAGAAAGCGACCGAATTGTTGTAGAGTACTCAATCAACCATCCAACAAGAAGACCCACAGTCCCAATGATAATGACAAGAATAACATTCCTGGACCTGCACAGATGGATAGCATGGTTAAGAACTTTTCCATGTAATGAAAAGTGACTTTCTAAGAGAAAAAAGAAAAGAAGTGAAAGCTCACTTTGTTGCTCCAGTTGCAGCCATGAGAGCCGTCAAAATTGACACACATGTATGAATTACCCTTTTCGAGGCTTCACCAATAGTCGCTAGATACACAAAATTGCTCACCACCGCCATGAATGAAAGCCAAAAGTCCATAAACTGAGAACAAAATATTTATTTCAATTGGTTGGTGCTATTGTTTGATATAAATTGTCACTGGGTGACAATTAATCACGTAAGAGAGTGGAAATCACCCTTGCACCTGTAAAACGTGAAAAGATAGAGCGCACCAAGTGCCTACATCACATGCATGGTATAACGCACTTGAAATCCCACTAGCCACAAACAGCACCCATTCAGAATATGCCTGGAAAAGGCAATGATAGGTTAATAACTACTGCAGATGTTCAGAGATGATTGATGGTTTGAAAAATCGTCATGAAAAACTGACATAAACGATAAATATAACTGTAAGCTGGAGTCCAAGGTACTGAAATATCCTTGATTACGATTATGAAATCCCAAATACCACAACTTCGCTTGGATCATAAGTACCTTTTGCCGCAGTGCCCAATATGCAGGTAATATGGCTGCTGCATTTGATGCAATTAGAGTGATCGACTGCCATATATGCCCTGCAATAGTTTTGCCAGGTACTGTGTTAAAATTAGTACATGGAAATGGGATATTGGTGGAACTAAGAATTTCAGCAACTTGAATTTTAACGAGCGCCAAAGATCAGCGATTTTCATCGCGTCACCCTCTGAAAATTGAGTAGAAGTTGAAGCTTGTTCGACCGCTCATGGATAAGAAAATCCAAGATATATTGCCATAGTTCGGAATAGTTACCTTTATGATCAACAAGCTCGATGCTGCAATCAAATCCTCCATGGTTCCGATCACAGGAGCAGAAGCTGGCACAAGAACACAACGATTAAAAGACTTACTCAAATCAAAAACTCTATCCTTTTTTCCTAAGCTAAGTTGTTAGTTCATCTAATATCAAATATGATGTAGAAGGTCAAAAACTATCAAAAACATTGATTAGTTTCAAATAAAGATAAAGAAATGGATGATATTGCGATAACGCCCTAGAGTTGGATATAACAATGAGACATCAATTGAGTTAGCTAGAATAGAAAGATCACGATATGTTTAAAAACCAATCTAACCTGTACAAACTCGATCCACTTGCATCAATAGCTGTCTGGCATGTCCCATGCCCAGAACATGACATTGGGCATCTCTCAACAGTAATAAGCATATTTGCTTCTTCACTAGAATGACCTTTGGTAGTAGCCTGGTGCCTTAGACCGAAGCTCCAAGTTCCTTCTCTCACATTTAATATATAAAACTTGAAACCGTCATCACCTGAATCGTGCATTTTGAAAAACATGGAACCGTTACCACTGCTGTTATTGTTTGAATAATAGTAATCCCAGGTATCAATAGATGGTAATCCTCCAAATCTTGAATAAATGTCGTAATTCAGTTTTGCATCTTTCTTTATGCTGATATGTAGATGTTTTCCAGCTGCACCATCCGGAATGTCAAGATGAAAGTACGTCCATGCAAAATCATCCCCAACTGAGGAGTTGCTTAACAATGTTACCAAATCGATGTTAGTAGATCCAGGTTTCCCAGTATCTGGGCGATAATAACAATAAACATTGGCTTTATTCGTCTGAAACGTCTGCACACAAAAAGAAAACACACTGAAACAGTGAGCATAGCTCACGAAATTCGAACTCTATCAGTCACATCCCTTACTGAGGAGGAGTCCACTAATTTAGACCCAATAGTATAAACATACCTGAAGCATATAAGATTGCCAAGTGCAATTGGGTCCAGCCTTTCCCACGGGACACTCATGCACTTGCCAATCCAAGGTATAGCAACGATCCATTTCTGTATTGTTTTCTTGAGAAGATCTGAGTGCTTCTGTCTGATTAGCTGGTAGGACAGCAATATACCAACGACCGATCTTCGGCGATGGAATAATCAATGGGGAGTTGCTTATCTGGCCAGAGTAGTCATGCAATGTGGGAGAGGGAAGGGCACCATGCCGAGCATAACATGTTAGGTTTCCAGTAGAACTTGCTTTATTCATCAAAGATGTGCTGTTGAATCTGATATCTTCAGCAGTAATCACCAACTGGTGTGCAATCCTCAGAACATGCAGCGAATAGATTTTTGTTTCGTTGTAATGATGGCAAGTGCTGTACGTATCTCTGCATAGAATAACATTTTCCACTGTCTGGTTTCTAACAGAAATTGAATGGTTTCTTAAGTTTTTGTAGTCATGAGACTCAGAACAAGAAAGTAAACCAACTGTTTGGTTGCAGGAAGGACCCCACAAATTCGGGGTTGAGCATCCTTTGATTGTTATATTAGCATTGGATGTATAAGACCTTCCTCGAATAATCTGCATCGTGTAAATTTTTATTTTCACAACATGCTAATATCTGTTATCCCAATCTTGCATGGAAGAGGAAATGCACAAATTAATCCAGACAAGGGAGAAAATTGTAAACATGAACAATGCAGTTTACATGTTTCATTGTTTCAAAGATACGTACCATCTTCCCTTGTGTTCTTATAGGTCCGATTCCATTGAACAGTCCAATGTAAAATACTCCTGGGGTTATCTGCACAAATCCATCTTTTACATTCAAGATCCAAGTCTACAAACACGGATTGAAATTCTTAACACAAACAGTTTCCATATACTCATTGAATCAAAGCAAATTAAGAACCTGTTCATTTGTCAAGGACAGCATTATATTTTTCTGCAAAAGATGGCACCGCTCCCCGGTCAATAGATACCTTATGCCTCCAAAAGAGTTATTAGTGAGAGGGCCTAACACTGCAACAACAGAAGCTTCTCTCTAAGCTGCATCCCATCATCATATAGTTGAATTACAAGGAAGAAATAGATAAAGATAGTGCAAATCACTAGGTGCATTATACCTAGCTCTTTCAAAGAGTCTTCAGTAACATCCGGAATAGGAGGACTCCCGTCTCGGAAGCATATCATAGGCTGCTCACTTTTAGGAAGATGTTTTATGGTGTTCTGCACGCATAAGCACAATAAGTAGATGAATAAGCAGCTGCTCTAAACTTCATGTACCACTCTACCTATCCCTAATCATTCTAATCAAATAAACAACCAATTCGTGCATTGTATTGATGAAAAGTATATACTCACACTGTCGACATCCGACTGTATGCTCAAACACATTGATGAGAACCAAGTCGGCAAATCAACTGCAAACACAATGCACAAAAACCAGTAAATAAAATTTAGACTGCACCCAAGAATTCTTCCCTTTTCAATACTATCCAAAGACATTGATAAGTTTGAATTCTGATGAAACCCCATTATTAAAATCTATAAAATAAACAGTAAAACACATGGAATTGTAGTTGCAGAAAAAATCTTAAGTCAACTCTATTGAATTCTTTAAACCCTCTACTGATTTTCCTGAATTTTATATTCAAAAAAAAACCCATCAAATCCTTACTCTACACACCATGAATTCTTCAAACAAACACAGAAATTATCCTCAATTTCAGCTAATTAATATTAAAAAAATAACAAAAGAACAGTCAATTTGATGACTACTTCATTCATTTCTCTGTAAATAAATAAAATTACATAGACAACAGTCAAATTTTGACTGATAGTTGAAATAAACAAATTTACCTCTAATGTAGTTCCAATCATAGGGTTTAAGCTTTGATTCTGGATAACTTAAGCTTGAGATTATGTAAGGTTTTGATTCATCATCACCATCACCAGAAGAAGATAAAAACAAAGTAAAAAAGAAGAAGAAGAAACAGAGATTCTGAACAGAACCCAGAGTTGGATTCTTCTTCTTCACCATGATTATTAATAAATTATTCCGTAAAATTAGTAGAGAACTCAAAATGAAAAATGAGTATATCTACAAGTTTCATGGGATAAATGAAAAATATTCATGATGATTCTGTTCAATCTCAATGAAAATTGACGGTCCATGTAGTTGGAATGAACTTACACGGCATTCAATTAATCATTCAATTTGGATGATTTTAATGATATTTGGTAGAGATTATTCCTCTTGTGGTTTGTTCTGGGGAAAGACTTTCAAGTAGCTTTAAACTCTTTTTGGAGTCATTTCTGTTGACTTGTCATTGACCAAACACACATCTAGAAGGGTCATAATGGCTTGTTCGGATGTTATTTTGGAAATTGCTTCTTGATTTTTGGAAATAGAAAATTCATAAATTAGTTTTGGTACACAATTTTACTGCCCTACAACTATATTGTTGAAAACTTGAGCTTTGTTTGTCAGCACAATTTTCATTTTAGGTCAGCGGGTGAAGTTCCAAGAATAGTTTGAGCCAATGGTCAATAATCCCTTAACCAAAGTATGCTACTCTATAACATTATCACACCAACAACTTTGGGATCTTCGGGTAGTGTAGGTCTCTTTCACGAAATTGATAGCATTTCGTTACACCTGAAAGTCATTTCAAGGTTGGGCTTTTTTATTCGTTGATTAGCCTTTCCTTTGTACAGAAAAGAGGTGGGTGTGTTGGACTAATGAATTAGAAGTAAATGAGATCCAAGTTGGATGGAACACAGCAGTACTAACGGGGTGTACTAGTTTATTGGGGAGGTACCGAATCTCGTTCGGGACAAAACAATTTTTAGCATGAAATATAATACGGTACCCTCCACAATAAATTGGCACCCCCATTAGCAGACATGGTAAACCAATTCCTACATCTTGGCTCTAAATGAATAGTTGGATGGTAAGGGTTAAGGGGAAGTTAGACTTTGCTCACACTCCCTAATCGAGTGTATATGGGGATCATGATTGGTACGAGGGATATTAAACCTCTGTAGGGGCACCTGTTCATATAGTAAAACAAACCAATACTAGTGATTGGTTTTTTAGATTGGTATCCCGCAATAGTTTGATATCTCCTCATTGACATTGTTACGGGACACTCTGAAGAGAATGTATCTTAGCATATCTTAGAAACAAATCGTTAATCGTGACTTGTGAACCAAAACAGAAGCGCTAGCTACGTTTAATTAGCAATTTCATCAACAACCTTTATGGTTAACCCCTTATGATTGATTTTTCACCACATCACTAAATATTTCTTGTTAATTTTCTTTTAAAGAGGGAAAGCTTAACTTCAAACTTCATTATGGAACCAAAATATGAATATCGCCCCCCCCTCCACTTACACAACCACAACACCTGAAACTGAAGTTCCCATTGATTTGGCTATGAGTTAAGCTAATTGAATGATGTTCGCAGGTTGAATCATGAGGTCATTAATAGTGCGGTGTCATGGCGATTGCTCATTAGCTTATTTAAAACGTAAGGTGAGTTCTTTATGATCTTTCAAATTCAGAAACTAGGATTCTTTGGCTAAGTTAGATAATCTGAAATCTAGGGGTTTCCAATAGATTGTTTTTTTCTTTTGTAAATCAACCCAATTTATTGTATGGGATTGTGTCTACACTTATCAAGATCAAGAAGGTGTTGCTCTACTTGTATGGGTTTATGATATGTTCATCTATTACACGCTGATGTATGAATTCTTCTTGATCGGTTGTGATGATCAATAATGTTTTTGATAGATTGTGATGATATTGAGATTCCATCCAAATGATAAACGGGTCTTCTAGTATGGTATATGTAGGTGCAGAATCAATATATATTCAGGTGCAGAATCAATATATATTCGGATGCAGAAATCTGCCGGAATTTAAGCCGACGGTAACTTTTTTACCGGAAAATTATTTTGCAACGGATATATACGTAGGAAAAACATTCGCTGCACAAATCACTTAAAATAATCAACGGATATAACTGCAACCAAACCAATAAAATGTTGATAAAAAACTAAAATGGGACCCACAAAAGTGTTTTCTATTAATAATAACTATTACACAAATAGGAAAAATAAAACGTTGCACCACATATTGTGCAAAGTTTATAAGCGTTGCTCAATATAATTTGTGCAACGGATACCATTGGTTGCACATCAATGCGCAACACCGTTTTTCCAACACTTATTACTGTTGCACAAATTCAGCGCAACGTTTATAAACGTCACAAAAAGGCTGTTTTGGTGTAGTGTTATAAGGTTCGTAAGAGATTTAGAAGAACCTTTTTTTTTTTTTGTACTTAAGATACCACTGGGGAAGAGGCATTTCACTTTAAACTTTGGCTCACACTGGTGTTAACTCCAAGAATTGGCTTATACACTTCTGGTTTGGTGATGTTGATCTACGTGGCTCCACAACTAAAGGAGCTAAAACAATTTTTTCCCCTTCTTCAAGCCCTTGGAAACGGTTATGTTTTTCAAAGCCATGGGGAATAAACGGATGAAAGAACATGAATTAACCCCTTTTAAAACCAGCAAGACATTCATTCTTGTTAGTCACATCCTTGTTGATTGACGCATTCAGAAACCAAGTGTCCTAAAGTTTTGCAATGATAACAAAACTCAGGGACCTAGGGGATCTCGAGACACTGCTAGAAACCTTCTTTTTCGTTATCTTCATCACCATTTTTAACCCAAACACGACCTGCAATCTTATTTTCAGCTTCTACTTTTATCATAACGCTTGCAAAGAAACCAAAATCGATAGATATAATGTTTTTATGAACATGAAATATGTTAGCCAACATCTATGTCCATTGACAGCAAATTTTCTTATGTCAAATACTCCAAGCTAAGCCCAGGGAACTTGATCCAAAAATTAACTAAAGAAATTCTCTGGTTTTCAGGATTGAATCTTGGCTTCCAATCCCTTACTTGTAGTAGTTGGTCATCCACTTTCCAAGATCTTATTGGCCAAATTCTAATCTTATCATTTTCATTATTTAATTTGATATCAAAGAGCCCTTTTCTAATTGGAATAAGCTTCACTCCACCTTATATTTTCCATTGATAGCACCAATTGGTCTCTGGTTTCTTCAAGTTTAATCTTGCTCAAATCAAGCCTATCAATGAGACTATATTTCCATTGTTTTACTCCTTTCTCGCACATCTTATTTGTTATTTGTTAACCTTAATGCTGGTAGTTTCTCTTTTTAAAAAGGAGACGGAAGAGTTTCAAGAAAGCAGCATAAGCCACCTTTACGGTGATGGGTTTCTCCATAATCACAGAAGAAAGCCCTCCCTTAAGAGGACTTCAAAGAGGAAGAAATTAAAAAGTCATTGAAATAAAAGATGAGGAAACAATAAGAAAACTAGTTAATATTTAATAGTTCCATAATGAAAGAAGATATTCTCAAACACCGTAACAGACGAGCCAATCATTAACTACTTAACTAATCAAATGAAAATGTCAAATTAACACTCGAGTTGCACAAGTTGAATTCGGTCAGTGATTAATGTAATTGTAGAATATTTAAAAAAAAATAGTGTTTGATGTTTGCATTGACTTTGCATTGACTTTGTATATATTTGTAATACCCCGATTCGGCAGGTAGGGTTCGCCGAATGGAGTATAGCTAAGTTTCCTCCTTTTCACATCACCGATGCTTTTCAACAAAATTGACTCTAGAGTTGCAAAAAAGATCTGCAGTTAAGCATGCTCGGACGAGAGTAATCCAGGAATGGGTGATCTCCCAGGAAGCTCCTGCTAGATGACCGCAGTGGTTCCTGTTGAAAACCCCACACTGCTAGATGACAACAGTGGATATGTAATTAAAAACAATTCGATGGAAGGACGAGTTATTACAAATGATATCAGAGCCGATGACGTGTCACGTACCGAGGGTGACAGAGTACGTTGGATGGTTTGTACTAGGTACTGGTCTCATGAGGGGAAGGGAACGTCGAAGATCTGGTTCGCTAGAATATATTTTGGAGTAGAGGATGGCTCCAATTTAAGGGGTGGTATTAATACCATGATTCGGTAGGTAGGGTAGGGTTCGTCGAATGAAATATAGGTAATGGTTTTTCGTTTCCTAACACCGGGGCTTTTTCAATAATTGGCTCCAGAGTTGGAAAAAAAGGTTTGCAGATAAGCATGTTTGGGCGGGAATAATCTAGGGATGGGTGACCTCTCAGGAAGCTGCTGCTGGATGCCCGCTAAAAACCGCACACTACTAGATAACCACAGTGGCTAAGTGGAGATAATATCAGTAGAGACATGTGTCATTACAAATGATATCAGAGCCGACGAAGAGTCACCTGCGGTGGATGAGAGGGTACAATCAATGGATTGTACCAGGTGCTGGTCTCATGAGGGGCAGAGAATGTAATGGTATGGGTTGCTTGAATATATTTTGAAGCACTCCAATTTAAGGTTGTGGTATTTCAACCCCGATTTGACTTGTAAAGGTTTGCCGAATGAAATATAAATATTGATTTGTCATTTCCTAACATCGAGGCTTTTCAGCACAAATGGCTGCAAAGTTGAAAAAAACTTTGTAATTAAGCATGCTCGGGCAGGAGTAATCCAAACATAAATGAATGACATACCATAAAGTTGTTACTGGATGACCGCAACAGTGTCCATTGAAAAACTCACACTGCTGGATGACTAGGTGGCTTAGTGATGTAATTTTAATATAGTGGTAAAAAGGATTCGAACTCTAAGTCTTGTGAAGATTCGACTTTTTAAATTTAATAAAAATATATAATTATATACAAAAACTATAAACAGTGGGTGAGATGTACTGGGACTAAGGATTTGGCCAATCTTCATAACATAAGGTTCACTTATTTATTCTCTGACAATTTTAGCTCAAGAAATGTAAACAAGGACTCTATTTTTTCCAAGGTGGATCCTCAAAACATTAGTTATAAATCGTAAGCATGGGACATCAAACACCTAAGCAAGCATGACCCATCTAATAAAATAATAACTAATTAATCAAAATCATATTTTAATTAATATTAGTGCAAAAGTCATAAAAAGAATAAAATAAATTTACCCATGTATGAAGTTCGGCCTCCTCCGTCGTCCCAGTGTTGAGGTTTAGCTCATCATAGTAAACATGCTCTCAAAATATTTATTTAGGCTCAAAAATGGTTTACAAAGATGAAATAAAGAGAAAATGGTAAAAACAGGATTTTGTGACGCATGAAAAACGTCACAGAATCACTGTTACAATGAACGATACAAGAAAAGTGTTGCAGTCACTATTCCGAAGTCGCTTGAAAGGTGTTGCAAACTGTCAAGTAAATGCGACAGTTTCCAACGACTTTCTTTGACGGGTCTTTGTTCTTCGTGTTCTTGATGTTCATCAGCAGCAGCAGCAACAGAACCCGAGTTTCTGCAACTCGTGATTTCTCGCTCCTGAGCTCTCCTCAGCTCCCCAAACTCTCCACACCCCTTCTATATGACCTGGGTAATCTATTTATACCCGAAAGATGCATCGAATCTCCTCCATAACTTCAAAAAATCTTCTCTTTATTATTTTTATTCTCACGACAATAATTTCCTGTTTTAGCTTCTCCACGCGTTTGCATCTGGATTAATCTCCAAATATAACTTATTTACGCTCCAAACTATTTCTCTAGTCATCATACACATTCAGAACACGTTCAAATTCTCCAAAACTCATGCAATCCCGTGAAATATTTCTCTCATGCACGTGCTGCCCTGTTTTGCTCCATGACACGATTCAGCCAATTCTGATCCAAACGAACACCCATACCAGCTTTCTATAGTCATATCACGTCTACCCACTAAATCACGTCCAAACATCCGATCGAAATTCTGCCAGAAAAGAAATGGTTTTCCCGCCAAAATTTATTTTTTGAATTTGAGAAGAAGATGTCCTCCCCCTAATCCTGCACGGGTGTCCCTTTAGCACTTGTCTTATGGGGTGCAAATCACCACTTTTCGAGCCAATTTTGCCGCAAGAGCTTATTCCCTAGAAAAGACTTAAAAGAACTTTATTAGAAATAAAATGAGTCTTAGATAATGTAGTTATGGGTAAAAATGCGTCACACTTACGTGCTTATCACTTAGTGGGGACAATTGGTGGAGGGAAATGGATAAAAAGGTTAAATCTTTTATATTCGTCAACAAATTTTAAGTATATATTTAAAGGATTTTTTTTTTATTTCCCATCATATTCTTAATCAGATGCATACTTTCATCTGAGTTATAATACAACACACCAACGATCTTAATTAGAAGGTTTGATAACAACAACCAAAGCTTCTTAAGAAGTGGAGGTATTATTTCCAGAAGCTAACCCACATAATAAATCCAAATCTAGTATGTTACTTATCTAAATGATAGAATTTGGGCCCTTCCCATCATTAGAACTAGCCTCACATGATAAATCATGGAATAACCCATTCTCAGTCTATTAAAGCTTCTAAATTTCTTCGGGGCTCTACTAGCAAATGGTTTAACGCAACTTATTCTAGATACTTGATAACACATTCAAATGTTACAGTCGATTATATATAACAGATGAAAGATGAAACACCTATTATGAGGGAATTTTGATACTTGTGTAACTTTCCATTTAATACAATTATAACATTTTTCTTAAAATAAACAGCCTAAATATTTGTGGTACCTTTTATATTTTCAAATCCAACTTTGTAAAGGCCAAACACTACTACGGCAGTAAATTTCCTGGGTATGATTATATTCTAGTCAAAAGCTATCACTATGATCCATCCCTTGGCTGTAATATAGGGAACAAATAAGCTTTGACTAGTAAGTTTTCCAGGATTTAGAAGCATTTTAGCCAAGAGATAGATGGCGAAAAGTGAGTTTCCATTTCCATAACATAACATTATGGGTCTACCATTTGGACTTGATTTTTATGCTTTTCGGATTGTGGACCCAAAAATCTAATGAGGGAAACTCAATTTCTGACACACTAAGCCAAGGAATGGTCTTTTCGCATAAAGGATGGAGTTCTAAGCCCTGAAGCTGCTGAATGCATGGCTATCCTTGAGGCTTTACAATGGGAGAAAGATTTACAGTTTAATAATATCAACATTATAGCTGATGCGAAGCTTGTCATTCAGTCAATAATAGAAGACAATCTCCTCATTCAATGGGAGAACAAAAATATCTTAAAAGCAATCAAACACTTAAGTTTTAGTTTTAGTTTTTGTTCATTTACTTTTGTTAGTCAAGATGACAACCAAGTTGCAGACGTATTGCAAAATCTGTGAGAGAAACAACTACGTATGTTGTTCACAATAATAATTTCCATGAACATCTTTTTAGCCTGATGGCAAGGGATTTAAACATACCTATTACTTAACTTAATGAATTTTTCTTTTATCAAAAAAATAGTGGCTATTGTCTTGGCTATATTATAGCCATATAACCAGGAAAATTGTCAGATTATAGTTGATGTAGAACAACCATTAGATTTAGGATTTATATTATTTTGTGTTGTAGGGCCTTGAGCCCATGTATGTGCGGCCCATATAGATGTAACCAGGATTTATCTCATAGACTATATATAGAGGCTTAAACCTATGTAACTTGTAACTTATCTCTAATGAATAAGAGTTCTCCTTCTTCTGTAGTTCCATATTCTATTTCTACTTCAACACGTTATCAGAACGACTCTACCAACTATGCAAAAAAAAAAATTCCGTTCGAGAACTGCGATGGATTACTTCTTGAAGATTAGCGTGGTTCTGATCTTATGGTTATAATATTATGGATGCGTTACCAGGTATTTCTTTTTAACAAAAGAATTTCGTTTTCATAGTATTTTCTAGGGTTCCACAAATATAAGATTGTCAAACATAGATATTTCACCGTTAGATTTTCACGAAATATGAATATGTTTGAACCAATTAGGTATTACATACTCTATAAAAATTTCAATCAAATCAGAATATGATGCAATATCCAAACCCTGATTTTAATGAAACTGTATATGTTCAGAAAAAACCCTAGTTTGTACCAGCGTAATAAAACTTAGGTTTTAAGAATTCCAACTGTTGGATTTTCCTGTAATTTTAGTATGGTTTACCTATTGTCCTTCTTGACACACTAAAAAATTTCATAAAGATCCAACCATGGGAAATACTCAAAAGTACATGATATTTCTTGTTGTGTCTTCAGAAACGGTAATTGAAACAGTCATACGGCGTCATGAATATCTTTTTATCTAGCCGTTGGATGTCTTTGAAATTTTATTATGTTCGTAAAACTATTCTGATGAATTTAACATAGAAATTGTATCATCATCGAACAGTTTTACAATTGGTTTATGTTCACTACAGTTGGATGATGAAATTTCCAATTTTAGGGTTAACAATATATTTGGGCCTCTATGATAATAGTTTCAAGTTTATTATCAATGGTCCTGAGTAATCATATATAATGGACATGTGTACTTTTTTTAACCATGACCTTGTCAACCCAATGGACCGGGCCTTTACCAAATAGTTGACCAGACTTTGGTTAAACCAACTCGACTCGAATTTGACTTTTTGGACTCAGAAGTACTTGAGGACCTTTAAAGGGTATTTGATGTGGAATTTTGTGTACACAAGTATAATACTTCCATCATAATAAATAAATAAATATATTCTACCTATAACGATGCACCGTTCAAACATGAAGCTGAAGTTTTTACGTTTCTTAGGCGACATATTAACTTTTCAGATTATGTAATGCTCGGAATGAAGTTTTTGAAACATTCACGAAATTTTCCCCCCGAAAATTTGAATGTTCAATGGGATGGATTCCACTTGATAGACTACAAATATAGGTTACAAATTAGCACCTTAACTTTTGTGGAAAGAAATTCACAAAATGTGACTTGAGTCAGAAAAATCTTTCCATTTTTATCTTTTCAACTTCATCCATTATACTAAAGGAACAGTAGATGCTGAAATATGTTAACAAGAGATTCACAGTCTTTCGTAAGATACTCAACCCAATGCAAGTAGTTGGGATTCATGTGAGATTCTCTTGAATAAAAATGTATACCTGTTGGGATAAAGAAATTTCTCAACTTAAGGTAACTGTGGTAAGGATAATTAGGGAAAGAACCTCAAAGAACAGAGGGCTAGACGTGCTAAATCATACCAACATTTGTATACTAGAACATGTGAAAGAATACACATAAAATATGGTAGAATATATAAGCCTTTTTCTAAACTAGGACGAGAGATGTAATTCTGGTTCAAGTAATAACGATACAAAGTGAATGTATCTACCGTTCATGAGACAGAGATGTAATTCTGACTCATTTAAACGGGAGTTGGAAACTTGGTATAATATAGAGAGTTTAAAGGACAATAAACTCACTATATGTTAAAACAAGGTCATACCCCTGCTTGTCAACTTCAGTGGCAATAAGAAATTTGCCCAGTTAATAAGAATTAAATTCATTGTCTACACTTATGGAATGAAAAGTATATCATTTCCATGAGAATGAAATACTATAAAGCATTGTTGAATTATTTCCTTATATAATACCATGCGATGATTGGATCATTACATGTAATAGTCGAGCGAAGAAATGCGCAATCTTCGTTGCCTAATTGGTATAAAGATTAAAACTTACATGAGCTCTGTAAGAACCAAGAGCTAATCACACTTTGTTAAGTTTTTACGAAGTCTGTGAAAACTTTTATTGTATGAAAACTAACAGTGAGAATGGTAATGCATCTATAAATTACCTCCAATGAATGTGAAAGGAATCACATTTTAGAGAAAATAATGAGCCAATTAGTCTAGTGAACTATAAATCACTAATATTTGAATAGTTGAATCCATATCGTCAACGACAATGTAATGTTGGGAATTGACTCATTCAAGTTTTGACATAACCATAAAGACACTTTGGTTGTGATATGATGTTTTGTTTTTAAAGAACTCAAATGGACATCATTTTATTTGAGTGAACAAGAAAATGAGAATTACAAAGATTGAAAGAATGCAAAGTGACGGCATCTCTCACAATCAACTCTTTCTAAAGTACTAGAAACACCACCTCCCCTCCCATTATGCTTTTAAAGTAATAAAGCATGTAACTCATTTTACAAAGTCATTCTTTAGTAAAAAGGGATTGAGACCATCCTAAGATGCAAATGGTAAACAACCCATTCTTTCAAAAGAAACAAGGTGATATTTGTGAACATATCCATACATAATGCGGACCATTCAAGTGATTTATGGCTCTGGTGGATGATTCAAAGTGTTGAATTAGTTATTGATCACAAGAAATAATGCATTTTTGAAACAATCCTAGCACATATTATACAATTTAAGGACTCACCAACCTTGTCAATGTTAGATATTTACATCAAAAGTACTTGATGGATATTGCAGGTTTAATAGGATCAATGTAGAATATCCTTACCCCATGGTCTCGTAGAGGCTGCCATCAAAGGTTACAGATGGTGTCTAAGGATAGGTTATGCTTAACAACCTTCCTATAAATGCTTTGGGGATATGCAATATTACACGCATATTCACTTATTCGTTTTAGAACCCATAATTAGTCAACCATTTCTGCGTACCAGTTGGTAACTGGATATAATCCTGACATCTGTATTCTTACGCATTTTTGGTTGTTCTATATATGTGCCACTGCGACTCCACATCGTACTATAGTTGGTCATCAAAACGATTAAGTAGTTATGTTGGATATGTATTCTCAACAATTATCCGCATTTGAAACCTTTAGCAGGCAATCTCTTATCTGTTATATTTACGGATCGTCACTTTGATGAGACTGTCTTCCCGTCGCTAGGGGGAGATAAGAAAAAATATTTCCTAAGAGAACGACAAGAATTGTCGTGGTGTGTTCCCACTTTGTCTCATATTGATTCTTGTACTCCATAAATGTAAATGTGAAGTGAAAAGAATAATCGATTTTCAGAAAGTACACTGATATCGGTAACATGACAAGATCATACATACCAGCTACAAATATGCCTGCAAGGTTAGAAATCCTCGGTATGGGGTACACCATAGACTAAGGTGTTGCAACTACATTTGGTGGAAGTTTAGTTAAGGTCGTGGCTACACAAAGAAAGATTGAGAGACCACCAGGTTCGATCAATACTCACCTAGAAAGGAAGTAAATGAGTAGGGCACAACCTAATTTGTATCATTTATGAAATCACGTCATTTGATTATCTCTGACTATGTCCATGAATCAATACTGGAGGACGCTCCGAAGTTTTATGATTCTAGAGAACAATGAAATCCTAAAGGATTATGAGAACACACACGATTCAATGGAAAGATCGTGCGAGCATATTAATGATTATTTTTATATATAGTTGCTCAAGAAACTAGAGAACGACGAGATCGAACCATGCTTCTTATTGTTTAATTTCAAAAAAGAGCATATTTGGCCTACACAATCCAGGTAGAACTTGGTTCTTTGAAAAATATACAGGTATTTGGTGTGGTAGTGCTAACCAACCAAGTGTAAAGCCTATAGGACATACATGATTATTTTTCATAGAGCACAGTGGGAAGAATGAAGTCTCAAAGTATCAAGACTCGCCTTGTAGCTTGAGGTTTCTCACAAAGCCTTAGAATTGTCGTCTTGTAATGAACGTTATAGCGTTCCGCTACTTAGTTAGCTTGGTAATTTAGAAATGACTTGAAATGCAGCATATGTATGTGGTTATTACGTATCTCTGAAAGAATCAAGAGATATAAGATATCTATAAAAGTATTTGATAGCCTTTTGTTGCCCAAATCAAGTGACTCTAAACTACAGAGTGCGTTAACAGTTAGATAGAACGCTCACTTATAGATTGAAGCAATCAGGCGGATGTGGTATACCCGTCTCAGTGACTATTTGATTTGGAGGGGATAGACAAGGAAGTTTTTTTTCCTTGCGTATTCACAAGAAAGTTCCTGATTTGGAATTATAGATATCTCTGTCGATGGTACAGACATGATGGGTACTCTTGATGTAATAAGAGACCTTAAAAGCTATTTGAAATCCGAATTTTGGATGAAAAATCTGGGGAAAGCTCGACCGAATACTGAGCTTGTGGTATATTATTCCACCAGTTTGCATATGTCTAAAGTTGTCAGGCAATTTAACACATACATCCTGATAGCACTCACATGATTAGTCGAGGTTCAAATGTAAGTAAGTGACCATTTCGTCTAAAGGAAAATGACGAAAACATGTTGGGAGATGAAATTCCCATATCTAAGTACAATAAACGCATTGTTGTACTTAGTATAATAATGTACTCGACCAAATATTTCATCCTCAGTGAACTTGTTAGCTATATATAGCTTAGCGCCGATACAACGTCTTTGCAATGGTATAATGAATGTAACCATATACTTAAAAGGAACCATTGACATGAGTTTGTTTTATCCCTACAAATACATAAAGAGGACTGCTAATGGAAGTGCAATCCAAAAGTTGTTGATTATAAAGGAATAATAATCTCTTTTCCCATGAAAGTAATCAGGGGGAGACATGATTGACTTATTTACTAAGTCATTTCCTATATTCACTTTTGGAAAGTATACGGCTAAAGGATTTGTCTGGAAACTCCTCTGAATGGAATCAGGGGGAGATGCCGACATCAGGGGGAGGATCCAAGGATATGATGTCGACATATTTAACTCCGAAATATGAAGTTGTGTTGTACTCTTATTCCCTTCGATCGAGGTTAGTTTTTTCCCACAGAGTTTTTGTTACTCGGCAAGGTTTTTAGCGAGGCAACCATAACTATACCAACTACATGATAAATGATGAAGACCTGCAAATTGTATTGATATAATTGCTTGAAAATATCAGAATCAAAGAGATGTAACTCGATAGTTTGTCAAGTGAAACCACTGCCAGAACCAGCACAACAAAGCAAGGAGGCACAAGTCAACTAGTAGTATTGATACTACTATTTCGTATCAATACTAGTTGTTCATCAATATTATGTATGGGTTATCAACAAAGTCATACTTTCTGACTTATCGTGTTGTACTCTTTTCCCTTCCTCAAGGTTTTATCCCACCGGGGTTTCCCTTGTCAAGGTTTTAACGAGGCAACATATGCGAGTTCAACTCTGTCTAAGTTTTCGTAATATTGTACTCTTTTTCCTTAGTTCAGATTTTGTCCCTTTGGGTTTTCCTGGCGAGGTTTTAATGAGGCAATAGACTTAGATACGGTGGTCATCGAGGAGAGAACTACATTTGAAGAACTACGTCTGAAGCACTATATGTGAAGCACTACATATGAAGCATTAATATTGGACCGCACAAGGGGGAGTGTTGTAGGGCCTTGAGCCCATGTATGTGCGGCCCATATAGATGTAACCAGGGTTTATCTCATAACCTATATATAGAGGCTTAAACCTATGTAACTTGTAACTTATCTCTAATGAATAGGAGTTCTCCTTCTTCTGTAGTTCCATATTCTATTTCTACTTCAACATTTTGTTATTTTTTATTTTTATTTTTATTATTTTTAGAATTATTTATTTTCAAGTTAGGTTACTTTTCTGAATTTTGGCTCCCGATCCTCTTTTTCTTTTTACTAAATTTTCTTTACCCTTTTGTTTCTTCTAACGACTGAGATCTCCGCATCTCTATCGTCTAAATTCTTCCAAGTATTTTTTTATTTTTCAGTTACTCAAAAAAAAAAAAAATCATTATCGCCTTCTCCTTCACCTTTTCATCTTTGTTCAATTTCCTATCTTATTTATCCATTTCATCATCTTTTCTAATTCTTGGTTAAAATTCCTTCCTTATTTTTTCTATAAGATTCTGTGGTGGAAATACACAAAAAATAATAATAAAACAACCTATTTTAATGCCCATATTTCATCACAATAGGTATTGATAAAGACAATCACCTTAGTCTTGAAGACAATGTTCGTCGACTTATCTATACTCCAAGTTAGGTTAATTGAGATTTCTTAGGACTTAAGTAATTGTAAAAGGAGATAAGCTTATTGTAATTTGGATACAACACATTAATTATTATTATGAATCAATATTGATTTTCTCTACAATTCTTCTACTTTGCTATCAAATTTCATTATTCATGCTTCCGTTCTGCATTAACTGGTACCAGAGCATGTTATATCCACAATACTAACATCTCGTAATATGAATAATTTAAACGTTTAGATACAAGGTGGAAGTCAAAGCAGATAATATAGAATGTAAATGCTGGTTTTTATGAGTTACACAATACTACTATTACGGATTTCAAACTATAATCTACTCAACTGTTGATACAATCATCTACGTGTCTAGTATTTTGAGTTTTGTCCTAAAGATTGGAAATCTTGGTAATCATAGACTATCTTATCAGAGTATGTTTTACTTCTATGTTGTGGTTTTTATGCTTTGCTTTTTCTTGTTTTATGGTGGTGGTGCTAAATAAATAGAGGTAATAACATATCTTTTTGACAACCAACAGTCATATTAGAGCTTACTGCTTGAAGTAGTAACCTTCTTACAGTTTAATCTAGTAGTACTTCTAGCAGCACGCTTTGGAAAAATTCTTCACTGAATAAGTTATGAGGTAGTATAGTTGAAAATACATTATAGGTGTGGTCTTTATGTTTAGTTAAGGTGACAATTTCTTTATGCTTCTTTATGGTGGACAGAAACATGTAAGATTAAAAAACTCACCTCTATTCTCTATACAAGTAGTGGTGACGGTTAAGATGGGTCAAAATACATCATGGAAAACTCGAAGACTACTTCTTTTCAAGATGGCGGGCATGATGTAAGACACATTCTTCGTTATTTTCTAAATCCGGGACGAATTCTTTTCAAGATGTTGCATGATGTAGGACATCCATTGGATTTAGGATATATACTTTTTTGTCATTTATTGTCATAATTTTTGTTTTTTCTTATTTTTAGAAATTATTTGTTTTTAAAACTATTTATTTTCCAAGTTAGGTTAATTTATTTTTTAGGACTTAAGTTACCGTTCTCTATAAAAGGAGAAAGGTTTATTGTAATTTGGATATAACACATTATTATTGAATCAATATTAATTTTATCTACAATTCTTCTATTTTTGCTATAAAATTTCATTATTCACGCGTGCTTCTGTTCTGCATTAAGTGGTAGTAGAGCTTGTTGTACACATAGAAGTGTTATTTCGGAATATGAGTAATTCAATGATTATGCCACATTTATGTTATGGGTTTACTTTTACATTTTCTTGTATATTTCTTCATTCTTAGCAAATATCTCTCCCAATATAAAAAAAGAAGAAGACGAGTTTGTTGGTATTTAACAAAATAAAACTTTTATATTTTGTTGACAGTTTTAAGTATAGATTTTAAAAAAGATGTTTTGTATTTTTTCTATCGTATTTTTAATGAGGATACATATACGTTCCTTTGGGTTGTAAAACAACCAAAAAGTAATACAACTCTCAATAAGTGGAGGTTTGGCGACCATGGAAAAAAATGTTTTTGATTTCCAAGATGTGGAGGTATTTTTTTCCAAAAGCCATGAGCAATGAAATTTACTTCACAACCTACATATTCTTTTTGATAATGGCATATGAGTCCAAGGAGAATCTTTAACAACTAAATTTCAAGCTTGGAAGTTCTTTAGAGAAAGTAAGATACGACCTTTGCTAATATTTGCAGCATGTTGGTCAATTTGGGATGAATGAAGTAGGAGAGTAAGTTAGCTAGAAAAGAGGTAGTTATTACATATATGAAGTCAAAGCTTATATTTTCCTTTAGGATTTCACAGGCAAATGGTTCAACGAAATTTTTCAGAGATTTTATAACACATTGAAAACTAATTATGGATTGCATTTTAACAGATAAAAACAACTAATATTAATGCATTTTGATGTTCATGTAACTGATTAAAGACCAGTCAATATAATTTTAACCTTTCTCTTAGAAAACAATCTGAATTCATGTACCAACTTTTGGGTTTTCAAAACGGATATTGCTTGAGAGTATACTAGATTCCATAGAAGACAAAACATTCATTTGTAAGAAATTAGTGTACCCCAAACCGATACCCCCATTAGCAGCCTGTCCAAAACAACTTCATGAATGGAAATTCAAACACCCAATAAGCATGTAAGCCAGTGCTACTCTTAAAATCCATTTCCAAATTGAGTTATTTTCCAAAAGAAGCTATCCAATAAATAGTTCGATACATAGCAAATTTACAACATTGCTCATGATGGGCGATTAACATGAATATTCTTTCTTCCCTGCAGTATCACAATTATACCCTTTACAGCAAATAAAATCGGTTAAAGCAAATATAAAATTGGCCTCGAAGTTCAAACAACCACAACCACAAACACTTCTTAGCTTCTAATAGCGTTCACGTTTGGATATACATCCAGAAGTACCTTTTTCACTTTTAGAAGTCAAAAAACAAAAAATTAATTTGAGTGTAAAATTTCAGAACGCCTTCTGGAAGCAAAAAAATTTTACTTTTTATGAAGCAAACTATCTTTGTATCGGCCTTCAAACACGCTATAAGCCTTTACAACTAAAACTTTGCTTATTTCCCTGACAGCCAAACGAGGTCATAAAGAAAATCCAGTGACTAAAAATAGGTCCCGAAGAAAATCCAGCGACTGAAAATAGGTGATATCATGATACCTTACTGACAATAACTACCGGGCGTTAAGCCAAAAAAGGTCTAAGATCCAATAATCAAATTAATCATACGCTAGGTGCCTAGGTCCACCTTAAAAAAGAATTGAGCACTGCTCTAATCCATTGATCAACGGCTAACATTCCTCATCCAAAACATTTCCACTTTCCTAGCGCAGTAAAAATTGAACCACACACAAATCCTAAACTACCCTTACTTACCAAACAAAGTTTGCTTACCGTGTTAGCTCGGCACACCTTTCCAACTCAAATAGAAACATAATGTAAATTGATTTAAAAAGGAAGGCCAATTTAGTAATCTAATAAAGGATCCATAAAAACACGAGAAATATATAAAAGATGAAAAAGAAAAAGAAAACAACATCAGAAGTTAGCGCAGAAAGTGAAAATCAAAACAATATCGAGGAGTTTCCTGAGTGAGTGAGATCTACAGAAAGACACACACGATGAGGATCCGTAAACTCATCGCTCAGAAAAAAGTGTGCCCAACCCTTCCTTCTTCAACTCCGACAACAATAGCAGTAGTCCCTGCTTCTAGTACTGTTCAGTCTGTTCCAACTATTTGTGAGGAGGAGGAGCGTGTGAATAATTTACAGACAAAAAAGGAAGAAGTTGGTGTTTGCGAGCTTAATATGTCACTATGGGATGTGATTCCAGCTAAAGACCTTCTCTATTACTTCTCAGATGAAGATTTTAAGGTTAGTTAATTACTTGTTTTCATTTCTCTCCATAGATCTTTGTTATTCGAAGATAAATTGGTTTTCCATGGGGTTTAGGGTTTCAACATTTTGGGTTAGTAACAAATATAGAAATTCGTAGGATTGATTTAGGGAAACAAGTTACGGGATTCATTTAGTTTTCTCATTTTGGTTATCGTATTTGAGCTCATACATGGTGGGAGGATGCAGGATTTGAAGTATGAGGAAGAAGAATATGATGACGATTATGATGATGACGATAAAATTGCAGACGAATCAGTAAATGCAGAAGAAGATCAAATAAGGTATGTTGTTTAATTCCTACTGATTTCGATTACAATTATTTGAGTTCATGAATGAAATGAAAAATTAGGGTTTCGTTCGTTTCCTTATTGGAACGAAAAATTATTTGTCATATAATAAAAGGAAAGATATAAGAAACCATAATTTATGTTTGTTATCGGGAGCTTTCGAATGATTTGAACTAAAATGGAGCTTGTGATTCTCGGAAGTAAGGAATTTGGTTGATTAGGGTTTTTCGTTTTTTTCATTTTTGGTTGGGCAGTATTGAGAGAAATGATGTTGAATCCAAAGAAGACGATGAAAAAACTGAAGAAGAATTGGTAGAGAAACAATATGCGACGGCGTATAAAAGGAAATTATGGTTAAAATCATTGACGAAGAAGAATAATGAGAAGAGGAAAAGAGATTGCGGCGACGATATTGATAGTAATGTAAAGGAGAAGAAGAAGAAGAAGATGGAGAATGGAGTAGTGTATTGTTGCAAAACTGATGGGAAAGGATGGCATTGTCGATCGAAAGCACAAAAAGGGAAGCCATTGTGTAAACATCATTTGATTCAAATGCAACGTCATATAGATGATCAAAGAGATAATAATCAAAAGAAAATTCAAAAATTGGAGAAGAAAACAGCAAAAAGAGGTAGACCACCAAAAGAATCGAGCACTAATACTACTACTATTCGGGGCAGAAAGAACAAGGGGAAATTATCGGGGGAAAAATCATCTGAATTTGTTTATTATTCCGGGTTTGGTCCGTTGTGGGGTAAGAATAAAAGAGGAAGACCACCAAATGAAGTTAAGAAACAACAAGATTCAGAAAAGGAAGATGCAGAAGAGGAAGACGCAAAAGAGGAGGAATGTGAAAAATTAGAAGAAAGGCAAGAAGTTATTGATGAAGCCCTCCCAATTGATCATCCAACAAGTCCTAAAATGAATATAGCGAAAGAGGAAAATGTTAACAATAATGGTTGTATGTTCATCGATGACGAGTTTGATGACTCCGATGACTCCGATGAAGATTGTAATGGTGTTAATGTCAGGAAAAGATATCGAAAACCCATCAAAGCCAGATCACTTGCATCACTGTTTTGAACAATTTTTAGTTTTTGGTTATTGTTTGCTTTATTATTATTTTCCTGTTGCCCACTCTAGAACAAGGGAAATACTGTTGACCTTGTTCTAAGGGTATTTTCGGTATTTCCACGCTGGAATGAATGTTTTAGGGAAAAATAATACTGTTACCACTATTTTAATCTAGAACCACAAGTTTCATTATTTTATCTTATGTGATCAACGGTTGTGAAGTGAGTTGATTCTTTGACTTGCTTAAATTGAACAGTAATCGTTGAACTGGATTGACTTTTGCGTTATCTAAAGACTTAAAGGTCTAGCCAAATAAAGTTCTCACGTTGAACGGTGAGGAAACTCTCATTTCTTATTGGCCGAAATAAACCTTTTTCGAGTTTTGTGAAACGAGCGTTTTGGCGAGGACACTTGGCAGTGTATGATTGATTTCAGAAGAAGGAAAATATTAAAAAAAATGAAACCAAATTCAATTTGGAATTCATGAAGTGACAATATTTATATGAGGACACTTGACAACATATGATTAGTTTAAAAATTACAAACTTAAAAGGAAAATATAACTTATCGTGTTTAGAAATCGAGTAATTATTATATTATGACTATTTTTTTCCAAATTAATATATAAAGGGGAAAAAAATCACATATTTTCTACGAATATAAAAGGAAAAAATAAATAAAATTTGCACATATCCTCCACCTATTTATTGTATTGTCCGGCCACACCAAATTAAAAGTACATCTCCACGGGATGGGGCGAAACCCCGCGCACGCCAAATCAAAAATGCATTGCCACGGGGTGGGGCGAAGCCCCGCATTAAAATAAATAATAAATAAAATTTGCACATATCCCCCACATATTTAATGTATATGCCCCGCCACACCAAATCAAAAATACATCTCCACGGGGCGGGCGAAGCTCAGCGCACATCAAATCAAAAATGGATCGCCACGGGGTGGGACGAAACTCCCCGTACACCAAATCAAAAATACATTGGCACGGGGAGGGACGAAGCCCCGCGCATACCAAGTGAAAGAAAAAATGTCCGGTGCGTAGCAGGGGCACGAATCTAGTTGTTTTGTAACAAATAGAAGGAAATCGAGATCCGTGGTATGGGCCCCACTCCCCTTAATAACTTGAGATAAGGAGGGCAGTCGTTGGAGGATTTTGTTCTGCTGTTAACTTGACACACTACTGATATAATAAAACACTGTGGGAAATGCTATTTGCACACCTAATTCTCCATTGGTTATCCACACCCAAGAGGTGGTGGGGAGAGTGCGCCATTCTTCTTAAAGACCATGTGATGTGTCACATGATCACATCCCATATATGAACATGAGTTTTCAATTTAACTTTCTGGGTATATTGTAGAGATTTCCGAAGGAGATTCTCGAATTGAAGTCGTTTCTTGTTCTGAAAAAACCAACACAGTTATAGTAAGATTCGATTAGGTAAACTGACAGTAGCTTGTCTTCTTCGATCGTCTTGCTTTTGTAGTCTTCTTGTTAGAAAATGCAGATTACATGAACTTAGATTAGGTAATTTCGTCCAGTCTATACCTTTCTAATTTTTTCTACATACTCTATCATTTCATTTCTTTTTCTATGCTGCTGTAAAACAGATCCCCATTTCACTGCAAAAATCATCTCGGATTCTCATAATCTTCTGCTTTTCTAGAATTAACTGTTGACGGACTCCAGATTAACCATTTCTATCTAATAGGGTATGTTTTTTCAATTTTCCAAGATCACTGTAACAAGCTCTTATTTCACTCTTTCTCTGTTAATTATCTCATGGTTAAAATATGAATCCTTAAGAAACGAAGATAGTTAATTACGATACTGCCAGTGTGGGATCCTCCTGACATTTTCCTCATCTACAGCCGGCCCCGGCCAGAAGCAACAGAATATCAAAAAGCAGGGCAATGGGGGTTTAAAACTTTAAATACTCACGAGTCAGGATCTGAACAAATTGAAGTCTAAAAATTGCCACGTCTACTGTAATAGCTAGATTTGTCTTGATATGATATGGACCCATTGTACTTTCAAGGCACAATGTCCAACCTCACTAAGATCAATACAACTTTTTCTCTGTATCAAAAAAAAAAAAAAAAAAAATGGACCCATTATAAAACTAACCTATGAAGCACGTATACTTCAAAATTGGTGACCTATCCGTATCGGCGCCGTATCAGTATCGAATACTTGGGGATACGTATTAGATATTCTGGGATACCTCTCAGATACTCTATAAGGGGATACTTCCTATAATATAACATTTATTTTTTTATACAAAATCTATATATTTAAAAATTTATACATAAAATCTAAATATTTATAGATATTTGTACTCATGAACATATTAGAATTATTATATCTAAACCTAATAACTTGTTGACTATAAAGAAAAAAGACTTGACATTTTTTATTATGGTGCTTCAAAAAAAAACGGTGTTAGAAAAATCTAGGCTTAAGGCTTATTGGACAGTCATGTTCTTCATGTTGTTTAGAGAGAAATCGGAGTACATATGATTCTATCCATTCAATTAACATAAGTAAGACTGAAACCCAAAATGCGGAAAATTTCATGTTTGCTCACTTTAATATTCAAAATAGTATTTATCGGATTTTTTTATTTTATGATTTTTTAGTAGAATGAATTATCATTATATTTAATATTTATTTAATAAATACACGTATCCCACCGTATCACATATCCCCATTTTATGAAAATTGACGAATCCCCGTATCAATGTCACCGTATCAGTATCGGTGCATCATAGAAGCTAACCACGTTGTTTCAGTCTTTGGTGATTGTGGTGGCCATGATGCATCACTCTTTTTGATTTGGGAAAGTGGATCCATGGCACTAATGCACATTCCATTGGAGCAAAAATACACGGATGATACTCTATTATTTTTTAAAATTTACATTTCCCTGACATTTGTTTGTGATTTTTTTTTCAATTATATCCTTGAAGTGTACACTTTCTCTGTTTGAGATATAATAATAATACAGTACTATAAACCATTATCATAGCCATAGACGGTTCAACACAATTTGTTGGAATTGCACTTTTTGTTGGGAGTTTGTGGGAAACAAACAAGCAAAAACACAAGAAAAAATAATCTACTGATCTTAATTTCAATTGTTAAAAATCAGTTGATTATCAACTACTCATCTTCAAAGTAGTAGACGGTGGTATTATATGTATCCGAATACACCCATTTTTGATAGGTATGCAAAGCTTTGCTAGAAGATCATCTTCCCAAAATACTAGCTTCGAGTCCGATATCATTTATATTTTTTCACAATAAAGAACGTTTAAAGTGTGACATAGAACATGTGAAGGGATCCTTCCTCTTACTTAGGATATCTGATGTCATCTTATTTTCTTGAAAGTGATATTAAGATTACATAAAAGCATACATAAACCTAGTACTCCTTCCGTCTCATTATTAATTGACCTATTTACTTTTAGATTTTGTCTCATAATAGATGACCTATATCACTAAAGAAGAAGATATTTCTAAAATTATCATTTTAATTGATTATAAGACATATAAGAAATATGCATAATTTGGTAGGCATGTTTATATTCGTTACGTCGGTGTTTTAAAATGCTTTTCGATGGTATGAAGTTTGCCAACTTCCGTGGTGTAGTTTGAGAGATAAATCATTTCAAAATTTCACCAGTTATTATCCATAAAGGTATAATTATAAAAAAATACTTACAAGCACTATTTTCCCTTCCTTACCTTAAGAATTGTGTAAACTTGAATTAGATCATCTAATAGTGGGACAGAGGGAGTACTATATAGTTCAGCTCAACACTAGCCGAGTAGCCAAGTTAATGTCTTTTGAAACCGACATTTACTAGGATGGGTAGAACACATGGTACGTATTTGCTTAGGGAATGGGTCAGAATTCGATCTTATTCTTATATCATCGCTCTCCAGACAGCAAAATGCCTTGCTAGGGTGGTTAATTCCTAAAGTTGGATTTCTTCTTCTCAAGGCAAAACAGTTGTATTTGTCGACTCTAAGACATAGTAAAACCAAGAAAATCCAGCGTCATACAGTCTAAATTTTTATTTCCAAGGTAAAGTGTTCACTTTCACCACCACCTTGCTGATTCACTTGCCTCAAACAAAAGCAAATGGGGCCCATCATAGACAGTACTACCACGGTACCACCAAACCACTGAAGACGAAATTGAAACCCAATTTAGCTCCATGATGCCGTTTCTTTACATTTTCATCTTTATAAGTAAGCAGATCTTTAATTGGGATTAATTAAGGTTGTGTTTGGTGACAAACAATTCCGTGTTAACTATCTTTCCACGAGAATAAAGTATATTATGCTGGGGACAAGATCCAATGACATGGTTATATTGACATAATCATGATATGGTTTGGTTATTTTTTCTACAAAATGCAAACGACAACGAGTTTGAAACTAGATTTTTGGTGACATGTTCCACTTATATAACTCTACATTCCTGCCAAAAATGAGAGTATTCCGATATACGAAACTTCACCATCCACAAATTTTAATTTCAACCGTTGATTTTCAACGGTTGATATTCAAAATGGTAAATAGTAGTCTTATACGTCTCGGGATGCTCTCATTTTTGATAGGTATGAAGAGCTATATAAGAGGAACATGTCACCAAAAAATTAGCTTCAAATATATTGTCGCTTGGGTTTTGTAGAAAAAAATGGCCAAACCATGTCATGATTATGTCAATATAACCATGTCATTGGATCCTACCCCATTATGTTGGAACACCAAATTGGGGGATACATAAATTAATTGGGGGATATCTGCCGGCATGGTTTTTTGATGCTGTCGGCATGGTCGATGGATTGCCGGCATTGAAAAACCATGCCGACAGCTATAGTAAAATGTCCCCAAATTAAAAAAAGTATCCCCCAATTAAGTTTTCTTATGTTGTTCAATTACAAATTCCGTATTAAGAAAATGGTGGTCAAAAATTGGGTTTTGAACTTCCATCTTGTTTGGATCGGGTAATCGATAGGGGTGCCAACGGATCCAGGTAGTATACCACCCACAACCGGTAATTTTAATCGGTTTCGGGTCCTAACGATTGTGGGTCTGGTTCATAAATTGATGGAACCGAAGCCATTAAAAACCTTAATTACCCGTCGGGTCCGGGTATTTATCCGGTCCTCTAAAATCAATCATATTTTTTGATATAATCTATTTTTATATTTGTAATGTTAGCTTGAATCTTATAATTTTTCATATAAAATTATTGTTGTATCTATATAAATGTTTTTATTAACATTAAACGTAAGAAAATTGAAAAAAATTTAAAGCGAAACCATACAAAATCTTTCCAGTTTAAGTAAAATTAACTAGTACAACCGTTGCCACGGTGGGAGGGCCGACCGAAGAACTTGACGAAACGACACCACTACGTGATTGTACAGATTCAGATTTGTAAAAGTAAAAAAAATTGTAAAAGAAATGTTCAGACAAATTTTATCATAATTCTAATTTGTAAAAAAAAATTGTATTAAGTTGATAATGTAAAAAAAAAACTTCTATTGAAATCTTTAGAGATTCTTGAGACATCGGAACCCTGCCGAAAAGGGCATCAGAAAATAACTCAGGTGACCGGCAAAGTCAAACCGGTCACCGTTCAATCGAGTAATCTCGGTCAAAGTTAAACCGAGTCAAGATGAATCAACTCAGTGACATCATCGGGTGAGTTAGGGAATTGAGTCATCTAATGCTAATTAGAGTCAGCTAAGTGACTCATCTGGGTGGAGAGAATTGCCAGGCCAACTGCCAATTTGCAAAGGCCAAAGTCCGTGTTGCACCATCATGGTGCATCACTGCTTCACTTCCAGCCATAGTGGCCATTCATCCTGCAACAACAACATCTTCATCTCAGTACCACCTCAGTCCATATCATGTACCTTTAGCTGCAATATCAATCCAATTCTCCTTATTGTCTGCAACAGCAACACCATGCCCATTTCACTGTTAATTCTTCTCAGTTGTTTCTACCAACTCAACTCTATATTGCAGTATCACCAGAACTGTACCAGATCATTACTGCCATCTTGTAGCTTCAACTGCAATCCTCTCCTTATTGTCCTCACCAGCTCTTACTGTAACTCTAACTCAACAGCTGCATCGCTGCTTCCATTTCCTGCTTCAATTCCATCTGTCTTGCACCTGAACTTTGTATCTGAAACCTAAGCATACATCTAAGATCACCACCAACATCAGTTTCTGTAGCTGCATCTGTAACACCCCAAGTTCCGGACCAGGGTCAAACCCATATGGAGATCCAAAGTCGAAGCGTTACGGGTCGGAAAAAGACTTATTCATATAACTCTTATAATTTATTAACTACAACAAACATAATTTATCCTTTCTAATATGAATTCTTTAATCATTTGTAACAACATTTCCAACAAACTTATTATTTTAAATTACATTTCAAGCAATACAATAAAACAATTCAACCAATACAATAAAACAATTCAACCACTAAGCTACTCAATCCTAGCTTCCGCTGCGCAACTCTAATAAATCTGCAAGGAATGTCAATTGGGGGTGAGATGACAGCTCAGTAGAATGCATTCCCAATCTCAATAACAATATCAATGAGTCAAGTAACAACATGGGTATACGACATGATTTCAAACAATCAATGATACATATATTGAACTAACAAGATTACCACATAAGTATTATTTTAAACAAATCATCTAATTTAATTGTCCAATCGCGAGTTCACAATACCAATATTATTGTCAACAATTTATCTAATAAGATTTCAACATATGAGTTCATACCACCAATACTATTTTCAACAATTCATCCAATTAGATTTCACACACGAATTCATAACACAATTAATATTTCAGTGCAGCAATTCATCCAATTAGATTTCACACACGAATTCATAACACTATTAATATTTCCTACAAATACGTCAATTCGTATTAAAGTGCTTGAGTTCATAAAACCAATAAGGTTTTCCACAAATTATTCAATAGAGATTTCCACACACGATTCACAAATTAACATTGTCATCAACAAACTATGAGTCCAAAATACCATTATTATTGTCAACTAATCATCCATTTGGGATTTAACACATCAATTCACAATTCATCCATATAAGTTCACACTTGAGTTCAACAATTCATTAAATTAGATTGCACACGAGTTCATAACACCAATTATGTTTTCCAACAAATCATATAATCTAGATTTCAACACATGATTCACAAATTAATATTGTCATCACAACAAGTAACCATGAGTTCACGGTACGAAAATCTTGGTTCATACACCCACCTATCGTTTATCGGCACGGAAAGCTTCCATCGATGGTCAGGAACAAAAGTTCCTATGGGGATCATACCCATCTGCTCTCGGGGATCATTACCCGTTTCATTCACGGTACGAAAACCTTGGTTCGTACATCCACCTATCATTTACCGGCACGGACAGCCGTCATCGATGGTCGGGAAACACAAGTTCCCATGGGGATCATTACCCATTCAACTATCGGGGATCATTACCCGCCGTTAGCATGGAACATGTTCCATACAACGGTAAAACATGAACTCATTTACTTTTATAAATCATTTTTACAAACAACACAAGCAACCATGGCTTAACAACATAAATTTCTTTCAAGCATTTAATCATACAAACCAAATGCATTCATATTATATTATATATTTCATGGTGATAACTGTATCTGATCATCTTCAAATTTTCCAAGAACATTCTACACATTCATATATTACATATCCAAAATTCACACCAAACCAACGGTTCAAACAAAAGATATTCGTTTTCTACGATCATTCTAAAAACTGGGCAGGTAACATCATATTAGAAAACTATTCACAGTAAATTCATATGAATCTCAAATCAAGCAATTCCAAAGCAAAATGAAAGATAAGATGTTTATCTACAACTTTTGTTAAGACCTCAAATCATTTTAACATTAAGACTGCCTAAGAACCTCAAAACCCCAGCAAAACAAAACTGTTCAGAATTTCAGAAATCCTTATCGAAACTAAAACAAACATTCAACGGTGAATTTACGGTGGATTATTCTCAAATTTTAACTAAGGATACCCAATTATGTTATCTACTAATAATCAAGGGCTGATCATCAATCAAATGCATCTAATTATACAGATAAATTTCAGAACCCTAATGATATAAGATTAAACAAAATAAAAATCAAAGTATAACAAAGAAACAGAAAGAGAAAGGGATTAAACATTCTACCTCTCAATTGCTACAAACTCATCCTGATTTTCTTTATCATTCTTCTCCAAAAATCTCTAGATCCGTCATCTTTTTCTCACTCTTGGGTTTTCTAATTTCTCTAAAATTCTTCCTCCCCTTTCTATTATATGATCTATTTCATAACAAATATTAATAATAATAATAACCTATTTATTATTTTCTTTATCTTAATTATTTTATTTAGCTTTTCATTTTCCCTTAATTTTATTTTCTTAATCAAAGTTAATTATGTGACTTTATTTCCACCCTGACTTTCTAGTTTAAGCAACCCATACATGCTAAGGCAGAGAAAACAATGATCTAAGCTATCTTGGGTAAAATCCGCCCCGAACCGGTAACTAAAAATATCGGGTATTACAGCATCCCTGCATACATCTAAATACCAGCATCAAATATTCGTAGCTTCAACATCATCTCAACTTCCCGGTCCTCCATGTATTACACATGACATCAGCTCCATCTTTCCACACAATTCAGCAGAATCAATTCCACTTTCTGCAGCACCAATAACACCAGCTCAGGCCAGTTAATTCCAGTACCTGCAACCATTCATACCCAAGCTTCTAATCCATCTTGAGCAACAAACCACCACCTGCAACACCTCAAACTCCAGCCTCACTTCTGTTTACAACAGCAACACCACTTCTCTTAATTCTTTCCCTGACCTAAATCACCACCAGGATCCATTGACAGTATCACCATTTCCCATTTCAAATTCGAAACAAACAAAATTGACAGAAAACCCCAGTTTCTTCATTAATCTTCTCTGAATCGAATCAAATCTTCAAAAATTCTTCAAACCCTAGTTTCCTATCTGTTTTCGGCTTCATAATCTTCTCTGAATCCAATTACCTTGCATACGCAGCACGACGCCCCTGTAAATAAACATCTCTTTGTTGTTGGGTTTCCCTTTCGATAATTCTCGGACTTCGACGTGGGTGATGGGATTGCCTTTCATTAATTCTTGGACTTCGACGTGGGTGATGGGATTGCCTTTCAATAATTCTTGGACTTCGACGTGGATGGAAACCCGGAACCTTACCTTGTGAATCCATCTACAAATCAAACAAAACCAAAAAGCGAACTAAAATATGTCATGAACAACGATATTTTCTTTGGCATTTACTAAAATCTTTTAATGGTGAGAAAGTTAATCTAGCAGAGAGGTACTTTTGCTAGGTTGAATAGTGAAATGTCGTCAGTATAACTTTTGATAGGCTCTGAGCTTCCCATTACTCTTTGACTTGACAGTAACTTCCTCTTATTACTTCTAATCTAAGCCCTACTGTGCCAAGATGGTAAAAAAAATCTAGATCTGACGGTTATAGAACTTCGCCATTGTTAAGGTAAGACAGTAGCTACTCTTTCAGTAAGAACAACTTTAAATATAAGAATTAATGATGGAATTGAAAAACAAAAATTGAAGACAACAAAACTCCATCCATAGTGAAAATCAAAGCAATATTTGTAATAAAAATGCATCTTATATATATTAGCCAATCATCTCAATTTTGTTTACAAAGGTTATCATCTCAAAATGATACTGTGATTATCCCTTCAGTGACCCATATATTTAACTATCAAACGAAACCTCCTGAATGATAAATAGCATTAAGTAATGAAATCATCTACTTACCAATTAGTCCTACTCTAGAAGACAAATAGAAAACACCAAGAAAAGAAGAAACTATACTTTTCTTCCATTGAGCACAATATTCACCACCACCAATATTAACCAAATAAGAACCAACAAAAGTAGCCCAACCTCATTTTCACTAAAATTAACAAGAATCTCTGTTTTTAATCTTCCATGCTTGAATTTTCTTACCAATTTCAAATGAAACATGAGCATTTACAGTAGAATACTGAACTTGATGGATACTTAGATTCCTAGGTTCCAATTACTCCTACCAGTAAGAACATCTAATTTCACACCATCGAAACCAAGATATGCCCTAACCAAGTTCTCCATGGAACCACTTGATGACTCACTTTCAAGTCTAAACTTACTCAGATTAATCCGTCTGGAAACAAATAATTGATGTTCTGACATCAAAAGCTAATTTTTTTACCTTTCAAACATGAACATTAAACTGAAAAATAGTAGGCATTTACTTGAACAGGTAATGGTGAGAAAGTTAATCTTTGGTAGAGTTAACATGTACCTGTAACGTTGATCAATTTGCAGTATATGGTGTTTCCATTCTTGACAAGTTTTGTAATGTTTTAAGCAGACAAATATGATAAACATTTCAACCATGAACAGTTAAATCCAAGACCAGATACTAAACATCAAATGGCTTTCAATTTGCAGGAATGAAAAACTCAGAATTGATTAGACATTAATGTAAAAAAGAAAATTATTGGGTGAACATGACAACCACAATCGATCCTTGGCCACCTATAACATCTCATTTTCTCGGCTCAAATCTTTTGGATATCGTAACTCTGAACAAATCTTTTGAATCTACATCTGAACCCAAAACTATGAATTGTAATTTTTTTATTTGATCGAAATATGAATTGAAATCAAAAAAATTAGGTTTTATACCATAATTATTTTTTCTTCTGAAATTAGGTTTCTAAATCGACTAAATCAAGAGTCGCGATCAAATTAAAATGATAATAATAAATCAATTTTACCTTTCAAATCGTTGATTTAATCTTCAGATTGGTTTACTGATATTGATTCTGCTCAAACTTTTCCCTTCTTTTCAGAATTCTTCTTCAAGAACAGCTATTGTTAATGATGATTTAGTTTTTTCAAGTTTGACACGAATTGAATAGATTTAACTTGAAAGAGGAATTAGATCTGGTTGCGGCGAGATGGAGGTGGCGTTTCTCTATTGGAGTTTGGGGACGAAGAAGAAGAAATAATGAAGGAGAAGGAAGAAGCAAGAAGGAGAAGGAAGAAGAAGGAAAAAAGAAGGAAAAAAGAAGGAGGTGGCCGGGATTCGAACTCGGGTCTCTACCTTGAGTTTTACTAAACTACCCCTCTACAATTAAAAGAATTCCAACCTCCGTGTCCTTTTTTTCTATCCACCAAATTTACGCGATTACCCTTCATTTTGTATTGTATTTACGGTAATTTCAATGAGAATTGGAAACATGGAGGGGATCTTTTAACATTTCATTGTTGATTGAAAAATGTTTGGGACACCAAATCCAATCTTTTTGTGTCAATTGATCACTTACAATTTACAAAAAAGTGGACATATAAAGGTCATCCCTCGCTTCGCTCGGTCGGCCCAACAAGTAAAAAATATATATTCGGGTATCCGCCGGGTAATACCCGTTAGGACACGAAAACTTGTCGGTTCCTAACGGATCTACCCGTCGGGTAGTGATTTTGCTTATGGGTAAGGACCCTGAACCGGACCCGATATACCCGGATTTTGTACGATTCCGAGTAATCTGGTACCCGTTGGCAGCCCTAGTACTAATCGACACCCAAAAATTGAATTATGAGGAAATCGGCTAAATTGCGTGAACCAAACATAACCAAAATCATCGAAACCGGATTTCAATTCCATCCACACACTATTGGTCCATTACAATGGCCCGACCAATGGAATAAAGTCCAATCTTTTTTTCTTTTTTTTTTGCTCAACAACTAAAAGTTTATTAATCACCAAAGAGTATTATACAAAGAATACACTAAAGTTCCAATAGGAACCGGCTCAAAGAACTAAAATGAAAAGTCTTTATCCTAGGCATACAAACTAACGAAATCTGTAATAAGATTGGTCTGAATTTTCCAAAGCATCCAAAAAGGTGGGTTTAGTGTCAAAATTTATTCTTTCTCCGTTGGCAAGACTAGTACTTTTTTTTGTTAATCTATCAACTGTAAAGTTTAATTCTCTGTAACTGTGTATAAAGAACCAAGAACATAGGCTAGCACAAATTTTCCTCCACCTTGTTTTAGTATACCATGGGATCCCCTGAGTTTGAAAAGCCGTAAATACTGCTTTTGAATCAGTTCTGAAATATAAATGGTAAAAGTCTTTACTAATTTCACATTCCCCTGCATTCAAAACTTCCTTAACCTCTGCAAGGTAATTAGTGGATATTCCCAAACCATCTGACACCCGTAATAATATATTCTCCTCCATTCTTTGTACCAATAAATCCATATCATGATATTCCTGAGTTCCCTTTTGAAGCACCATCACAATACAATAGCAATATGTTTGATTCTGAAAGTTGGAAGAAAATTTCCATTGTCATGATATTTCTTACTTTTCTATTCTTTAGCCCAAATGATTTCAACACCCGCAAATCATAAGTGTTATTCCACATAGTTGACTTCATTCTCACTTCACATTCAACCGTAAACTGCAATACTTTTTTTTTATGACTTCCACATTGTAATTAGCATTTTCATACACACATTTATTCCTCGTGAACAATAACTCTCGATCTCTCATTGTACAGAAAGAAGCTATTTTCACTGCAAGGCTCTTATTTTTTGCTAAATGTAACATTTCTTCAAAGGGTTTAGGATTTAGAATGTTAAAAATCCTACCAAGCCATCTCCAGATAATCTCACTGAAATTACAATACCATAAGATGTGTTATATACATTCTTCCTCATATTTACAGAAAGCACACCTTGAAGCAAGGTTGAAGTTTCTCTTCTTTATATTTTCATCTGTTGCACAAATATTTTTAGCTAGTTTCCAAATGTTACTAGATAAATTTGGATGAACAAAAGTATTCTTTTGTGTCCATAACTGAATAAGGAATTTTTCTCTTATGCACTCCACTGCAGAAGCTACAGAGAATTTACCAGATAGAGTACTTGTCAAAATCCTTCTGTCACAGCCATCTTCTACTACTGGTAAATCCTTGAGTTCTATCATCTCCAACAACTCACTAGGAATAACCAATCACCTTATAATAGTAGGTTTCGTACCTTAATTTCAGGGAATTTCAGGATATATGGATTATCAGGATATAGTTAATTTGAGAAACTGGATCTCTTATACATTTTGCTGATAAAATTAAGCACAATTACTGTGTACTTTCCTATCATTTTTTTTTATCCTAGCATGAACCCTTTAACTTATTCATATTTATCAAACAAAATTAAGCACTATTTGTGTATATAATCCTTCATTTATCTTAATGCAAGAATTTTATCGGTTCGTGCCCCGTGTATCCATTTATTCGGGTCATGCCAATAAGGTGGACGAGTTTCCTCAGTTCGTGTCGTACCAATCCACTTATCAGGGTCATTCCGATAAGTTGCACGAGTTTCCTCGGTTCATGCCGCAAGCATATATATATTTATTACAAAATCATATTATCATACAACATGTATACTAATATTCCAAACTCAACAAGTTACGGTTTCACAACAATTCTCAATTTAACAATCATATTATCATTTCACATAAGTAATCTATAAATTCGTATAATAAAATATACAAATGCGGTCAAGGTTTAACTATATTCTATGCAACCAGGACGTTCGAAAGTTTATCATACAAAAGTTTAAAACAAAACCAACAGTTCAAACAATCGTTATTGAATTTACAATGAAATCTTAAAAATTGGGCATATTACATGATATTACCAAAATAATCATATGAAATGCATAATAATTTGGATTGGTCAAATCCAAAGCACAATGAAAGCTATCAGATATATCTACAACTTTTGTTAAGATTATAAATCATTATAACATCATTATAGGGTTACCAAATTCAATCAAAACATGTTAAAACGAAATTGTCAAGAAAATTCAGAAACATCACCCAAATTAAAACACACATTCAACGGTGGACTTCCGATGGATTAACTAGGCTTTCCTAAACATGATATTTATCAATATTGAAAGACTGGTCATAAATTGGATGCATAGAATTACACAAATAAATTTCAGAATCCTAACTATATAAAATTAATCGAAATCAGAATTGAAAACGCATGGGATACCAAATACACCCAACTTTTTCGTTCGAAAACATGTATAGACAAAACTTAATACAATAGCAAGTAGACCAACTGAATGATCCTTAACAATATGTATATGGAGTTTATATCTCAACCTCTACTCAATCAGTATGTATACAGATACAAGGTCCGTGAACCTGATAGTTAAGCAGAGTACTTGGATGATCTCAAAAATCAATATCCAAGATCAATCTAGTCGTATCCAAATAATTCAATCGGAATTCTGCCAAGTGATTGAACTTGTTATCTATCTTTCAAGATACGAATTGTACAAGAAATTAGTCTTGTAATCGATTACAATTAAGCGGACGTATCTACTTAGATTGAATACGTACAAACCTGTGTAAATCCAATTAAAGATGTTGATGGTGGATTTTCGACAAAGGCTAAAATCATAAAATCGTAAAATCATAATTTTGCGTATTTCTGACACGGCTTCAGACACGTATGTTAAATTCATATTTTAGGATTCAGACGTGAAAGCTAATGTCATAATCTCTGACTGAGCGTACATCCTCTCAGAGCAGGCATGAATATGTGATTCGTAAAGCCTCTCAACTGAGCTTTCGACACTTCGCATATTTCATCAACACTTCTATATAGAATCAAAAATGATTGGACGGCTCCTAGCCATATTGCATGCTAGTATAGAGCGTTAACGTCTTCAGGATGTCGCAATGTTCCCTGACTATATAGAATGCACATGTATAGAATCTCAATGATTGGACGGCTTCTAGACATATTGCATGCTAGTATAGAGCGCTAACGTCTTTAGGACTCCTCAATGTTCCCTGTCTATACAGAATTAATATTCAGAACGAGTATGATGTCTCTACCATCTCATACCTCGATTCTCGAATAAACGCTCCTAGACATATTGAATGCTGGTATAGAGCAATTCATAGATTAATTCTAGCGTAACATTCATCAATTGAATTCCTGGAAAATAATCTATTCTATCTCATTACTCCGTTTCATGGCTTATTCTCAACTGGATTCCATGAATTGGTAATAGATATTCAATCTATCTCATTACTCTGTTCCATGGCTTATTCTCAACTGAATTCCATGGATTAGTAATAGATAATCACTTTTCGGGCATTTGAGCCAGCACTGAGTAAGCCCCGAGAAAATAGTGTGAGTGTACTTAACAATAATGCACGAACGATCACCCAAATGCATAAACGAGCATTAAAAAATATGGACGAACGAGGAAACCTATGCAAAATAGGGAAAGAAAATAATATAAAATAAAATAAACAAGAGCATACGGGACCGGGCCAACCGGTCGGCCGGTCATGCCGTGACCGGTCCTGCCTCTTCTTTATTTTATTTTAACCTATTTTATTATTTTCCTTGTCTCATGAAAACTCCTTGTTTGAGCAAACTTCCTCGTTTGAGCAAAACTCCTAGTTTCTCTATATTTCCTCAGATGATGAAAAATAATAACATAAAATAAGGAAGAGCATGGGACTGGGCACACGGGCCGGCCGGCCATGCCTTGGCCGTGGACGGTCCCACAACTCCCTAATTTCTTATTTTATTATTATTATTTCTTCTCTCATCTCATGAAACTCCCTCGTTTGAGCAAAAACCTGGTTTTTCCATATTTCTCAAATATTGCTCAAACTACCAAAAAGCCAAAAAGCCAAATGGTCACACGACTAGGCTCCTCACGACAAATATTAAGATATCATTATTTTAATATTCTCAAAATATTGGTCGTGCGAGCAAAGTTCTACTTACTCACTCAAGAAAAATTAAGAGTTTCGGTCAAGATCAAACTCTTGTGGAAATCCAAAATATTGCTCGAACGCGCACAAGAAAATATCAAAATTCCCAGAATTAATTCATGGGCAATATGGTGACACGGGCATGCTACCTTGACCGACCAAGATCGGCCCTTTGGCTTGCAAAATCCGGTCCCACACCTGTTATGATTTTTGACCTAATTAATCATATTGGGTTCAAACTCTTTCCAAACAACTTGGAATTTGATCAAACGACCATTAGTTGGTCCCATGACCACCAAGGGCCGGTTTTCATACCCCTTGGTCTGTCCCCCTCTCTTCATAATTAGGTTTTACCACCTAATGCTCAGACGAGCACTATTTTAACTTTGATTAAACGAGCATTTAATCATCCTTTCACCAACTGGACTACAAAGGACTTTGGTGCATGCTCATTCGAGCACCTTGGAAGTACATGGTCAGGAAATCATCCCATGTAGCCGGTCCTTCTCTCACTCATTGGTTGATTTTTAGTAAATCATCAATTGATCAACAATCGATCAAAATTAAAGTTTCAAACCAAATGCATTTCAAATCATAATTATGAGCAACTTCAAACACTATTAATTTTATGTTGATCCAGCAATCAACATCCTAATTAATCATACGATATTCGGTCCAGCTACCAGTATTTTTAATTAATATTTTATTTGGTCCCGCCACCAATAATTTATGAATCGAGCAATATTTGCTCAAACGAGCAATATTTGCTTAAACTAGCAATATTTATTTGGCTCATCTATCAACGCTAAATTTCTTAAGTTAGCAAAATACACGATCAATTGGGTTTAGAACTTATTGATTCAATTATCAATTGCTCGACCGAGTAATATTCCTCATGTTGATTCAACTATCAACATTCGAGAATTATATTGATCCAGCAATCAATATTCTAATTTAACGTTTGGTCCTGCTACCAACATTTTTTATCGACTGAGCAACATGGTTCGAACGGACAACCATCCAATATTTACGATTTCTATCATTCGATCATTCATGATATACAAATAAAAAATGAGCATTCTGTAATATCTTTGATTTCCTGTTGAATACTCGACATATCAAAATAAATCCTTGATCGAGCAATCTCATCGGATGCTTGATCCGAATTATCAAAATATCATTATTACCTCGACTGGTAAAATGATATATCACAGTTCATCAAGACTCAACGTATTCCCATTATTCTGTCTCAACAGACACCTTATGCTCAATCCATGAGTCTCAGAGCATACCACATTCGTTCATTATGCTTTACTTGTCAAGGCTAAGACTCATCGTATAGTCATGTCAACAACTGACTAATTAAATGCATGTCTGCCTTGCAGGCTCCACATTCACGAGACATCAATCACGTCACATGGGGGATATTCTCTAGGGTTTTGGACTGGCGTCCTATGGCACGTGTGTACACCCACGATAAAAAAATGTGAGTAAGTCGTGCAAGCAGTTGAGGGAGTTAGCAAAGTAGTGGATGAAAAATCAACCAAGTTTCCGCACGACGTGGAACTGATTAAACCATGATTTCCCACTTTCCCAGTTTTTTACTCCAGCAAGCGTCACACTTACTGGGATCAATGTGTTTATTGTTCTTGCAATATAAATAAAGTTCTGAATCCACGATTGAACGAAGAGGAATTCTCATCTGAACAACAATTTCGACACACAAGAAATTATCACTCAATTGATCAGAACTTATCTCATTCGAACTAAACAGTTCACAAACTTGCAGAAATCATCAACACATTTACAATCCTCGATCATCATTGATCTCACACACTTATCAGTTTCCCTCCTACAGATCGACTATCATCCCTCTTTGTGACCAAATTGACTCTGGAACGGCCATTGTCTTGGTTTAGGCAGGAGTCCTACAGATTGATCTCTCGAACTCAAAGAAATCCCGTGCAGTGCATTTGTTTGAAAAAAGTTAAGAAATTTGCTCGGTCGAGGAGTCTCTTCCCGCACGGTCGTCTATTCACTTTCCTAAAAAAACAACAAATCGTTTTTTCCCATCAACAAAAGATAAACAATATAATGAAGAAAAGGAAAAAATACAAGACACCAAAATTTTTGTTAACGAGGAAACCCCAATAGCAAAAAAAACCCAGGACCTCGTCCATATTGAAAAACACACTGTATTTATCCGCTACAGACACTAGCCTACCATCAGAATTCAGACAGGAATTTCGTTGAGACCGAATCCACCCTCCAAGTGATTCAGTTACAATCGCGCTCCTTATCTCTTGAACCTTGCAAGGTTCTACGCACTTGATTCCTTTAGCTGACATCCTTTACATCCTAAGAGTTGCATCATCCGAAGTGAAAACTTTTGATACCAATCTGCCTCTAACAGATAAGCCCATCTGATTTCCAATTAGATCAAAGATCAAGGTGCGTAAATCTGTTTGCAATAGACAAAGCTAGCAAACCTCACAAATTCGGAACTTACGACTCCCGAAGAGCATCCCAAATTCTTAATCACCTCTCAAGAACAATCTTCAAAAGATCAACTAAGATCAGTCATTAGATATCTATCTTGAGGAATCACAATCTGAGACGAAGACGACTTTGCGATTACTATCTATTTTGCCGAAAAGATATTACGAGAACCTCGATAACAAAAAAGAAAGATCATGATTCACAAACTATCAAAGTAAAGATAGTCGGACCTGGCTTCACGAATCCCCAAAGCGAAGTCTTTTAGTCGAAACCTAGGTCAATAGAGGACGACTCTAGAATCAACTAGGACACAAAGTGTCAGGGATTGATTTTCCCAGTTGACAAAGATGCTCTATTGATAGTTTTCAAAGACCAGGGTTCGCTTAGAATTCAAGCTAAGATAATTTGAGAATCAAGCAAACACTTTAGGTTTTCAAGATACAATTGAAGAGTATACAAATATGTTCAGTTATGGAACCGTGTATAATGACTGTTCGGTTTGGCAAGTTAGACAAAGAACTGAAAGCTATTTGATGTTCATTTATACACCTAAGAAGTTAATCATGATTCACACACATAAGTGTTGAAGTGATCAATGAATTCTTAGAAGTGTTTAAGAGAGTTCTAACAATGCTAAACATATTAAAATAATAAGTCTTTAAGAATCTTCTGAAAATTGTCGGGACAGTTGGTACAATGGTTCGCCAACGGTATGGATTGTTCACGAGTTAGGGTGCTCCGGTTCATGAACCGGGTTTGTCAACTACTATCCTATTTATCCAACTTATAAATTCAGTTCACCACATTTCTCCAACCGGGTTCGTGAATTGTTCCCAACTAAACTTGCGGTTTTCGAACTGGTTCGCCAACTTCCTGTACTTCTGTATCTCAGATATCTATGGTTTACGAACTGGATTGCCAACTTACCGCGAGTAGAAATATCAGTAAGTTAATATTTCTCTATTATGAAGTTTGAAACATTCCCAAGTGATATGATCATTTGCATGGGTAATTTTCAACTGATCCACAAATTAATTCATAGAACTAATATTGTTAAGGACCTTTGAACATCTAATTGCTTAATCATATTTCGAAATTTTTCACAAGACAAACTTGACTCGAAACTTCTTCTTTGTAATTCTACTATAAGTCATACTACATAGTCTCAATAGATACAATGATGTTATAGTGAGTAAAATAGAATTAATGGTTCAGTTTTCACATACCTGGTACAGAAGTTCTCCAAATGTCTTCGTCGATCTTCAGTCTTCAATGGTGATCTCTGATACTCAACTAAAATTCTAACGTAGTCCGAGACTTTACTTAGTAGACTAGAAATTAAGATATAGTTTTGATCATCTAACATTGACAACAAACTTGAGATAGCAAAACTTGTGGGTTCAACCGAGCAATGCTCTAACAATAATCAACTATTACAAAAGCACAAAGAGAGAGGAGATCAAATTTCTACCTCTTTTTATACTACAACTTCCTATTGATTCTCCATAGATTTCTTTTCTAAAAGAAACCCAAGCTCCATCTTTATATCATTCTCCTCCTCCTTCCTCTACTTGTTGATTGATTTTTGTAACTCTTCCCTTTCTTTTACTCTCTATTTCCTTTTATAAACTATACAGACTAATGACAGTAATAATATCACTTATACTAATAAAGATTAGTACATTAGATTTATTATTTTCCTTAATTCTTTGAATTGTGTCTTCTATCTATTATTTATTTATTTATTATCAAAACTGAAATCAGGTAACGATTTCCACCCTAACCTTTTAGTAAGTTGTAAAAGGAGAATTTCTAAATATCTAGACCCAAGTGTCAAAACCTAGAATAAGGAAAAGGATATTAGCTATGCCGGGTAAAACCCGTCCCAAAAAGGTAAATAAAATATGTAGTTTTTTTTTGTTTTTTTTTTAACGAAATAATAAAATACGTAGTATTACATCATGTGTAAATTTCGGATACTGATATGTATCCGATTAGTCACATTTTTCGGATAAAATATTAGATATTCACGTATCTGATATATATATTTTCGGATTATACTTGATATTTAGGATTTCAGACATCCATTGACACCCCCTATAGTAGATATTGCACAACAGTTTGAAAAGAGATTGAAAAAAAGCTATATACAAACTACCTCTATATATTTTACTAAATGGGAAGTAAAAAAAAAAATTAAAAAAAATATAATGACTTTGGTCAAATGTTTTTTCTGCAAAAGATGTGTTTATATGAAAGGGAGTAAGTTGCACAGTATTAGAAAAAAAAATTGACCGATCATATTGTAAAATCTAAGCTTGTTGGCGTACACATAATTAATATTAACTAACCCATTTTTATTATACCGAAAGCCATTAAACTGATTAAAGAACATCATTAATAGCATCTCCAATGCTTGGGGTTTCTTTTTGATCAGCGTTCTGGATTGGTGGAAACTGTGACTGGTTTGTTATCTTTGGTTTAGTTTTATAGTAAGAGGGTTTGGGAGCGGAGTTCGATATATGAAGGAACCGGACCCGTTAACAGTTGCGTGCACATGGTTGACTGGTGGGCTTTTTGTTTTTAAACATTGTCTTTATCTGCGTCATCTTGGATATTCTAATATATAGTCAGTTTCATGAGATCTAAACTCTAAAATCTAAGTAACGTAAAATGTTAAACTCTAAAATCTAAGTAACGTAAAATGTTAAAACGACCTTTTTCCGAACCTACCAGTGTAACTAAGGTAAAAAACAAAACAAAAAGAAAACACAGAGGAAAAAAAAATAGCTTCATTACTTGAACAAAACTGGGAAATACATGGATAGAAGTTCTGTTTTTTAAAGCTCAAACAGAGCAAGAGATATAGAGATGCAAAGCAAAAAACTAGATTTGCCCCAAAAGGGTAATCCTTTCAACAACGAACAACAGGGAAACAAAAAGAGATTCCAAAAAAATTACATACTGTTTTAAGTCTTGGAAGAGTATGTAACTCTTCCCTTTCTTTTACTCTCTATTTTCTTTTATAAACTATACACACTAATGACAATAATAATATCACTCATACTAATAAAGATTAGTACATTAGATTTATTATTTTCCTTAATTATTTGAATTGTATCTTCTAACTACTATTTATTTATTATCAAAACTGAAATCGATTTCCACCCTAACCTTTTAGTAAGTTGTAGAAGAAGAATTTCTAAATATCTAGACCCAAGTGTCACAAACTAGAATAAGGAAAAGGATATTAGCTATGCCGGGTAAAACCCGGCCCGAAAAGGTAAATAAAATACGTAATATTACATTATGTGTAAATTTCGGATACTGATATATATCCGATTAGTCACATTTTCGGATAAAATATTAGATATTCGCGTATCCAATATATATTTTTCAGATTATACTTGATATTTAGGATTTTCAGACATCCATTGACACCCCCTATAGTAGGTATTGCCCAACAGTTTGAAAAGAGATTGAATAAAAAGCTATATACAAACAATTTTCATATTTCTACTAAATGGGAAGTAACTTTTTTTGTTTTTTGAAAAATATAATGACTTTGGTTAGATGTTTTTTCTGCAAAAGACGTGTTTATATGAAAGAGAGTAAGTTGCACAGTATTTATAAAAAAAAAATGACCGATCATATTGTAAAATCTAAGCTTGTTGGCGTACGCATAATTAATATTAACTAACCCATCTGTATTATACCGAAAAAAATTAAACTGATTAAAGAACATCATTAACAGCATCTCCAATGCTTGGTGTCAAGGTCATCCTATGTGGAGGTCTTATTAACACCTTCTTTCAGAGCATCCCCAATGCAAGGGGTAAAGGTCTTAAAATTGAATGACACCTAGGATTTAAGACTTTTTGCACCAAATTTCCATCTCCAACACAAGAGTCAAGGTCATAGAGATAGATGACATGTCTAAGTGGGGGTAAGGAGAAAGTCTAAATAAGACTTTCTCTATGACCTTGGGTCTTAAAGCCACATCATCATTTTGTCTCTAAATTCAAATAAAATTTGTTAGATAATACCTTGGGGGTTGGAGATCAACTTAAGGTAAAAAAAATTACATTTATCTTTTTTTTGTCATTTAGTAATGACCCACACATAAGAATGTGTTAATAAGACCTCCACATAGGATGACCTCGACCCTTTGCATTGGAGATGCTCTTAGTGCGTCATTGCTAAAAAAACAAAAAAAATTAAAAAAAAAAATTCCACCTAAAGCTCATCTCCAATCTCCAAGGTCTTATCTAACAAACTTTGTTTACTTTTAGAAACAAAGATTAGTACATTAGATTTATCACTCATAATAATATCACTCATACTAATAAAGATTAGTACATTAGATTTATTATCTTCCTTAGTTCTTTGAATTGTGTCTTCAATCTATTATTTATTTATTATCAAAACTGAAATTATGATGTGGACTTAAGACCCAATCTAGACTTTCTCCTCTACCCCTACTTAGTCATGTCATCCTATTTTATAACATTCACCTTTTCATTGGAGATTAAATTTTGGTGGAAAATGACGTAAACCTTAGGTGCAATGCAATTTTAAGACCTTGACCTCTTGCATTGGAGATGCTCTAAAAGCATCTCCGACAGTGGGTGCTAATAATCCTATGTGGATTTTTTATTTAGGTCCTTATAAAATGGGGTTATATATATGTAGCAAAAATAGTAATGTTTAGCTCATGAACTATCTCCAATGGTGTGGGGTCTCATTTTTAGGATTTGTGTTTTTGGATAAAGATAAAACTGATTCCTTTTTTCTATTGGTTTAAAAAAAATTATGTAAAAAAAATAATTAAAAAGATGACACGGAGGTCATTCCGAAGGTCTAGCTAAGACTTTCTCTAAGACCTTCGTATTTATTTTGACAACCTTCCTACTTTATAGCACCCACTGTTGGAGATGAATTTAATTTAAACAGGATCTAAAATCCTATGTGTCATAAGAAAATAAAACTTTCACCCTCTGTTGGAGATGCTCTAAGGTGCTAGATATGTTAAAACAAAACCTAAAAATGAACAAATAACCCGGGATACCAACTTAAACAAAAAGGAAAAATGGAAGAAAAAAACGACGGTGCATCCTAGAACTGCTCAAAAAAAGAGCGAGTATGAGCTCGCGTAATCGCTAATAAAGCGAAATATTTATAGCAATTTCCAATGGCGGAACTAGGATTCAAGGTTAAGGGGGGCTTTTGAAAGAAATTTTATGAACAATGCTAGGCTGTCGAAGGTCGCAAAAAAAATTGGAGTGTTTTTATGGTTAATGAGAAAGCGCCTTGGCAGCATTACCTATAGTGACTTCTCCGAATACATTTTGAAAAGTACCCAAATACACCATAATCTTTTTGTTTCAAGCTATAAGTCTAAGACCAAGTGTGATCTATGGACAAAGTCGAGACAATACAACAACTTGATATTCACTTGACAATAGTTACGGTACAAGACCGATTGAATATAGGATCAAAGTCAGATGATTAGGCTTAATGTACAAGTGTATTTACTTATAATTATAATAAACAATTTTAATTTCGAAAAATAAAAGTAAATAACTCACACAAAATTTTGTTAATTAACGAGGAAACCGCAAATGCAGAAAAATCCTGGGACCTAGTCCAGTTTTGAATACTCTCAAAATTAAGCCACTACACAAAGTACAATGCCAACTTCGTATAGTTGAGACCGAGTAATCTACCCCTAGTTACTTAGTTCTTTCAGTATTCCTGCGTCTACGACCTACCGCTCACGCATGTGAATCCCAAGACAGAAAATCAATCTTGAACTGCTATACCGATGTAAAGTCTTAAGCACTCAATTCCTTTTGATCGTCTTCCAAACAGTAAAGGAACAAAGCTGTTTGGTATCTACTCCAATAATCTTTTTAAAAAAGATTCGTTGATTTATGGCAAAGGCTCTTCCATTTAAACAAGTAAACTCCTTTGTCGGGTAAGATCAATCCAAATCAATAACTTAGATTCGGATTTACAACTATCATATTCAAATATTGAAGAATACCACCAAATGATAGTTGTTGATCTAAACGACTTTATGATCAGATAAATCTAATCTAAGTCGGATCCCAGCCAATCAAGATGTGTGCACAAATCACGAGATACGAAAACCAATAATAAAAATCTTTTTGTTCTTCCAATCTTCAATTGCCTTCTTATGAACCTGCACAACCCATACTTGAATCCACTTATGATCGATCACACACATAACAGAGTCTGTTAACAATGGATGATCATAAGTTGTATTTAGATCTAACAACATTTCTAAAGTTCCCGTCAGTACTTTGATCTAGTTTGAGTGACCCTTATGTCTGAAGAGAAAGCTCTCAAGAATAATCAAACTAGGTATAATCAAAGTTTCAACAACCGTTAGTCAATCAAAACAATAATCGAAAACTAAAATAACAATGCAATTATCTATTTTCTCACCAACGGTACTCGTAGAGCTTCTTCATCCCACAGAAATCTTTAAACGAGCGGTCTTAAGAGATTCCGCCTAATTAGGCTACTAGCCTCTCCGGGTAGACGGTTCACAGGAAAAAACACAGATGAAGTTTGCATGGCTCTTAGGATAGTTTGCTAGAAATGCAAACTCAACTATTTATAGACCAAGGTTGTTTGTACAACAAGAAAAATCCAAAACCGTATATATTCTCAAGATATGCATTAAGTACCTAATTTCGGTTTTCCTATTTCCAGCTAATATCCAACCTGTAATTCTGAAATCTCTCATTAGAAAATATCTAATATTAGTTTATAGCACTTAACTAATATGTTTTGATTTGCTGGAAAATCAAAAGCATATAATCGAAAATTCTTAATTAAAAGATTCTCAATAATTCGGATTGGGATCACCTTGAGTACCAAGGAATATCTTTGGACAATAAAGATAAGAATTATATTCATGTCCAAATTATGTCGACATTCTGAACTTTCCTAATTATCAAACCCTAATTCCAAACTCATACGAAACCATAAAGTAATATGTGAATATGAAGGATCGGTTTTGCTCTTGGGACCGGTTCTACCATGACTCCTAACATAGGTTAAGATCGGTTCTACCAAGTCTTAAAATATAGGAAGGGATCCGTTCTACCATGACTCCCAACAATAGCTAGGATCAGTTCTACCATGTATCCCAAAATAGGTAAGGATCGGTTCTACCAAGGTTCCCAACATAAGTCAAGAGCGGTTCTACCGCATATCCCGAACTAGGTAAAGATCGGTTCTACCAAGATCTCAACATAAGTCAAGATCGGTTTTACCAAATTTATTACCTAGGTTCGAATTGATCATCCAATAGATCTTCAATGAAAACCAGTCCAAAACGCCAATTGATTTCCTTTCGATTACGAAACAAGTTTCGTATATGTACATCTTTAAACATATGTAATCAAACATAGTTTCATACGATGAAATCACACCTATATCCGATACATAATCAAGTAACGAGTTACATAGATTATGTCGATGTCACATTTACGAAGTTCAAAAGATAAACGTTATACTTCGTAATCAAATATTCATCCTTGACACTTTGATCATACTAAAATGACCAAGTCTAATACTAGAGTATTAAATATAACCTCGCATGTTATGTTTTCAATGTTAACCGACTTGCAAGCAACGATAGGAATGGAAACAAGTCAAGTCAGTATCACAATACCTCAAGTGGAAGGATGATGTATTCGTTGTAGTTGATATGTCTTCACGATCTCCAGGTCTTCAGAGTAATACTTGCATGTCTCTACATTCATAGACTTTCTAGTCAAACCTAAACGAAGTTGGTCTCTAGTACATTTAATCAAGCGACTCTAATTGAGTTTTGATACTAAAATATGACAATCAAACTTGACATACCAACACTTAGTGGGTTCAACCGAGTAATGCTTTAACACATTTCGTTCAAGAATGAAATTACAATTGAAGCACATACACAATGTAAATAGTTCCTCCAATTGTATGAATTCTATTCACTCTCTACAAAGTTCCATAAAGATTGTAACCTAGAATAAAGAAAAGTATAACATCCTATGCTCCTTAAATGAAATCGTATCTCCTTACCCAAGGTTTTCTTGTTTCCCCTCTTCTCCTGCTCAAAAAATAAAAATAATAAATAATGTAGTAAATGTAGTAGTATGTTGTTGGAGCTTAGCTTGTTAGGCTTCCAACTAGTTAATGTAATACTCTTTAAATAAAAAATAAATAAAAAATCTTTCTTCTTTTCGCATTAACCGGACTTAAATGGCTTACAATAAGTTTATTTGATCTTCAGGATAATTGGGCTTTAATTTACTACCTAAATAAACAATAATTTTTTTTGGCTAGGGGTAGCTTCAAGCGGTCCTGGTCCAGGCATGCTTCCGCCCCCGGCAATTTAGAATTTAGAACTTGTTCTTGATATCTAATACTTGTACTTTTAAATTTGTTGAATTCAAAAAAACGGTTACTTGTATTACATACCTAAACCCCTTTCCACGAAGAAGGTGAGGGCTGACTTCCCTCTAGACCTTTCCAGCAAGGTAGCCAAAGTGGTTGCTTAATTTGAAAAACTCAGCTCTTACACGTTTGCCAACAAAATTAGAACGCGCGATTGGGGGATATTGAAACTAATTGGGGATTGGATCCAAATATCAAATCAGGGTCACCCCTTATCTAAGTATTTTATATAATTCCTAATCTACCCCTCACTAATCAGGTTTAGTGGTTAATAATAATTAGTAAAAATCTTAAGTATTTGTGAAATGATTAGTGTGTATTTTTATTTGAATTTGGGTGAGTGAGGTGAGAGTAGGAGGAGGTAAAAAAATATTTGGGAGGGAACTTTTTTTGGTGAAAATGGAGGATGATTGTGAAGAAAGAATTGTTGCTGCTAAATCTTTAGCTCAACTACAACAAGGAGCATATCTTGAATCTTCAGCTAATGACAACAACTCACAATTGTAACTCTTTGTTGATCCAACACCATTGAATGATGATTTTTACGAGCAAGGAGAGTTTTTTGAAGAACCTACACAAGAAAGTAAACTTGCACAACATACAAGCATCCCCAACACACAGGTAAAGCTGCAAAGAGGTTGAAAATTTGATTTTTTTTTCTTTGAACCCACCATTTTTTCAGCTGAAAAAGCTCGGTGCCGGCATATTAGTGGTATGAATACAATGCCGGAAGCCTCTATACCGGCATAGTATTCATACTACGACCATGCGGGCAGCTCGATATCCCCCATTTTGAAATTCAATCCGGCATAGTATTCAACCAAAAAACTATGCTGGTACAAAAGTTACTTTTTACCTACCAAGGAATATTCTACGGAATATGCTACCGGCATGGTTAAATTCAAAGGTTACCATGCCGGTAATGCATGAAAAACATACATGAAGCAGTGCCTTCCAAAGCTAAATATCGGCATGGACAGATTAATTAACTACCACGCCGGAATTGTCAACCGGCGTGGAACCATAGATAAAAATCATGCCGGTACCTACAAAAAAAAAACATACAGGAAGGAGTGTTTTCCAAAGACAAATACCGGCATGGTATATTAATTATGGGTTACGCCGGAAACAGGTACCGGCGTGGAACCATAGATAACGAGCATGCCGGCACCTCTGTTTCCGGCGTTGATTTCAAATGAAATATGTATGCCGGAAAAGCTTTCAAATTTGGTCTTCAGTTTCGGTTCAGTTCGCCCATGCCGGAACTTTGGTCGAGCATGCCGGAACTATCTTCCGGCATAGTGTTTTAATTTCTTTTGGAACTAATTTATTTTCTTTTCATTCGATCCTTAGGTGACATATATTGATCCAACAAATGCAAAGCCGCTTGGTCAGGATACGTCGTAATACTATAAAATGCCCCCGGTATGTTACCAGAGAATTCTTTTCACCTAGTATCTTGGACTTTAATAATGGATTTCTTGTAATGAACCTTCTAATCTCCCATTGTTGTCTTTATATAGGGAATAAAAGATCCAAAGGAAGCAATCGCTTGGGCTAAAGAGACGGCTATTAAGAACATGTGTGTGTTGGTGAGGAATACCCAAGGTTCAAAGACTCGTTTTGAGATGGTTTGCGAGAGAAGTGGGGTATACAAGGAGAAGAATAGCCACAAGAGAAAGGGTTATGTTTATCCAAAGAAGACCAATAGGGTATACAAGACTCGTACGAGGAAGGATAATTTCCCCTTTAAGCTTGTATTCCATCTAAATGACAAGAATAAGGAATGGGATTGTGCGGTTTGGTTCAACTATCATAACCACGGGGATCCGAAAGATTTTGTTAGTCACTCCCTAGTTGCGAAGCTAGAACCTCATGAATTGGAGGATGTAAAGAGAATGACCAGAGCACTTATCAAACCAAGACAAATTTTCAGAGGCTTCAAGGAAAAGGATAAGACCAACGTGTCTTCTCTAAGTACAATTTATAGCGCACAAGCAACTATTAGAAAGGTGGAATGGGAAGGGAGGATCGTTATGCAAGAATTTGAGAAGATAGTTTGGGATCACAACTACACACGTATCATTAAAAGAGGGCCGGACAACAATCCCCTTCAAATATTCATTTCGCATCCTTTGCCTTCACAATTGGCTAATATATGTTGTGGTGTTCTTTTGATGGATTGCACCTACAAGACAAACAAATACAATATGCCGTTGTTCAACATCGTGGGGCTAACATCGGATAAGGTATCATTCACATTGGATTGGTGTTTAATGGAAAACGAGAGGGACTATAATTATCATTGGGCATTACGACAATTAAAATTATTCTTCCGGGAAAATCAACTTACGAGGGTCATCATAACCGATCAAGATGACGCATTAATGAAAGCAATATCCGACGTCTTCCCGGACGCACAAAATTTCCTATGTACATATTATATACGTCAAAATATCATAAAAACTTGCCATGCCTTGTTTGAACCCACTAAGGCGGATATTAAGAAGAGAATGATTGTTCAACTAGATGAAGATGTTCGCAAGAACAAACTATCACCCGAAGAAGAAGAAGATGAGAGAGGCAAGATAAAAGAGCGAGTAGACAAAGAACATGCGGAAAATAATAAAAAGTGGTTGGTAATAGATTATGAGATCATCTTCAACCAAAATTACTCCATTCCATGATTTTTAGTATGTTTTAATTTAAATTTTCAAATTCAATGTAATATATTACTTGGGAATGAAATAAAAGAGCATTCTGAACGGATTTATAATCAATACCGGCATTGTAGTTTAATCCAAACCAATGCCGGTTTTCTTGAAAAACTATTCAACTGTAAGAAAATCAAAATTCCGGCATAGATTCATTTAATATTTCAATGCCGGTACTGTCCAAATTCTTTACAGGAACTTGGACCCTTTCATCCTCCAATTCCAGCATCGTTATAGAAAAAACATTCAATGCCGGTACAAGTGGCGGCATGGAATTATAATTACGTTTACACGCCGGAAACAGTCCCGGCGCTGTAGAACCTACACGTTTCAATGCCGGCACCTATGGTGTAAAGAAAACTTACAAAGAAAAACATTTCACTAGAAATCTAAACATGTTCAACATAAACCAAACAACTGGATTGTGCTTAAATGTTCTTAATCCAGGTATCATAAACCAAAAGTAAACCAAACAACTAAAGAGTTAATCATGAGGTACAAACAAAAACAAGTTCGGAATTGTTCAAAACGTAACAACCACCATCCAAATGAAGAAACACAACTAAAGAGTTAATCACTTGGTCTTTTGCTTCTTGTGGACCGCAACTTTCCTCGTTTCCCCGAACAAAGCTTTTGCACTTGGGTCTTCAATTTTATCAAGCTTTTCCTCGACTTCCTTCATTTCTTCAAGGGATAGCACCTCTCCTTCCTTGTACTTGGAACCAAACATCTTTTTCATCTTACCAAGCCGACGCCGCTAGTTTCATACATCCAACACATAATTAGTATATATATGCTAATATAAGATTATGTGTACATTAAACGACTAAGGAATTAACAATACTTACTAGCAATCCAAGAGTCTTATTAAGTTGGGTCATTGTAGGTGGTGCCTGTGTAGGAGTTGGAACCAGAGGGTTTTTATGGGGTGGAACTTGGACGTCGTTCGGGCGCACGACAAAAGGATGTGACCATTTCAGGTAATTATCAATGTAGGGGGGATCGGCTTCATCACCGTTGTTCACAAGCTCCCAATTACTAATATCTACCAAACGAATTGGTTCCATATCCCTCCAATGTGTTGGTTCTGGAACTGGATCATACACTACCCTCAACTTTGAGGAAGTTGTAATGCACTCAGCCAAGTCAAGAGCGTACCTTAAAGTAGAGGCTGTCATGAAACAAGGTAATTGCTTATATCCAAGTTTCTGCATATCAAGTTCGAGGATCAGCCATAACATATCCCTTTGGGTGGAACAACGGTCCATTGTAGAATGCAACGTTATTAAACCTCACAATTTGGTGGTTCTCTCTAATCTCCTTGTAAGGGTCGAACACAACGTCTTTGGTAGTCATCGCGTCCCGAGCCAATCTCATATCTATCAGTCGATGATTGTTATCGGGCTTCAGAATATTGTTGAACTGGTATCTCTTAGCTCTAGCCGCCTCGGGTTCGGGAAGGTCTATGATTTTCAAGAAGGGGTAGTCCTTGAACAATGTTGGGAAGTGTTCATAAGCCCACACCTATACCAATGTGGAATAATACGTATAAGAAGCAGTAAATTTTGTTTTTAAGTTCATAATAAGGGTACATGTGAACAATATACATAAGAACATAAGTTTAAAAACAAAATTACCTGGAGCAGAGTGAAATTCCCAACAAATTGGTTTGTAACAGCCATGGAGGCCCTTCTCATCTCCGCCATCAAATGTGTCATTACCACGGTGCCCCAAGAATAGTTATAGACATCTTCCAACGGATCCAAGTATTGAAGGAGGCTTGCACTAACCCTATTGCCACTAGTGTCGGGGAATACCTTAGTGCCCAAGATGAATAACAGGTATGCAACGGATGTATAACGAATTTGTGCAGGGTCTCATCCATCCTTCAAACTTCTTTCCTGCGTTTTTTCAAACTTCTCCTTAAGCAGTGTCAGCTTGATTGTGTTTGTCCTACTAGCCTTAGATACATAGAAGCTTTCCACAGAAGTTTTGTAGTCCCAACCCAACAGCTTGTTAGTCAGGGCGTGCAACTTCGACCATTCTAGGTCCGGACACTTATCTCTTTCTGCAATTGATTTGCCGATAACATTCAATCCTAGAATGTTCTGAGCATCATCAGGGATCAAGGTCATCTCCCCAAACGGGAAGTGCATGGTATCAGTTTCACCATGATACCTTTCGACGAAGAAATTGACTGTCACAGAATCACAATTCACATAATTTTCAACCAAAGTATATAAACCCGAATCTCTTACTAATGTTTGGACCTCTTCACATTCCTTAGACAAATCCCAACGGGACGCGGCTTGGTTTCGGCAAACACGCACAACCTTCTTATGATCCTACAATTAGGAGATAGTATGATTAAAAGAGTTTACATAAATACACAAGAATACATATGCACAAGATAAAAAAAATTCTTACATAGGTTTGATAGATAGTACGAGCCCACGTGTCCTTGTAGCCAAATAGAATTCTCGGATCGTCAGCTTCACCCCAAATTCTACCACGAGCAAGGTCAGGTATCATGTCATCAACATGAGGAAGGTGGGAACCTTTAACTTTTACTTTGCCCTTGCCTTTTCCTTTGCATTGTGTTGGTTGTTGACTTGGCCCACCAACTTCCTCTACAACTTCGTTTTGGCTTGATAATTGACTTGGATGAACCTCATTATCTTCCTCCTCACTTTCCTCTTCATCATGCTCATCGTCCTCAACTGTTCCAGTAGGTTCACGGATTACAAGTCGACTACGGTCACCACCAATCTCCCAAATTATCCCTCTTATATCAGCCCCCAAACGCTTTTTGCGAGCTTGATCTTTCCCTCGAGGAGGCAGAGACTGAGGAGTATCAAGACCGTCCTTCCTTCTTCTCTTAATGACAACATCTTTAGTTTTTCCTTTGTTAGATTCCTTGGCTCTTGCCCTATATCAAAAGACACACGAAATGACAACTCACATTCAGTCTTAATACCGGCACAGATTCAAGAAATACCAACCATGCCGGGACCAAAAACGACATAGTAATTTGGAAAAGACAGCATGCTGGTACACCTTTCCGGCATTGAACAACAACTATCGAAAATGCCGGTAATTCCTAAACTGTTCCTGGATACCAAAAGATAACTACCGGCACACTCGAAAAAATCCAAAAAATCCAACTCAATGCCGGTACTAATAATAATTTCTAGGGGTTTCCTGGATACCAAAAGAGCACTACCGGCATACCCGAATAAATGTAAAGCAATGCCGTAACTAACTACCGGCATATCGTTCAACCTAATTTCAATGCCGGTACAGAACATTCAGTTTCAGGTGAATTTGGGTTTCAAAACGGCATTGTATTCATACTAAAATCAATGCCGTAACTAAATACCGGCACTGCCTTCATTCTAAATTGAATGCCGTAATCCATAACCGGCACTGAATTCATACTAATATCAATGCTGGTACTCACTGAAACTCAACTGTTTGAGTTAGGGTTCGCGATTCTAACCTAAACCCACTACTATAAATCGACTCAAACACTTATAAAACAGTTCAAAATCACTTACCTTCTCACGGAAGCCATAAAATCACCAATTTGATTGTCCGGAGCCTCTTGTTCTTGTTCTTCTTGCTCTTGAGCAATCAAAGCAAGCCTTTGTTCTAATTTTTGTTGAGCAATCGATTTTGACTTCGATTGGGCATCTGATTTCTTTCTTGGAGGCATGGTTATGATTTGGGTAGGTTAATCGACGAAGAAATTTTTGAATCGACGATTAATCGTCGACGTAGAACGGATGAAGAACGATGAAGAAGATGGAAGAATTTTTTTTTTTCAAAACCTAATCCTAGTGCCGGAACATATGTGGGAGAATGGGGGATATATGAATTTGGTTTTTAGATTTTAAGTTTTAGGGGAAAAGGTAGTATAGTCTTTTCATAATGTTTTTTAATTAACCAAAGGGTATTTTAATATTTTCATACCCAAAAATCACCCGTAGCAAACACTATGGGTTGGGGAAAGTAATTTATATCCCCAATATCCCCCGATCACACGTTCCAAAATTAAGCACAATTACTCCGTATACTTTCCTATCATATTTTTAATCCCAGCATGAACCCTTTTATCATACCACGTAACCAAGCCATCACGTGACACCTGATATGCCTAGCAGAGTGTCTAGGCAAGCATGCTTCTCTCATTTAAGCAGTGAGGAGGCAAAAGAAATGAACTTATTTGCAAGTACTTTCCTTCTTCGTACATCTGTTCTTTCAGCAGCTAAGATAAAGTTTCTATTTCTAGTGTCTCTTACCAGTCAAACAAAGTCTTGCATGTAAAGTCAATGACTAGAAATAGGTGACATCATGATATCGTACTGACATTAAGGTACCTACGACTGCACAGTACAGAGTTCAGCCTAAAAGGTTTAACTAAGATCCAATAAATAAATCTTACAGTGAGTGGGTACAGCTCATTCATCAAATTACATCATATCACACTAATCTACAGATCAACGGCCAAGATATCCTTATCCAGAGATTTCCACTTCATCACATAAAACTGCAGAACTAACCACACTTAAATGACCGAAACACCCTCCTCATTTTGTTATTATACTTTCAGACAAAGTTTGGCTAACGTGTTACTTCAGTCACCAATTCTGTTCACCACTTTCCCTTTGAAAGTGAACCATTTTGGTATGTAATTAATTCGAAAACTAAGGACAGTATTGTAATTCAATAAAGGTTCCCCGAATATATATATATATATATAAGTATAAAGAAGAAGAAGAAAATGAAATCACAAGTTAACCCTGAAAGTGAAAATCAAGATATCGAGTAGGTTTGTGAAGTGAGATCTACAGAAACACGATGAGGATCCGTAAACTCATCACTCAGAAAAAAATCTCAGTTCCTAATTCTTCTTATTGTAATAATCGTTCTTCTTCTTCTTCTATTCGTTCTTCATGTGCTGCTGCTGCTGCTACTAGTACTGTTTCAACTTCAACAACTAGTTCTAAGGAGAAGGAGGAGGAGCGTGTGAACAATTTACAGAAACAGCATGTTGGTGCTTGTGAGCTAAATATGTCAGTATGGGATGTGACTCCAGATGACGAGCTTCTCTATTACCGCAAAGATGAAGAGATTTCTAAGGTTAGTTTATTACTTCTTTTCATTTTCATTTCTCTCAATAGATCTTTGTTATTCGCAGAAAAGAAAGGAATTGAATTTTCATTTATGGGGGTTTTAGGGTTTCAACATTTTGGGTTCGTTAGGGTTTGTAACAACCATGGAAATTAGTTGGATTGTCTGGGTTCTCTGGTTTCTCTTTTTGATTATCGTATTGGAGCTCATATGGGAGTGTAATAATAATGGAGCTGCAGGTTATAAAGAACGAAGATAAAGAACAAAAAGATTATCACGATGAGGATAAAATTACAGATGAATCAGTTGATACAGAAGAATATCAAATAAGGTATGTCATCTATTTCTTACTGATTTCAAATTTTCAATTACGAATTATTTTGAGTTCATGAATGAAGAATGTAGGGTTTTCATTTGAACACCATTAATTATCTATCCCGTAGTAAAAGGAAAGGTTTAAGAAACCCAAATTTCTGTTTGTTATCGGGAGATTTGAACTGATATAGAGTTTGAGATTTGCCGGAGGAAGTAAGGAATTTGGTTGATTAGGGTTTTTCGTGTTTTCATTTTTGGTTGGGCAGTACTGAAGAAGATGATAGTGAATCCGAAGAAGATGATGAAGAAACTGAAGAAGAAGAAGAATCGAAAGAGGAACAATATGCAACGGAGAATAAAGGGAAACTAGGGCTAAAATCAGTGACGAAGAATGATGATGATAAGAAGAGGAAAAGAGAGTTCGAAGAAAATCATATTGAATCCGAAGAAGACATCGAAGAAACTGAAATAGACAATGAAGGGAAGATAGGGTTAAAATCAGAGAAGAAAAAGAATAAGAGGAAACTAGAGAATGATTCCGATTACAATATAGATGATTATGAAGAGGAGAAGAAGAATAAAGAAGTGTATTGTTGCAAAACTAATGGGAAAGGATGGCATTGTCGATCCAAAGCACAAATAGGGAATCCATTGTGTGAAAATCATATGATTCAAATGCAACGTTATTCAGATTATCACTATCATCAAAGAAAATTGGCCAATAAAAGAATAGGTAGACCACCAAAGGAATCGAGGACTAATACTAATGATACTACTACTAATCGGGTTAAAAGAAATAAGAGGAAAAGAGGCAGATTATCAAACAAGGGGAAATTATCAGGGAAAAAATCATCTGAATTTTATTATTATTCTGGGTTTGGTCCGTCATGGGGCAAGAGTAAAAGAGGCAGACCATCAAATGAAGTTAAGAAACAACCAGAAGATTCAGAAGTAAAATTAGATGAAGAAAGGCAAGTTATTATTGATGAAGCTCTAATTACTCATGGAATAAGTCCAGTGAAAGTCAAAGAGGAAAATGTTAATGTTAATGACAATGGTTGTATCATGTTCGTCGATGACGAGTTTGATGATGATTATAACACCGATGAAGATTGTAATGGTGTTAATGGCAAGACAAAAAATCGAAAACCCATCAAAGCTCGATCACTCAATTCACTGTTCTGATTGAACCTTTTTTTTTGGTTCGGGATTCAATTTTTTGATGATGTCCAGAGAGATACTTTTTTGACGTTATTCCAGGGGTAAATTAGTAACTTTTGGTAGTAGTGGTGGAGTCATAGGATAGAGCTTGTCGTGGATGGGATTGGGGAAGTAATTAACTTATTTTGTAAAGGGTGTTTTAGACCTTTAGTGGAGGTGTTTTGTTGGGTATCGAGAATGATCTAGGACCACGAATGTTTGTTGTGATGAATGGTGTTGTCTACTCTACTATGTGAAAGGGAAACAACATTTTTTTTTTTTAATCTGTCTTTTTTGTTTTTGGCTCAGTCTGATACTGCAAATATTGGTATGACTAATTTTTCATTTGTATCTGTCTGGCTCGTTAGTTTCTGACTCAGTAGTAGAGCTTGAATTTCACCAAATTTGACTTGCCAATTTTGTTAGAGCTTAAAGTTAAATTTATATAAAGCTGACTCGTAAATTAGCTGAATAAGGAAACATGTTCAAATATGTTGACCAGATTTCCTTGACTTTTCATGTTTAGAGAGTCGTTTTAGGCTTTTGAATAACAAAAGACAGGAGAAGGAGAATCAGAGGATCGTGTTTGTGGGTCCCCACTGATTCCCGTAATCAGTTCGTGGCACGATATTTATCGATTTATTCTGTTGGTGCAAGCTGTTTAGTTGTTATGTAGTGCAGCTAACGAGAAGCCGACACCTGGTTTACTTGAATAAAAAATTTCACAAGCGGATAAGTGTTGAGGTATATATTTAAAAACATAGTTTTGTAATAATGTACAAACTTAGAGAGATAGTGTGGTGGTAATATTTCCGAAACGTTTTTGTCAACTTAATATTCTCAATTAATTTCATTAATTTTGTAATTATATTCTAGCCGTTTTATTACTGTTATGAAGGATTTTAAGTAGACAGTTATTACTGATTTTATTCTCATAAAACCGCATTGATTTCCTTTGAGTTATAAAAAGACGGTTTTTTGGAGAAGATGATATACTAAGTTTTCATCTATTGAGTCTGAGCAAGTGTTAGAAAGAGTAAGAGTTGGTTTGATTTCTCAAGGTGCAGAGAAATCGAACAAGAGAGTTATCAGTTGTTTTATCCCATAGGGTTTTCGACAAGAATTGACTGCTAGCAAAATCAAGAGGCAGAGTCGCGAAACACCTTAAAGATAGCGACTTAGTCCGCGACTCAGCTGTTTGAGATTCATTATTATGTAATCTGTTTTTTGTGTACTGTTTCCAACAATAAGTGTGTACCTCAGTAGTTCTTGTCTAAGGCACTGAGCACCCAGTTGCTTTATGACACGAACCACCCTAGACCTAGTAGTGGCTCTCGTAGGAGGCTTGGGCGTTTGCCGTTTGGGCCTCTGTTGTATTCTCTAGAGAAAATGAAAGTGCAAATTGACCATCTCTATCACTTTGGAATTGAGCAGAAACGGTCAGAACTCTACATAAAAATAGTTCTTGTACTTTATTTTATTTTGATTCAAAATGAAGAGATATATTAATTCAAGATAATGTATACATGATAGTCATGATCAACCTATGATTGTATTTCCGGAGGAAGAACATTCAAGAAATCAAAATCGACCTTGAGAATTCTAGTTCTCTTGGCCAACTTATCTGCCACACTATTAACTTCTCTCTTTATAGAGATACACCTCCAATATCTAATCTTACTTAACAGAAATTTAATGTTAAGAATTAACGTCTGATTTGTCCAATGAACATACTGAGATTGTTCATTGATAGATTTTATTAGAACTTCACTATCTGGCTCAAAAATGACTCTACTTAGATTCCTTGAAACATCCCAAGATGCAGCTTCCTTCATAGCCCTACATTCTAGCTCTTCCACTTCCAGACCTTCTATCATTCCTCCATCAAAGTACTCCCTTGAGCACCAATGCAGATACCTGCAAAATCCCTTACAACTAAACCTATGCCACCTTGTAAATTTTCTTCTAAAAAAGATGCATCAAAATTAATTTCAGGTAATCAGTGTCTTGAGGTTTCCATTTCAACACATGCAATGAACTGTTATTGCTAGTAATATGATTAGCAGCTAGGGAAGTAAGTCTATGAATACCATCTAATGACAACATTCTGTTAGGATTGATATTCTGAAAAACTTTAGAACATCTATCCTTCCAGATAGTCCATATAGACACCATAAGAAGCTTATTTATTTCATGTCTAGTAATACTTGATCCAAAACTAATATTGTTTCCTGCAGAAAACCAAGATATAACCCAATTTCTAAATGAGCCATGCTGAGTCGGAATATTACTCACATTAATATTTAAAGCCAGCCAAATTGATCTAGCATATGGGCATTAAATAAACATATGATTAATTGACTCACTGGGATGATTACATAGACTACAATGCAGTTCAGTATCTGGTTTGTATCTAGAAAGTTTATCTCTAGTTGGTACTATATTCTTAATACATTTCCAGGCAAAAAGCTTGACTTTATGAGGCAATGTAACCTTATATAAAGCCTTCCAAACCTGAACTGGAACAACATGAGTACCTGCAAGAGTATTAGAAGAAACAAATAAAATATTATAGGCACTCTTAACAGAAAATTGGCATTTCCTATCTGGTAACCAAATTAAACTATCAGATCCAATAGCAGAAATGGCCATAGCCAGGATTTTAACTGCAGATTCAGGAGCAAACAGGTAATTAACCAAATGCACATTCCAGTCTCTGGTTCCATATAAAAAAAAGATCAGAGATATATATATAGGACACTGTATTAACTAAACCTTCAGCTGGTAAGGATGGATGGTCCAAGCCAAGAACCCAACAATCAAGCCAAATTTTAACTCTAGTACCAAATCTTACATCCCAAAAGTTATTCCTCTTTATGACATCTATGCACCTGTAAATGCCTCTCCAAATCCAAGAACAGTTCTCATTAAGTTTTTGCAAATGAAGAATACTGCAATTATACAAGTACTCAGCACTCAGAACTTGCACCCATAATTCATCTTGCTCATTAAGAATTTTCCAAACTAGCATACAGATAAGAGCAATGTTGAAAGTCTCCAAATCCCTAAATCCTAGACCTCCTAATTCTTTTTGTATATTCATGTTATCCCATGAAATGAATTTTATACCTTTACCTACCTTATGTCCCCACAATAAATTTCTTTGAAGAGAATCAAGCTTACTAATCAAAGTAGTTTGGATTTTGAAGCAACCCATTTGATAAGTGGGTAAAGAATTCAGGACTGACTTAATAAGTGTGGATCTACCTGCTTGGTTAAGAGTAGTACCAATATAATTCTTCATTCTAGCTTCAAAAGATTGGATAATTGGGTCAAAGCATTTAATCTTAGAGTGACCAAGAAGTAAAGGAGCTCCAAGATATTTCTCAGAATCGGATAATAAGGACATATTAAGATCCTGAGCAAGACTAGCACAATCACTAGGGCTGAGATTTTTACTAAAGTACACACAAGATTTATCAAAGTTAAGCATTTGACTTGAAAGTTTTCCAAAATCCTGCAGAATTTGTAAAATATAATCAACATGTTGCATATTAGCTTGTCCAAAAATAAGATTGTCATCAGCAAACAGTAAATGAGATATAGGAGGAGCTTTACTGGAAACTTTAATGCCAGTGATAGACTTATTGGATTCAACAACTAACAGAGATCTAGATAAATATTCCATGGCCAAGATAAAGAGAAAAGGGGACAAAGGGTCCCCTTGTCTAACACCTCTAGTTGGTTCAAATTGATAATAGGGAGAGCCATTAAGAAGCACATTTATACTAGTGGTAGAGACACATTGCATAATAAGATTACAGAAATCCTTATTGAAGCCAAAACTCTCAAGAACTTTAATCAGAAAGTTCCACTCAAGTCTGTCAAAAGCTTTTGACAAATATAACTTAAGGGCCATTGTACCACCGAAACCTTCCTTGTGTTTCATAGAGTGAATCACTTAATGAGCAATAATAACATTGTCATGAATAGCTCTACCTGGTACAAAAGCAGCTTGATAAGGTGAGATCAATTTCTTAAGAAAAGGTCTTATTCTATTGGCTAGAATTTTAGACACAATTTTATAAGAAACATTACACAGACCATTTGGTCTAAATTCAGAGGGTTTCTTAGGACTTTTACACTTAGGGATAAGAGTAATGTAAGTCCTATTTAGACTTCTTGGCATATGGCCACTTTGGAAAAACCTTTGAACAACATCAATAATATCCTTACCCACTAGTTGCCACTGAGTTTGATACAATCCTGCTTGAAAACCATCAGGTCCAGGGGCAATCCAAGCAGGCATATGTTTCACAACATTCTCAATTTCATGCTCATTAGGAACAACAGTCAAAGAAATATTATCAGCATCAGAAATGATTGTAGGTAAAATATTAAATGCATCATCAGGTATAACAGGATTAGAGGTACAAGCTACATCACTAAAGTGATTGGTAAGGAGAGCAGTAATATCATTCCTATCCATGATCCAATTACCATTAGAATCACAAAGAGCATTAATATTATCAGTATGCAATCTTTTATTAATTATATAATGAAAATATCTAATATTATTATCCATTTCAAAAACATGATTTATCCCTAGATTTTTCCTTATAAAATTCAGATTGTATTTTATACCACTTTTCTAAATCAGTGACAATGGCCTTAACTCTAAAATGCTGACCATCAGAAGTAATGTCATTTTGAGCAGATTCTAACTCTTTCTGGAGATTATTGATATTCTTTTGAATATCACCAAACTCCATTCTATTCCAGTGTGATAAAGTCATTCTAGCACTATGTTGTTTTTGGTTTAGCATATGAGCAGGACTTCCATGAGTATCTAAATTCCAGGACCTCTCAAGAGTATGCTTAAAGTTATCATGTTCTATCCAAGTTCTGAAAAACTTGAATGGTCTCCATAAGTGTTTAGGAATAGGATCAGTGATGAGCAAAACAGGGCAATGATCAGAAGCAATAAAATTCAGATGCAAGAGCTTATCAATGGAGAAATTTAAGGACCAATCATTATTGCTAAGAGCCATATCAAGTCTAGCCTTCTTAGTACCTGTTCCATAGGAGTTACTAGTCCAAGTGTAATCCCTACCTTCATACCCAATATCCAACAAACCAGCATCATTTACTTTATTTTGGACCCAAATGTTAGAGCTATTATTATTCCTATCCAAATGGAAATTCAGATCTCCTAAGATTAACCAAGGCTGTTGTACATCTCTACTAAACTCAGTCAAGAAGTTCCATTGAGTTTTCTTAGGTTCTGTGTAAGTTGAGCCATACATGAAGGATATAAGAACTTGGGGTTTACTTGGATCAAGTTTTATGAGGGCATGTATGATATTATTTTCACATCCAATAACCTCAACATCAATATCATCTTTCCACATGATGATCAGACCTCCAGCTCTGCCTATCGTATCAATACATGCATAATTATGATAGTGAACTGATTGAGCAACTGAGATCATTCTAACTTCATCAATTTTAGTTTCACAAAGAAAAATGAAATCGGGTTTTTGAGTATGAACCAAATTTTGAAATTGTTGTCTTGTAAAATTATTAGTTATGCCTTGCACATTCCATGAAATAATTTTCATTTTGAAAACAGAAGAAATTAAACAAAACAAAGGATTAAAGGGTATAAAGAGTACCTTAGCTTCCTTAATGTTGCAGTTTTGGTTATCCTTTGTTGTGACCATTTGAGTTGTCTGTGTGTTCACATAATTGCCATAGCTTGAATCAGCATGTTCAAAAACAAGACTTTCTGGAGAATTGTTCCTTTGCCTTTTCCCTAGCCTTTCACCTACTTCAGTTTCTTTTCCAACATCAATATTGGTTCCAATTACATATCCATCCTTTGGAGGAACAAAAACACTTCTCTTAATAGTATTCCTTTGATTAAATTTTGGAACTTGATCACCCCCCCCCTAGAAATAACAATTTGCTTCCTTCTCCTTTATTGACTTCACCAAAGAAATGGGGCTTTGCATGAGCCTTAACAAGATAGTCAGCAGCAGCCTTACATGCAACATTAGTATGATTAAGAATGTAGCAGTTGGGACAAATCTTATGTGGTTGCTTCTCGTAGAAAAACTTAATCCACCTGGTAGAACCTGCATTAGTAATTGCCATTACACCGCGGCCCCTTCTCAAAGGATAATTAATATCAACTTGAACACAAACTTTAATGAAGTCTCGTGCAACTGAAATTGCATCTTCAGGATCAACTGCAACGACCTCACCCATAATCTTTCCAATCTTAGTAACAACTTTCACATTCATATGCTCAGGAAGGATCTTCTTCAGTTGAATCCAGAAACATTGTATCCCCCAGTCCAAATCCTGATAAATAATTTCAGAATTATAGAAATAGAGAATCACGAGTTGACCATTGATACTCCAAGGTCGAGTATCAAAAACTTTCTTTCGGGTATCCTCATCCTTAAAACGAAATTCTATTATCCAACTCAAAAACTTTGAGATCTCCTTCTAAAATAAAGTCCCAAGTAAGAGCAATAAACTTTTCCACCGTTTTCAAACCCATTTTTCCTTCAATTATAATCTTACCAACTAGACTGATTTCCTCAGCTTCTATCCCATTATCCTCAGCATTGTCAGATTGATGATATACCACTTCCTCAACATCTACAAGATCTAGAGCAGCTTGCATAAACTTTGTAGCCAAGTCTGAGACTGAATTAGTATTATCCTCTGCTATTAATTGATTTGAGCTTGCTTTCTGAGAAACTTGATAGTTGTTATGCATATGAGATATATAACATAGGGAAAATCTTTTATAAAAATACAACCTTAGAAAATTTTGGGATTGACTTGAATTGAGAAAGATATTCATCCAAGTAATTTGGAGAAGAAATTATTGACTGAGTATAATACTTCAAAAGGAAATTTAGTTCAGTAAAGGTAAGTTCACAGCTGTAGGGAAGACCGATAATTACGAGAGGAATTAATGATTTATGTTTGTAACGAACTTTTTGAATTTTGAATTTCACTGAGGAGGGACCTTTCCTAAACCACTGAGTCACTATAGCAAATCGGTAATGGAACATCTCCATAAAATCTAGCTTAACAATCTTCGAACACACAATAGCTTCAAAAAGTTTCATAACAACTATTGCAAACGCCTGAATCACAACTGAAAACAAGGTAAACACCATTTGGGATAACACCAACTGCAAACACATTAGGAAGAAAAGAGATTAGTGAAACATAATATCAGCAGATTCACAAATAAGTTGGAAAATCTATCGAAAAAATATATAGGAATGAGGATCTTAAAGAACTAGTGTCATTAAAACTGATTAGAGAAGTAAAATAAGAGAATTTAAGTCAGAAATTGGTTGAAATCATAAAAGAAAAGATGAAGTTAGAATTCTGAGTCAACTCAGCAATTTCTCCCCTTGTGGGTAAAAAGTTGTGTGTTGAGGTTTAGGCATGGTAGATTGTATTTGGTGAGTAAGCTATACTTGTTGAGGAATGATTTTATCAAATTGTACTTTGCATCTCCTCATGAGATATATAGTAATGAGAACTGTCCGAGACCATCGAGTCGAGTTGATACCCCAAGTATTTCTTAACTTAGTTCTTGTATTTGACGTGTGAAGTTCTTGGTTTCAAATTATTGCCCGTTAGGTTTTCTAAAAATTGTTGGAACTTATGTAACGAGTAGTACCCGCGTCCAATTTGATTCGGGTTATTATCAATAAAGCGGTTTCCGAAGAAAATAAAATATTTTGACCAACCAAAAATAAACTGATGATATAATCTAGCATTTATCAAACAACGTTGTCACAGCTTCACATGTAAATCCTAGACGTAGACGAGGCCGAAATTTCATTTTATAAGCGTTGATTTTTGAAAACCTGACTAGTTTAAGGCTTATCCAATTTATCCGAGGCCAACCACTAAAATGCAAAATCAGAGCATTTCGGAGTAAAATCAAAACCCCATCAACCAACTATTTTTGTTAATGGCTAATTTATCCCTGATTAACTACCGAGAAATCAACAAATATTAATTGATTACCAAAACATGATTTATTTTTTATGAAGAACATCAACCAAGAAGCGGTGGATGTTGAAGATACGTCGAAACTTTTCTCTACACATACCTTCACAATGACAGATGCAGTCCTTAATCTTGGAATATAATCTTGATTATCACTCTGATGACTGATCTCCGGTGGTGTGGAATTAGGGTTTTCAAATTATCTTTTAAGTCGGTTGGGTTAATGGAGGTTAGAAGATAATACGAAAAATAGAGGACACAAAATAATCTGAAGTATGATTTATGTTGATCAGAATGAACTTGATTATGTGATCATCCTTTCTGGCTATTTATACATGATATGAACATGAGAATTACATGTAGATTACTAACCACGTGACAGCTTGGACTTAATAGTTTCCATCCTTGTGCTTGTACCGACCTGGGACAACTCTTCGTTATGACTACCCAGCTTTCCAGGCATCCCTTCCGCTGAAAACATTGAGAATCTTCTTACCTTCGCACATGGACTCAGGTATTCCTCTCCTAACTCCGTGTCTCTGTCTTGTTTAGTTTCTTACGACTTGATCTTGGACATCTGGTTCAGGTCTTCGTTGTTGACCTTGAGTCTTGTTCCATGTCTCCGCTGTATTACTCTTCAACTGTCATTTCTCGGATAGATGTTATATTTTGTTATTTATAGATGATCATGCCCACATAGGCCAATTTTGGGTTTATGTTCTTCATTCACGAAGAACACTAGGAATCGGTGGATATGGATATCTATATTAACCTATTGTAGTATGCAGCTTGTGTACTCATTTTAAGAATGCGTATGAAATCATAAGCATTGTAAGACATATGTGTTCTCATATCGAGTATGAATTTAATTTTTTTCGACAATCATACTAACAATCGGCATATATAGAGTCTCATAGTAACCGATTCTAAAAACAAAATTTTCATTTTTTTGAAATCAAAACCAAAATCGATACGTATATATGGGTGTCTCTTAACGGCCGATTATCGCTCAAAAAACATCCAAAAAAATTTGCATTTCAAATGCCAATAACCGGAGGATAGGATACACCGAGAACCACCAATTCTTACTTTGTAATAACCAGAATCGGTATAGATATAGGTTTATATTAGCCGAATTTAACCTAAAAAATCTACATAATGTAGTTGAGCGACAATCGACAACATATGGTGGATATGTCAATGAACATCAGCTGATTCTACTTGATGTTCTTAATGTGTGAGAACATCAAGCACAATCGGCGGACATAAAACATCTACATCGATCCGCTGATTCTTGTTAAATTTCAGCAAAAAGAATTTTTAGATCGATGGGAACTTAATGTATAAATCATGAAGTTTCCTTAATGAGAGGAATGGTTTGATACAAAAACTTATTTGTTAAACACAATCCTAAAATGTTACACGGATGAGTTGAAAAAAAATATGGAATTGTGTTTTATATTAGGATTTATGATTTGATTTGGATGAAAGTTGGAAAGATCGATATTAAGTTTTTGTTTTTGCTCAAGAGATCAGTGTTAGAGATAAAATAGAAATAATTGTGTTCAACTGTTGAGGGTAGTTTCATATTCTCAACCAATTAAGACACCCCATATCCCCTTGGTGTGCTAAAACCCATATTTGGTGTAGAGTTAGGTTGGGGGGAAAATATGGTATGCCTCAAATAAATGGGATAAACCTCAAACTAGCTGGATTTAAAATAAATCAATGTAAAAGGACTTTTATGTAAAAATAATTACTAGTATATTATTAGGAAACTCAGTAGATATTTGAGGAATTATAAATAATTAGGGGAGATTGGACCACCTTGGCTCCTACTTAGCTATATCTTGATCCTTAATTTTTGGAAAGTATTCCTGGAAAAAATACATGGCCAATGTTCCAATAATAATGGTTGTGATCGTCGACGGTAGAGTTCTCTGACAGGTCAGATATATGATTTTTGGATAAGGCATGCTTGTTAATCATGTCGAGGAATGATTTGTCGGAAAGCGGATGGATTAATAAACAAATCAGTAGTTTGTCATCTCTTTTGTTGTTTAGCTAATGAATTTCATCGATCTATATATTAAGAAACGTCATTATTGAGAATGGACCCATATTTTTATGGATCTATGAAGTGTATATATATCTTGGGTAACCCTAAATCCAATATCCTAGTTTTCAGTGTGGTTCAGCCCATGGATTTTAACATGGTATATGATCAGGTATCTAGGTGTGTAGATATAAGGGTATTTTCTTACTTCTTACTTGTGTTTCACCCAGTAAGGACCTTGTTTCTTCCGACACCTTGTGAGGAGCTGGAATGTTTGATAATAGTCCCACATCACCTAAATTATAGGATCTATTAAGTGTAATCATTTTTTCAAGGTGATTTATGCCCATGTACTTTCACAGTCCTCTAAGAACCTAATCATTCATGGTGAAGTACGCTGACTCCAATTTTTCTCCAAATCTCTTGACCCTAAGATGTCGCCCGTCTCCGCTCAAATCTAACTTCTTTGAGTTACATATTAGCAACTGTTTTTTTTTTTAGTTTTAATTTTCTTTGTTAATTTAGTTTTATGCTGTCACGGATTAGTTTGTATATGTCTTCTTTCTTTGCTTTTATATGATCTTAGAATATTTCTTCATAGTTTTTATTGCTTCCTTGGTTTTAGGTATGTTGTTTAAAAGGATCCAATTGATAATACATACTGTTTTTTTTCCGAATTTACCAAGATTATGAACATCATATTCTCTCTTTTATTATGAACATCATATTCTCTCTTTTAATAAGCAAACAAAAAATCCAACTCAAGGGCGTGATTTACCTAGTATAGGTCAGAACTTGGAGTTGGAGGGAAAAAAAAGGAAAGTGAGTCTGATTTGAAAAGGAAAGTGTAATCCAAGATGGTTCTTCAGGATTTTATTTTTTTTTGAAGTGAAAAGGTTATATTAAAAGGAAATGGCCAAGCCAACTACAAAAGATGCGTCATTAAGACTGAATTACATATGCTAGACTAATTCCCAGTTTTGGAGGATTTTAGTGTTGTCAATAAACCGGAAAGTATCCAGCTCACAGCTCCAAAGGATCACAGTTTGCTTGATGTAAAGAAGCAAATCATAGTTAGACTTATGTCTTCCTCCAAAAACCCTGCTATATCTCTCCTTCCAAATATTCCAAATAATGGCATAATGTATAATCTTCCAAACTTCTTTGCATCTACTTGACAAAATATTCCATCTCCAAGCTTCAAAAAGATGCAAAACAGTTGCTGGCAGTGGCCAAACAATGTGAAAAGCCTTGATAAAGTAGTCCCAAATTTCAAAAGTTGTTTTGCAGTGTAAGAAAAGATGGTCATCTAGTTCTTCAGGATTCTGAAGTGCGGTTTGATTATTGTTCACTTTTTTTTTTTTTTTTCAGTTTTGTTTTCTTCTTTAACTTTTTCTTAAAAACATTTTGTTTCTAAATAATTTTGGTACTTATTTTTTTATTTTTTCTTTCTTTTAAAAAAATTTATTTTTAGATAATTTTGTTAGTTAGACTCGGAATAACCTTTCAAAGGCCAATTGTATGCAGGTTAGATCACCACATTTCCTTTCTCATTCAAAGACGTCCCAGCCCTCAGCGCTAGAATGTCCAGAACATCAAAAAGGTCACTATGTTACTGTACTCACAGTTTCATGGTTACTAAAATGCATCAATAGCCACGTTAGGGACCATTTTACGGTAAAGACGCGTCTTTTTTTAAAGATAGAAACAACATGATAGAGCTAAAATTAGGTTACAGATTTGTCTTCGGTGATTCGGTGGTGCACTGGTGACCATGATTACCTCATATGCTTTTGTTTTCACTTTATTTTCAGAATAAAATCTTATGTATGATTTCGCACGATATTTTGATTTACTAAGCCCCAGACTAAACAAAAGTAAAATAAAAGATTGAGTTGGCCGGGACTTAATGTGGCTATGTGTTCTGCCCATTACAACTATAAAACTGATCTGGTGTTTGGCTGAAGTACTATAGTACGTTACGTAATCTTATAAGTATCACTTTCAAGAAAACAAGATGACATCTTGGATAAATCCTTAAAGGTCTGAATCAATAAATATAGCCATAGGATGGTTCACTTCAGCGCAGTTTTGTTGGAAGGTGACTCATTGGTACTATTTTGGTTAGAGTTTAGTGTGATCCGTGTATTTTGCTCCAATCGTTGTGCCATGGCTAGTTTATCCTTCGCCAAAATTGGAGAGCGTGATGCCCCATGCCCACCACCAAAGACTGAAACAACCTAGTAAGAGCTCTACACTGGGTCTATGTCATATCAAGACAAATCTAGCTATTAACGTGGATCCCACGTGGCACTTTAACTTCGAGTATTTAATCCCCCTTTACCCTGCTTCTGGATATTCTCGTGCTTCTGACCGGGGCGGCTGTAAAATGTCAGGATGATATTCCCCACTGGCAGTATGGTAATTAATTGATGATTACTTGATCTGTTTGGTCATTTTCTAAGGATTCATAATTTAATTTAACCATGAGATTAACAGAGAAAGAGTGAGCTTCTTACAGTGATCTAGAAAAGTTAAAAACAGACTAACAGAGTATAGCAAAAAAAAAGAAAAAAAAAAAAGAATGGACCTGTCAACAGTTAATTTTAGAAATGGAGAAGATTGATTAGCTATCTTACAATTGAATTGGTATTGAAATGAGATATCAGAGATTGTTATCATTATTAGCTAGCCTCAAAATTTAGACTTTATAGAAGAGAACAATAATCTTGAATGAGAATTTAACCCTAGCGTCATCAGGGGCGATCCTGAAAGAATTAGGGGCGACTAATAAGACAAAATAGGGTCACCTAAACCTAAAATGAAGCCATCCCTTATCGGCGATTTTTCGAAATGGCAATTATACCCTCCATAATCGGTAGATAAAACTACAATCGGTAGTTTAATGTGGTCTGCTTCTTCTTTTTTTCTACGAAGCCAATAATCGGTAGTTAATTCCATAATCGGGTGTATTTGTGTACACAATCGGTAGATATTCTCATAATCGGTAGTGTCCGTGTATATAATCGGTAGTTAACCTTATAATCGGACGTTTAGTCGTATATAGTTGGTTTTAGGAAACTTTTTTGAGTTATTTGGTTTTAGTTTTGGTGGGAGAGAGAAAGAAGAAGAAGTGGGAGTTTACCATTTTTCTTAAATCAACAAAAAACATGGATGGGTATGAAGAAGAAGGTGAAGAACATAATGTTGAAGCTTCACTACCGTATAGAGAAGACGATTTGGGGTATATGTTGAATGATCCAAACTTTTGTGGAGAGGAAACCCTAGACGACGCTTTCATGGAGGAAACCGGAGAATCAACCGAGATCGAAGCTAACGATGCATCTAACACACAGGTATTGTGTTAAGAAACTCATAACCCACTTTGTATGCATTTGTATGAGTTTTTAAACGAGAAAATTCAATTTTTGCATGCATTGAATGCCATGAATTACCCAGAATCGGTAGATAATGTGGTTATATATCTACCGATTATCAACAACTGTGTAATAATATATCAGTAATCGGTAGAATATAGAGCTTAGACTGCTACCGATTATGAAAAACCCCCAAATTGAAAATTTCAATTTGGTATAATCGGTAGTTTGGAAAATTTACATAACTACCGATTGTCAAAGTCGCCCCAAATACATATTTTTCAAACTTCAATTATTGTTTGTTTCATAATCTACAATCGGTAGATTATGAAATTTTTTAAACCTCCGATTATAGCGTCGCCCCAAAATCTCCAAAACTGATTTTTTTTTAATTCTACAAATCTCATAATCGGTAGATGAGTTTTGTTTTTCTACCGATTCAGTAATAATCGGGCGTATGAGAAATACAACTTCTACAGATTATTCAAGATTATTCATACAAAAACCGTAAACTTTTCAAAATGTTTAATCGGGAGTTTGTAAACTATAATTATCCTCCGATTGTGCATTAATCAGTAGATATGTGCTATCCCGTGCTTCCGATTGTAGTGGCATAACTTGTTGTTATTGTTTGTAGGCTATTGTAGCGGTGGATGATGAATTTTATTTGAGGCCTGATACTTCTCACCACTATGCAAACGATTTGGTATACTCATGACTACTCTTTTCTTTTCTTCAAATAATATATGTTAAATGCTTATGCTTATGAGGTTTGTTTTGTTATATGCGCATTTAGTCATTTGGAAGTAAGGAGGAGGCAAAGGAATGGCTTATCAACAAGGCAAAAGAGAATATGTGCGTGGTAGTTCAAAACCCTTGCGTGAAGAATATTCGGTTTGAAATGATATGTGAGCGAGGTGGGGTGAAAAAGAGTCACGAGGGAAAGAATCATAAGTATGTAAGGAAGACGGAGATGAAGAAATACCAAACTCATACAAAGAAGATTGGATGCCCATTTAAGATTGTCTTCTATAAGCCCGATGGTAGGGAAGGTAAAGAGTGGAAAATGTCTAAAGTTGCTAATGGTTGTCACAACCACGATGATCCGGATACTCTTATTGGACATGTAATGGTTGCGAAGTTAAAACCACATGAAATGGATACGGTGAGGTCTATGAGGATTTGTAAAGAGAGTGCGATCTTAAGTAAGATTAAGGCGGACGACCCCGAAAACCTTTCATCTTTGTCTATGATCAAAGGGGCCCTAGCTACGATCAAAAGGACGGAATGGGATGGTAGAACGGTTATGCAACAATCAGAGTGGTTAGCGGAGTTACATGACTACACGTTGCGAACAGAAGAGAAGGATGGTTTAGTGGTACGTATTTTCTTGGCACATCCTTTGATGATCCAATTGGCACAATGCTTTCATCAATTTTTTTTGATAGATGAAACTTATAAAACAAACAAATATAACATGCCGTTGTTGAACATTGCTTGTCACACTTCGGACAAAAACACGTTTACGATTGCATGGGGTTTAATGGATCATGAGAACAATGTGAGTTTCATTTGGATGTTGGAGACGTTGAGGTCCATTTATAACGGCGATGATTTTCCAAGCGTTATTGTAACTGATAAAGATCAAGCCTTAATGCATGCAATAGCGGTAGTGTTTCCGGAAGACCGAAACTTGCAATGTACGTGGCACATTCAATGCAACCTCAAATCCAATTTCCATCATCATTTCCAAGCTAAAAAACCAAGGAAGGGTACCAAGAGGTCGAAGGAAGAGGATGAGCGCATTAGTAAATTAACCGTGGAAGAACGAGAGGAAGAGAAAAATTTATTTGATGAAAAATGGAAGGGGGATGGAATAATTTGGAGAAAGTTCATGAAAGCATGGGACAAGATCGTTTGGTCGATGACCGAGGAAATTTACGAAAATAACTTGAAGAAATTTGAGGATGAATAAGGCACGAACTACCCAAAACCCGTTGAGTATTGTAAAAACAATGGTTACCGCTTAAGGAGAGGTTTGTGTTTGCATGGACATATGAATATCGTAACTTCAAGAACGAGGCGACAAGCATTGCGGAGGGGTCTCATGGCCGATTAAACAAAATACTAATTGGTAGTCAAAATGGAGTTGTGTCGATCCAAAAAGCAATCCATGAATACACCAATCGTGATCTCACAAAGATTAGGGGTTGTATGAAATTTAGTGCACATAGGTTCCTTACGGAACATGAAAATGAAAGATTGCTTCTAAGGGGCATTGTTCATAAAGTTTCAAGATGGGCAATAAATCACATGATGGAACAATTAAAGTTATATATAGCTTACGATAACGAGAATACGGTTTGTGTTTGCAAGGATATGATAGGTATTGGACTCCCCTGTCGTCATAAAATGGGTAGGTATGTCGAAGTGATTGACATCAATGATATTCATCCATTTTGTAAGCAATTAAATTTCACTCCAAGCAACCCGGTAGTTGATTGTCCTTCGTTCTTGGAGTCGGAATTGTGTGCACGAATAGCCGAGCGTTCGCTACAACAAATGGCGCCAAGAAGCAAATATTGATGCACCATTTGGAGGAATCCATTCACCCTTGTTTAAGGGGGGTTGATGAACCTATTAAGCAAAAGGGAACGGGTAGACCGAGCACCGAAGTATCTAGGACCATCGAAAGAAAATAGTTGAAGGAGCATTTGTCTAAAAAAAGTGACCCTAGTAGGCACGAGTATACGGAAGCCGAATTTGAAGATGAGCCGGAACCTAAGAAAATAGGTCGTCCAAAAAAGGATCAAAGTGGACCAACCACACAAAAAGTGAAACCAAAGGTCTCTACGGAGCCTTCTCAAGTAAGTCAATCCGAGGTGGTGGAAGAAGTTGTGTTAGTGGAGACCCAAACTAGCTCTGTAGTTGTTGAGCAAATGGTGACTATCAAAGAGAAGTATGGTACTCTTCGTTGTCCTAGGGATCTTCATGGAAGACCAAATCGAACCACTATACAATTATCGAAGAGTATTTGAAAAACTCCCTCCACTCATTGCTCCATTTGTTTTTTCCACCGACGAGGTTGATGGGGATGGCAATTGTGGGTTTCACGTCGCTACGGAACAAATGGGTCACTTTGACGAGGCGGTTATCCAAGATGTAACCCAATGCCAATATTTAAGAAATAAGATGGCGGTACAACTAATAAAGGACAAGGCTTTCTATATGGAGATGATGAGGCGAGGAGATAGACACGACAAATAACAAGAGTTCAAAGAATTAGTTGAGCGTGTAAAGTGCCGAAAGGGATTGAACACAATCGGATACAAGTATTGGATGACAATGCCTAAATGTGGATATCTCTTAGCGGACACTTTGAATTGCGTGGTACATTTCTTTGTTCCTCCTATGTATGGACTTAGCATGACGTTTGCACCCACAAGAACGGTTTGCGACGAGTCGGTTAAAGATAGAAGAATTGTTATGGCATTTGTGAATGAAAAGCATTTTATCGGTTTAAGGGTAAAGAAAGATTGTCCGTTACCGTCGTTGAGTAAGTGGCACGACTACTTCCCAATGAACCATTGCAAGGATTGGGTGAAACAATATGAGTCCAACATGGTTGATTGGGATCGCGTCATGAACGACAACTATCCAGATGGGTTACTCGAATTGATCCCCTCGGATGATGACGATGTTTGGAAGATGTAATTGGAACCCTCTTTTTTGTACATGTTTTTTAGAAAATACTGTGAAGTAGAATGTTATAATCGGTAGTTATATTATTAATATATCAACTGATTGTACAAGCTTTTGTAAACAGACTCAATCAATCTTATACTCGGTTATTAACTTTTCCAAATTAACTTCCGATTGTTACCAAACTCTGACAAAAAAACTGAATTTTTTTTTCCAGAATCGGTAAACAAGATAATACATAAACTTCCGATTGTCACCAAACTCTTACAAAAAAACTGAATTTTTTTCCTAGAATTGGTAGACAAAATAATACATAAACTTCCGATTGTTACCAATCTCTGACAAAAACACTAAAAATTTTCCCAGAATCGGTAGAAAACTTAAAACATAAACATAAACTTCCGATTGCAACAATCTTTATAATTTTCCACGGACTTCAGGAATTCATAACTTCCATCATAAGTGAATTCTTCACCCTTTTCCACTAAGTAGTGTCTTTTTGCGAGAGTCTCCTACATAAACAAATACAAAAAAATGCCAAGTTCGTTTTAGTAAGAAAGATTAGCCACCCGGTGTTATGTAAAAGAAGTATGCAAATACTTACAAATTGTTGGATCGACAAACTTAAATGGCTAGTGTTAAAGATCCTCTTTTGTATCGTTATGTAATCATTTACCCCTTTTTTGACAAGTCGGAAACGATCATGAACTTGTTGGAGTGATCTTTGCTTTGGATTTTCATACTCTCGCACAAATTGGTTATATACCCTCCCCCAAAAGATTTCGGGTGTTAACCTTCTGGCTATGACATCTTCACGTCTTGTTTCGTGATACCATGTTTTGACAATGACCAAATCTTCAGCTGCGTCAAACGTTGCCATGCTTGTAAGTTGAGATATAGAATGAATTCACAAGAGTAGATGATGGAAAATCTATTTGTAGAATACACGATGCTATATATGTGTTGTTTGGTGCATAAATAAGAAGAGTTTACCCTCCTTATATAGATGAGAGTCCCAACGTCTTTTTTTTTTTTTTTTAAATATGGCCGTTGCTGTGTACTTTTACAAGAGTGTACTGAAATTACGTACAATGATTACATATAATCGGTATACAAGTATTGAAAACTTACTTCCGATTATTCATAATCGGAAGCTATGAATCGTTTTGTATTACCGATTATATGTTGTTTTGTCAACAGAGTTCTCAGTTTCATTAGAGTACTATAATCGGAGGATTATCAATATGTATTAGTAACCGATTGTGTGTGTTTTTCGAGGCACGTCTAGTTTATTTTGAACGAATTAGTCGTTGGAGTATAATCGGTAGTTAGGTAAAGAATTCAAACCTCCGATTGTCATAAATAATTTGAAATTCATAACGATATCACCTACAAAACATAATAATTTCACAATCATAACTATTCATTGAACTTCCACAATTCTATTACAAGGTATTGTGATTAGCGTCGTGGACGTGTTGGACGAGTCCTAAACGGATTAAATCTTTCCATCGCCCTAAGGATCTGAAATGAGTTTCATAACGGAACCTTGATCTTTTCCATCTCCGACATTCCCCGAGAGATCGTTCTATAACCTCATCATAGGTTTCACCCCTCAATCGATATTGATTCACAAGATAAGTTAAATGGACGAATTCTTCGACGTGTCCGTTTATTGAACCAATTCGGCAGAAAAGATCAGCGGAGTGACGGTTATTTGGGTTACCGGTGTCGGCGAATTTTTTTTCGTGAATTCTCAAATAACTCATACTCATTATGCTTCCTTGCCTAAGTTCTTCTCCTCGTTTAGGATAGAATTGAACATAGCGCCTACATAAAGATAAATCTTTTTCTATCGTGAACTCCGTAGGATTAATGAATGATTGGGCCATTATGTTGAATAGAGTTTAAACGCATTTGTGTTCCATAGAGGGTAAAAGGATACCATCCTTATATAGTTTAGAGTATCAACGGCTCAATTTTGTAGATGACCGACTACATAATCGGTAGGTTAATAAGTTAACCTAACTTCCGATTATTAAGTTGCCCAAAAAAAATTTCTTCCGAAATCTCTAATTTTCTAAATTTTGGAACTAAAATAATCGGTAGGTTAATAAGGTAACGTAACCTCCGATTATGAAGTTACCTCAAATTTTGTTTTTGCCAAAATCTCAATGTTTTCGAATTTGGGAACTAGAATAATCGGTAGGTTAATAACGTAACGTAACCTCCGATTATGAAGTTGCCTCAAATTTTGTTTTTGCCAAAATCTCAATTTTATCGAATTTGGGAACTAGAATAATCGGTAGATTAATAAAGTAAAGTAACCTCCGATTATGAAGTTGCCCCAAATTTTGTTTTTGCCAAAAATCTCAATTTTTCGAATTCTGGAACTAGAATAATCGGTAGTATACGAACTTCACCAAACGTCCGATTACTAAGTTGGCAAAAAATTCGAGAATGGGTCAGAGTAATCGACAGTTTATGAAGTTATTTATGAACTTCACCTATCTACCCATTGCTAACGTCCACAAGATTGATAATAATAGTAATCGGTAGATAATACCAATTTCTAAACTACCGATTGTGTAAGGGTACTTTGGTAATCTCCGGAAATTTGGAATCCCATAACCTTGTCTATGGGTTGGGAATAAAAAAGTCGCCCCTAATTCTTTCAGGGTCGCCCCTAATGACGCCAGGAATTTAAGGGGAAAAACCTAGTTTATTTCTATAGTTTGTTTCAGTTAATGGCTTGCATTTCTTCTCTGTCGACGTTTGATTAGCTAGCTCTCTCTATGAAAACCCTCGTCATGAAAAAAAAAATCCAAAAAAATGGGGATGTAAGAAATGAAATGATAAGAGGAGTGCGTCTTTGTGCACCCCACAAAACCAGGGGTGCACATTCCTTTATTGGTTATACCTATACTCTAGTTAATCGTTCGAGAATCTCTACATAAACTTAGAGAGCTAGCAAAAAAAGAACACTTGTAGAATTTCTTTGTTCATGACACTGAAATTCATTGAGTGGCTGCTCTTGGAAGTTGGAACATCGACTGCTATATATATACAAGGCATCATCTTTATTGCTGTCTGAAAATGCCGAATGTACGGTCATGTAACCCACATCACATGGTGTTTGACAAGTATGGGCATCTTCTGGCCCCTCCCACAACCTCTTGGGTGGGTGTAGAATTTGGGGTGCAAATAGCATTATACTTTTTGTATCCCTCTAAGTGACACACATGTTGGCTTCTCGTTTGCTTCAAGTTGAGGGAAGCAATTGGGACCCACACCACGGATCTCGTTCAGTTTCTATCTTTACCCAAAAAAAGTCAATCAAATTCAACGATTACTATTCCAGCTCAAAAAAGTCAAAGAATCATAACCGTTGATTACATCAGATTAACTTTGTGGCCCAAGATAATTCATTCAAAAATACATTATTTTTCATTGTTTTTCAACGTCAAAAAATACTCACCAAAAAAAAAAAAAAAAAACCAAAAACTAAGAATTCGAAAACAGTGATGCAAGTGATCTAGCTTTGATGGGTTTTCGATATCTTTTCTTGACATCAACACCATTACAATCTTCATCCGAATCATCATCAAAGTCGTCATCCACAAACATACAACCATTATCATCATTTCCATTAACATTTTCCTCTTTGACGATATTAATTTTAGGACTTGTTCGATGATGATCAATTGGGGCTTCATTGATAATTTCTTCCATTTCTTCTAATTTTACACATTCCTCCACTTTTGCGTCTTCCTCTTCTGCGTCTTCCTCTTCTGAAACCTGTTGTTTCTTAACTTCTTTTAGTGGTCTACCTCTTTTATTCTTGCCCCATAGCGGACCAAACCCTGAATAATAATAAAATTCCGATGATTTTTTCCCCGATAATTTCCCCTTACTTCGTCTACCCCGAATGGTAGTAGTATTACTGCTCGATTCTTTTGGTAGTCTACCTCTTCTTGCTGTTTTCTTTTCTAATTTTTGAATCTTCTTTTCCTGATTATTATCTCTCTGATGATCTGTTTTACAGCAATACGCTACTCTCTTCTTCTTCTTCTCCTCTTCATTATCACCGCCGCAATCTCTTTTCCTCTTCTTATCACCATTCTTCGTCAATGATTTTAACCATAGTTTCCTTTTATAAGCCGTCGCATATTGTTTCTCAACCAATTTTTCTTCAGTTTTTTCATCGTCTTCTTTGGATTCAGTATCATCTCTCCCAACACTGCCCAACCAAAAATGAAAACACGAAAAACCCTAATAAACCAAATTCCTCATTTCCGATAATCACAAGCTCTATTTCAGTTCAAATCATTCGAAAGCTTCCAATAACAAATAGAAATTTGGGTTTCTTAAACCTTTCCTTTTATTACACTATACATAATTTTGTGTTCCAAAAATGAAAACCCTAATTTCTCATTTCATTCATGAACTCAAATAATCGTAAATTGAAATCAGTAAAGATAGTCGACATACCTTATTTGATCATCTCCTGCATTAACTGATTCATCTCTAATTCTCTCATCGTCGTATTTTTTCTTCTTCATAGCCTGCAGTTTCACTATTATCACTTGCTCCGAGCTCAAATACGATAACACCATATAACCAAATACAGAAACTAAATAAAACCCATAATTTATTTTCCTAATTCATCCCAAGAAAAATCGATCATTAATACAAACCCTAACCAACCCAAAATGTTGGAACCCTAAAATCCCCGTATATGAAAGAAGATCTATAATAAAAAGAAATGAATACAAACTGACCTTAGAATTCTTCTTTGGGAAGTAATAGCGAAGCTCTTTAACTGGAATCACATCCCAAAAAGACATATTCAGCTCACAGACAACAACTTCCTTTTCCTGCAAATCATTCAAACGCTCCTCCTCCTCCTCCTCAGAACTCACTGAGACATCAGCAGCAGCAGAAGATGGGATTATCGTTTTTGTTGGAGTTACAGGAGGAGAAGATGTAAGAATATTTGAATTAGGTTCAGAGATTTTTTTCTGAGCTATGAGTTTACGGATCCTCATCGTGTGAGTTTTTCTGTAGATCTCACTCACTCACGAACCTCCTCGATAATTTTATTTTTCACTTTCAGGTTTAACTTCTGATATCATTTTCTTTCTTCTGTATATATTTGGGGAACCTTTATTGAATTACAATATTCTCCTTGATATTTTAAATTAATTACATACTAAAATGGTTTTTTCAAAGGGAAAGTTGTGGTGACGTAACACGTTAACCAAACTAGTTGTCTGAAAGCAAGTACTGAGAATCAAGAGAGTAAAAGGGAGAAGGGTGTTTTAGGTATTTGACGTAGGTGAATTTTTTAGTGTGTTGTGAAAAACTGGAAAATTCTAGCTAAGGAATATAGGCCGTTGATGGGTGGATTATAGGTGATGCACAAGGTTTAAGATGGACCTACTGCAAGAGATCACTTTATTGGATCTTAGACCATTTCGGCTTAACTCCAGCAGATAATGTCATTAGAGTATCGTGATGCACCTATTTCTAGTCATTGACTTTGTTTATGACTTTCTTTGACTCTTGACAAAAATATTATGTGGTGGAAAGGAAGTTCTTTTCCGCTCCACCTTGCTAGAGGCGGGACGATGGAGGTAGGATAACTGTACGTGGGATGTGATATGGCGCAATGTAAAAGATGGAGAGGGATCTTATTTTAACATGTTGGAAATATCAATAGGTTCTATAAATAATATATTAGAGAGAGTTTGGTCCAGTTGACTGAGTCAACTATCTGTTTGGTCCATTTTCAAAATATATTTTCCAGTTTGGTCCTAGAAATTATGGTTTGGTCTTAGGGTGACGTCATGGATGATGTAATTGTCATTGTGTGGTGACAGAAATATCCTTTTGGGATCACATATATACAAAAAATCAGTAGAAAATATCTCATTCTCAAATTTACTTTCTCTCTCCTCTTTATTTTCAAATCTAGTTTCTCTCCTCTCCATTTTTTTTTCCTTTTCTGCCGCTGCAAAGAAACAATGAAGATTTGTGTTTTTTTCTAGGGTTTTGATTTTCAAAGATGATGAATACGATTTGCAGAGATGATGAAGACGATGAATCATATAAAGATGATGAAAACGACAAAGATGAAGATGTTGTTGAAGACGACGAACTCTGTTTTAAGATGTTGTTGTTGTTTTGATGATGAAGACGATAGTGTTTTGAAGTTTCTGTTGCTGTGTATGATGAAGAAGAAGAAAAACGATGAAGAAAACTAATATAATCTTGAATTTTCATCTCAGATCTCTGTTCTTGATTTTTTTTTCCCCGTCTTCTTCATCGTTTTGATGTTTGTTGCTCGTGTTGAAGATGAAGATGATGATCTTTTGTTTGCTGCTCGTGTTGAAGATCTTGATTTTTTGATGTTTTTCGTGTTGATGATGATCTTTGTTTGCTGCTCGTGTTTAAAGATGATGTTCGGCTGCTGTTGAAGATGAAGACGATGAAGTTCATCGAACGTAATGAACTCAAATCAGCTGCTTAGTTTTTGATCGGTTTTTATCAAGAGTTCATTTGACGAATGAACTCTGGTTTCATATAGGTTTTTTTATCAGGAGTTCATTCTTTCCAATGAACTCTGTTTTCATGTAGGTTTTTATCAGGAGTTCATCTGAAAGAATGAACTCTTGTTTTTGGTGTGAGTTCATTTGAAAGAATGAACTCTGTTTTCATATAGGTTTTTATCAGGAGTTCATTTGAAAGAATGAACTCTGACCTTTTGTTCTTAATAACAAAAATTTTGTAGAATTTAATGAAGTGTAATAAAGTTCATAGAATATAATGAAGTGTAATGAAGTTCATAGAATAAAATTTTTGTAGATTCTTTTGTGTTGTGTTCATTTTACAGAATGAACTTTGTCTTTTCATATGTGATTTAGTTTGGGTTTATTAGGTGTTCATCTGAAAGAATGAACTTCGGAGTTCATCAGACAGAATGAACTGCTACAAAAAATAAGTAGGAATTAACACTAAAGTGTACTTTGGTCCATTTAATATTTTTAAATAATTATGGACCAAATGGAAAAGGTGATTTCTGAAAGGACCAAACAGACTTGGGACCACCTAAAAAAGGACCAAACGATATTTTCCCCTTTTAACATTAGAATAGATAACAGACTGCATTGAGGAAATATATCACATACTTTTATCTAATCATTTTCAGATTCAAATATTCTAAATGGATTGTCCTCGTAGACAACATAGAAACCGTGTACTCATATATTTCTTCCCATGGTGGGGTCTAAAAGTGGTCCCCTGCTGATTCCCCAAGGGTGTGGGGCTCATCCCACATATGAATACATGGTTTTTGTTTAGTTTCGGTTCATTCTAAATTATTTTTTTAGATTTAAAATCTTGATTAATTGTCACATATTTGTCTGATGTTTTTTTTGTATTTCGCCAGTATAACTCAGCGTGATTTGTCAGTGTTAACTAGGTATGTTCAAACGACAAGACAGATATTGAGATAAGGAAAAATGTCAAAAATTTAGTTTTCATTTTTGATTCTACAAAAGATTCAAAACTAGAACATATCTGCCATAATTTTTCTAAACTTAACCGTGACTAAAATCACTGGTATCCTACAATGACATTACGATTGCTTGCTTGATATTCAAAATAAAAAATGTTTTTTATGAACTAATAAAAAATAATTTACTGTACCATGTTTGGAACACCAAAATGATGGTAACCATTCTAAATCGAATTCATCTAACCAGCTCCAACATATGTTCCCAATATAATTCTGACCCCGAAAAGACTAAACACATACTTTTACAATGCCACCTCGCAGCTTCTGCTTGGAACGCCCTTCTCACTCGGCTTTCAAACCAGTTAAATACCACTCTTTCATCATCAAACCCCTAACTCTGAAAACAACAATCACACAATTGCTGAAAACAAAGGCCTCATCCTCAACCATGACCTCATTCTGTTTTCAATTTTGGTCTTTATGGATATAAAAAATTAACTAATATACCACCAAAAGCATTCAGACCTGAAAGCATTGCATAAATGGAACTAAAACTTCAACAGGAATACACCTGTACAAATGATATCTTGCCTCTGGTATACCAGGGGATCCACCATACTTAAATTCTACGTACAAGAAACATCATAACAACAAAATCATATCGATAGGTTGGGTCATCCCTAACCTAGACTGGATTAAAACCAATATTGATGGAGCGACCAGAGGACATCCAGGAATCGCGGGCACATAGTTCATTTGCAAGGATACAAAAGCCAGATTTGTGATGGTATTTACCCCATAGCAGCTGAGACATGGGCCATGTTCTTGGCATCCAGAACTGCATCAGAAAGGAACTTGACGAAATTTATATTCAACTGGACTCCGAAAGCCTCATCCGCTTCATGATCCCTACTTTCGAACCACCATGGTACATAATTGGAACGATTTTAGAAATCAAACAACGAATGTGTCAAATTGCATATTACTCTGTATTGGACAACAAGAAAGGAAGCCAGTCTGTAGACGGTTTGGCCAACTACGCAGAAGATGATAGTCAGGAGGGAAATCTTTCAATAACTATTTGGGACCACATAACCCATATTTTCTTAATCAAATTGTATTAAATGACTCTTTGTGTAATAAATACCCACGTGTATTGTAATCTAGTAGTTTCAATAAATCGCATGCTTCAAAAAGAAAAGACAACAAATTTAAATACAGAGCAAAACCTTAATAAAGGTATAATAGAATTTAACAAAAGTAATGGATAAACCTCCAATGCACAAAATATAACCAAAATAATAGTTGGATTTCCAAACCAACCTACAAATATAAAAGTGAATGATACATTTTAAGAGGTTTGTTTTTAACAAAACAAGTCCATATCTCTTCCCAAAAAAATATATCCCATTAGAAAATAACGAGTCCTGATTGAATCCCATTGATCACATTTTGTGGATTCACTAAAAATGCTAGTTTTATAAAAATAATTTCTAACACAATGTTTAAAGAAAGATTTGGTAACAGATTTCCAACCTTAATCAGATTTATACCTCAATTAATATTTCAGTCTTTAATAAAAAATTATACGGTTGCAAATAACCAAATTTCCAAATTGATAAAGACCAATCAACGTCCAAATCCAGTATTGGGTTTTAAGACTTTTTTCATTAATTTTTTTTAGAAGTAATCTATGAGTAATCCTAAGGTCATAAAACACAGTAAAGTTAACAGAACATGACTGACTATATTGGTAAATGATTTTCATACAAGCCAAAGTGACAAACCTAAAATGATAGAATCTATAGCAACCAATATCAATAGCAGTGACACCTACTTACATATGGGAGATCTTAGGATCATTTAACCATAACCTTAATTAAAGTGTATTGTTCGGCTTGTATTATACAAAATTGCATTGTGATTTGTTATTTTGTATATAAAACAAAGAGTTTTTTTTATTATTGACTAAATAAAAATAATTTACCGTACCACGTTTACAACACCAAATTTTACTATAGGCAGAGGGTATAATCCAATACAATTAAATAACCCATTGCATCTAAACAACGAGTCACCTTTTATCAAAATTCCATCGATCACATTTTGTAGGTTCATTAAAAATGATATGTTCCGAAAAATAAATGGTATACAATGTTTAAGATAGGCCTTGTTAATATATCTTTAACTTTAATCAAATTCATACCTCAATTATTATTTTAATAAAAATTTCACAAATGCGAATTGCCAAATCTCCAAATTGCGCTAAAGTCTAATCGACGTCCAAATTTAGTAATGAAATTTGTGTTTTGTTAGTAATAGATAATTCTGAGGTTACAATAAAATAGAATTGGACCGATTGCAACACTAAACGATTTTCATATAGGACGACATGACGATCCTAAAATAATAAATTATATAATGACCAATAAAAACTGCAATAACACCAACTTATATATGGGAGAGCTTGGATCGTTGATCCATAACCTTCGTAAAGTTTTCCAACTCATTTGGGAGAACATATCCTTCCAAAAAAAATGTGTTAGAAGTGTTAGAGCATTGCTCGGTCAAGCTAATAAGATTCGGTGTATCAAACTTGTTGTAAAATTTAGTGATCAAAATTATAAATTGACTAAAGTTTGTCTTAGACTAGGAATAAAACATGGTAGTTGAGTATCAAAATTCACCGGTTGACCTTGCAGATTGAAAAACAACAGATACATCTACGTGGACTTTATCAACAAAGTTATGTGAAGACTGACTATCCTATTTATTCATATTTTCTACCATTTTATCTACTGAGATAATGTCGTATGACTTTAGAATTATGATAAATATCGGAAATAAGAAATTTCAATTTCAAGCTAGTACTTGATAAATATCGAATTATAATTTAAGCAATGGAAACTAAAGAACTTATCGCATAATAGGCTGAGAACAATTTGTTGTTTAACATGTCATAATTGCGTAAGAAGTTCATATGAGACATCAAGTTATTTTCATGTTCACGAACTGATTTGGTCAGTACACGAACTTGGAGCATATTATATTATACTTGATGAATTAAATCTCTTATTAAATCACGTCCATAGACTGATTTAGTCAGTTTGTGACTAGTTGATTTTGAGATGTTCCTGGACACTTTTGAAACCTCAAGTACACGAATTGATTTGATCAAGATGATAACTGGTTAATTTTTAGTGGTTCATGGATTTTTTTTGTAACTTGAGTACATTTGATCTGATTTGGGCAGTTCGCGGACTTATGGATATAAAAATGTTCATGAACTCCGAGACGACAGTTTTTTCACAAACTGTTTGGAACAATTGACAACTTTTTTTTGAAAATTTGTTTTCGGAGTACATAACCGTAATTCTTTATCTACCTTTTGGTGCGCACATCTTATATTGATAAATGCACGGTGCACAATCTTCTTTATAATTCAAGGCATACTTGTCACATGCCTGCATGATTAATCTATATAAAGAAGTTGAGCTTACTTGGTGTCAATGTAAGTCGTAAACATGGAAACTAGGTCACGCACTTATCTTTAATTGTAAGCTACCTAGCCTTGTTCGTCATTATAGATAACGGACTCTATACAAACTAAAATCTCAATCCTGGCCCTTATATGTCCTAGTTGCGGCTAGAGTCGTCCACTAAAGATCTAGGTTTCCTTGTGAAACTGTACTGGGTTACGACTTTTGAGGTTTACATTAAAGGATTCGTGAAGCCCATTCATAATATATTTTACTTTATAGTTCTTGATATTCGGAATCTTATCTTGATCATCGTGGTTCTTGTCTATTATAAGATTTGACTCTTCCGTTATACGGCCATTCAAGAACTGCCGATCAAGGAATAAGATTTATATAAACTACAAATAGTTCTTTGTCAGTGAATTTGTAGTTCCATAAAATTGACATCTAAACTTGATTTAATTAAGTTGATCTTGTGTGGTAAAATAAATTATGTATCTCTGTAAGTTTTGAAGAAATTAAACCTTAATTATTCAGAATTGCTTTGATATTTTTTTCTTCCTTTGGAGTTCCCTTGAAGCAAATATTTACATCACCTTGATTGATTCATATCTCAAGGAAACCAAATAGGTTCCCTGATAGAGGCGGGTAGCACTAATCTCCATAAAGGACTGTAGAACATTTTCTAAAGATAGCAAGCGTTATGCTGAAAGATTTAGCAGGAAAACTTCCGAAGAGAAATGGAATTTTGCTAGGAGTTTTATAGGTGCTTGAATACAACTGTTACATCTTTTCCGAAGCCTGGTTGTAGACAAGTGGTGCATCAACTTAAATCAGTTTGTGCTCAGTCTAGACTAGGTCCCAGGATTTTTCCTACAAGATTGTAGTTTTTTCTTTAACAAAATCTTTGGTGTCTTATGTTATTTTTTTTTCCTCATCATATTTTCTATATGTATATTGAAGTATCACAAGTGGTATAGTAATCAACCTAGATAGTTTTAGCTCAGTTTTCTTAGATCCTAACATGATTTCTTCTGTTGAATTCATATCTTAAAAAATATTACAAGACTTCTTCTTGTTGGAATTCAGACTGTATATTGATTTTCGAGATTATCCATGGAATTTGTCTATATAGTCTACGAACAAAAAAATGGTGGTGTACTAGGTACCCTTTCATTTTCAAGAAAATGCTTGACCTGAATCTTAAACCAGTCAGTAAAAACAATATACTCGTGGTAAAAAACGTACAAGCTCCAGTTGCCACCAACCTTGGTTTGTTGTATCTTATTCGTATCCGTTGTTGTTGATCCAAGATCCTCTGTTTATCTGTATCCCGGGTATCTGGTACGTATCTCCCGATACAAATCATATCTGTGTCATATCTATCCGTATCGTCGATACGAACGGATACCGCCCTATACTAAATGTTAAGGCATGCTCAAATTCTTATACTAATTCAATTTTATTTGTTTTAATTGTGGGACACGAATTAATTGGAAATAACAAAATTTCTTACATTATTAACATTTTGGCATTTGTATATTTTCAATATACTTTCGAAAGATTTGAGTGCAAAACCACCTTCTAGTTTTCGGATATCTAGTTCCTCCACGTATTCTCTGTAAATGAGATATCAACTAGAAGAGCAAAGTCCATCATTAACTAGTTATCCAAAATTTTAAAAAAGTTAACTCAAACTTTGATATTTTTTTACATAACTTTTATGACCGGTGGAGAAATAACAATATTCTCAATCATTACTGACTTTATAAGTTATTTGGGTTGTAATACTTTTCTAATTAAATGGATCAATTATCTTTATTTATTGTACTTAAAAGTGTGTTTAAATATCTAATTTATGTAACTCCGTAAGATAGAGGGTGACACTACCTTAATTAATCAGATCTAAATCCTTAGTATTCCCGTATTGGTCAGTATCACCAATGCCGCTGTCTCATATTTGTAAGGACCGATACAATACCCGGTATGACAAACCATACCACTAAGGGCAGTTCCTATGACAATCACCATAAATATTTTTTTTTGTTAAGCCTCGTGGATCCGCAAAGTGGATTTTCCACTATGGTAAAAGGATGTTGGCGGATGAAGATGAGACATGTGGTTTCAAAAGATCCGCGCAGTGTCATATTTGCCGCTGATGGTTTTGCTTCAACCACTGGCGGATTTCCTGAAGCCGCCAACGACTACTTTTGTAACGGTCACCAGAAGGACTACTTTTCCCCTGATATATATTACTCGATTTTCTCCTCCAAAAATCACAACAATCTTTCATCCAATCAATCTTTTCTTAAATTCTCTCAATTTTCAACCATGAATCCTGCTTTTGGTTCTTCAGAGGAAGATATGGAAAGCGATGAAACCTTGTTTGAAGAAGAACAAGAAATGTATGTAAAGATTTTACGTCAAATGGATGAAGACGCAATTCAAGATAGAAAGAGGCAAAATTTTATGTTGCAATTACATTCCTGGATGATACTAAGGCCTTTAGAACCACAACAAGTTATGACTAGAAGATGGACGTGGCCAGATCGACAATTTTACCACGACATGAAGATGCATGATTAATTTTAGTCATGGATGTGTGTATTCCGATGCCAATTTAGTTATTAGTATGATGCACGATATGTACAAGGCTTTAGTCCTGAACAAAAAGTCACTGCAGCTCTTCGAATACCACGGATGAGTACATCCGTATGGTAAAAACAAACGCATCCAGGTATCTCAAAATGTTTTGCGAAACGATAGTCGAGCGTTTTGGTCCAACTTTTTTTATGAAAACCTACTCAGATAGATGCCTAAAGAATCACTGCTGAAAACACAGAGAGTGGTTTTCCAAGAATGCTAGGTAGTCTAGGTTATTACATGCACTGGACTTGGGTTTCATGTCAGGTTGAATGGGCAGGTCAATATAAGGGTCACTATCCAAAACTAACTGTAATATTAGAAGCTTTCGCTTCGTATGCTTGTTGGTTTTGGCATGTGTTTTTTTTGACTCCCGGGTTCACATGGTGATATCAATGTTTTGTATAAGTCACCATTGTTTGAAGATCTTAAGCACGGGATCGCACCACACTGGTCATGACTATACTCAGGGGTATTATCTTGCCGACGGGATCTATCTAGAATGGTCCACTTTGGTTCCAACTTATAGCCAGACAGGGTTTGGACCACAACTGCGAAGGATATGAAGTATTTTAACGACCAACAAATAGGTGCGAGAAAGGATGTTTAACGCGTTTTTGTTATTTTGAAAATGAAGTTTGCAATTACAGCTGGGCCGACACATTTTTTTGATCTTCAAGAAATGAACAAAACTATGCTAACTTGCATTATTCTCCATAACATGGTCATAGAAGAAACCAGACGTGATCCAACTTGGAATAGTTTTTCATGCGAAGATTTGACGTCGAGGCTTGTAGTACAGCATGGCTATACAACAAGAGAATATAGACTTGCCACTGATAGAATCCAAAATCGGGGCCTCTACGGATAGTTATGTGAAGATCTAATTGAAGGAGCAAGAGGATCAAGAGTAAGAGAACACTTTCGCGGTCGTTAAAACCGAGTCAGATAGTTGTCTTTGTTAAAGAACTGCTCGGTCGAACTTGTAAGCGTTGTTATCTAAAGCTTGTTTGTCAAGTTTAGTTGCCAAAACTATAAGTCTTGATTTCTAATCTACTTATAGTTAAGTCTCGGACTAGGATAGTAAGTGTAGTTGAGCTCTAGACTCCACGGCGTTCATCATGCAAAGATGAAGAACTACTCAAGGAACTAGTGGATCTTCATCGACAAAAAGGTATGTGGAGACTTTAACTAATCTATCACTCAAAAGTCTATCTATTTTATCTCCTATCTTGAGACAAAAGTCGTATTGCTATATAGACTTCAATTATACACATTTGCTATTTCGAGCGGAATTTATCTCACTTATCATTTCTCGAAATATGTGTTGGTAATCTTTCGTTTTGGCCAAGTTCATCTTACTCGTGACGAAAGTCATGTTGGTTGTTTCAATCTCTTGAAAATCGCTTTGATGAAAAGTAGTATGTGAATAACCACTATATAACATCCTCTAAGAATGTTTCAATGATTGAAATGAGAGTTTAGAATATATAACCTTGAATGGATATAAACATTGTATGTGAACTCATACTTGTGTAAGTCCAAAATCCTTGAAAAAAAGTATGCGTACTTTACTGGTTTAGTATGTCCGGAGCTAAGTCCGCGTACTCGTACACGTACTGCCGGAAGTTCACATCCCGTGAATTTCTGCTGGAGTTTGTGAATTGAAAACAAGCTCAATCCGGGTACTTAAGTATGCGTACCGGTATGCGTACTTGAGTGGGTTATTTTATAAAAACAGTTTATTCATGAACTAAACATTTATATATATTAAGGAATGCAATCTTTGCAAACCGTGGCTATAATGTTCATGAATCGATTCGAGTGAATCAAAATCGTTTTTGCTTCAATTGTGTCTTATATACTTCTATGAGATCTAAGCAATTGAACAACTCTCTAACTAGTTCTTTTGAGTCATTTAAACTAGTTATGGTGAAGATGAATAAGGTTGATATGAAAGTGCTCATATGGCTAACCATTGGTTAACTATTGTTGAACCAACTAGATGTGTTGAACCAACTAGATGTACACGTTTAGGTACGGTTACTCAAACCTAAATGAAGTATATTTCATTTTTGTATAACAAGCTAAATTTCGATCTAACGGTTGAATGATATTAGCTTGAATCTAATCAGGTTTTCATCTAACGGTGAATATTGAATGCTTTGTTACCAAGGTAACTTAGATTGCAAACCCTGATTTGGAGAATATATAAAGGAGAACTCTAGCAACTGGGAAACCTAATCCCCACACCTCCTGTGTGATACTAGTTGTATAAGATAGAGTCGATTCTCCTTTAAGCTTAGGTTTCTATCGAGACCCAGTAGGTTAATATAGTGTCTGTAGCGGCTTAATATAGTGTGTTCAATCTGAACTAGGTCCCGGAGTTTTTCTGCATTTGCGGTTTCCTCGTTAACAAAACTTATGGTGTTTGTGTTATTTCTTTTCCGCATTATATTTTGTTATATAATTAAAATATCACAGGTTGTGCGTTGAATCGATCAATTGGTAAATCCAATCTTTGGTTGTTAATTGAAATTGATTGATCCTTGAACATTGGTCTTTGGTACCGTTCAAGTAATCTCTCTTGTATTCAATCAGGCTCGCAGATTTCTATTTGTTTGAGTAAGGATTGAATCGAGAAATTGAGATATAACTCTTTGATATACTTTTTATTAAGATTGAGTCTGACTGTCTAGTTGATTCTCTTAAAGGTATATTGGAGTTAGTCCATACAAATTGTTAAGCGAAATATTGGGTGAGGTTGTTAGACCCCCGCTTTTTCAATTGGTATCATAGCAGGCAAACACATTTAAAGACCTTATAAGTCTGTGTTTGTAACGATCTGACTATATGGACAGAAATTCTATCTCCATAAACGTACCACCAGTCTTCGATGGCTCCAACTACTTGTGGTGAAAAATCGCTATGCGTGCTTTTCTTCAAGCTCGTGATTTTCAAACATGGGTACGTGTTGTTAATGGCTATGATCCTCCGTTTAATACAGAAGGCGATGTATCTATACCTAAGGATATTGGTAGATATAGTTGGTAGGTCGGGAAAGGTACCTAAAATTACTGCAAGTGCAGCGTCTATTGTAACAGGGAAAATACAGGTCGATCCCACAGGGAGTTGTTACGATGTGAAACCAGACTTCTAAGTTTCAACTTCTACTAATTTAGATCAAACAGAGGTTTGTCGATGCGACGAGAATATGAATTGAGTATAATATACAAAACAAAAGAAAAGATAAAGATGTCTATGGTTTCGAATCCACCACCTAAATGCTTAGAAATCCCTAATTAGATATACTAGTTCTCTTTTAATCAACGAGATATAGAAGTTCTAGCCTCAAACTACCTTGAAGAAGTGATAAATCACTTGCACAAATGGATGATTTAACCTTAGTTAAATATGTCAATCCCTAGCATTATCTATCTGTTTAAGGCATAGATAATCACAAATTGAACTAATCTGATTACATAGGCTTGAATACATAACAAAGGATTATTCAAACTACCATGGATGCATGACATACAAGGTGAAGGTAATTTGTTATGATTTCAGAGATTAAATGATGCTTCTCAAATTAAACTCATGGAGAACAGCTAAAATCAAATCAAGGGATTCTAATTATAAAAGGGGTTTCCTCTCCACCAAAGGAAGAAATTAAAACATGGACAAAGTGAAAATAGAAAACCTAAATTACTAATATAACTTGTTGCACCGGCTACTCCGGGCATGATTCTTCATCTACTACCCATTATCTATTTATACAACTTAAGCAGGGAATTAGATCTGTCTAAGTTATTTTCATCTGTATCATTACACGATTCAACACTCCATAAACCAGACGCAAGTTGTGTATCATGCACACTTTTACAAAATAATTGTACAAGCCCTAAATCAGTAGCCTCATCATCCAAAAGTTCAATGTTACGAATAAGAAAATCAGAAGAAGCGGCAACAAAGTCTAATGTCTCAGAAACAGAAGATTCCATAAGAATATTTTTAAGAAAAACATGCTCCTCTAACAAATCATCATCATCATCATAACAAGGATGCAATTCCCTATTCAAAATCACAGTGTCTCTAGTCCACTCATTTACCACTAGATTAGGTATATTTTCAATGTTAGTAGCCTGAGTAGGAACATAAACACTACTTTCGAAATTTAATTCATTGGGACCAACAAACACTTCATCTTGAAATTCCTCCCTTCCCCCATTTTGTAAATGAATCAGATTCATCTTTAAAAGTATATTAAGTTTCTCAAGGGGAATAAGATCTTCAGCAGAGGGTATCCTCATTTCAGATGCATATGCAGTAAAAGATTGTGCATGGGGGTCACTAAAATACGGACATTTAGAAGTTTGTCCGTCTGGGTTAACTTGAAGATGGTCATCCTTCCAAGAAAATTTGGGTCATTTATGCATACAGGATCACCAGCTTGTGAGTAGGGGATGTTTTCATGCATTTGATAGAAAGAATTAGCATTGTCTACTCTAGACTGCTTAATGGCATGAAATTCAGGGCAGTTATCAACTAAGCGTCCTGTATTATCACAAGAGTTACAAGCATGAAGTTCAGTCTGGATACATGATTTAGGTAAAACAATATTTTCATTTGTGCACCTTTCTAGAGCTTCGACTCTCCTAATCATGCAATTCATGTTTGTATCAGAGTCAGAATCAAACTCTAACTCATGGTGATAAACCATATCATGTGACACTATCCTAGTTTCTCTAAAGGATTCCCATTGATGGGTTTTCTCCGCAACTTCAACTAAGAATGACCATGCATCGTCCACAGATTTATCGATGAACTCATCATTACACATAGACTCAACCATGGATAGAGACTTAAAGTCTAATCCTTCGTAAAGAATAGCGACCAGTTTCCACTTCTCAAAGCCATGGTGAGGACACTCAAACAACAAATCATTAAACCTTTCAAAATAATTAAAAAAAATTCTCTCCATCTAACTGCACAAAAAAAGTTTATACTTTCACGAGTGTTGATAGTTTTATGATATGGAAAGAACTTTTTACAAAATTCTGTTGTGAGTTGGTCCCAGGTGGTGATTGACTGCGGTCTCAGACTGTAAAACCAATTTTTAGCTCTTTCTTTTAAAGAAAATGAAAACAGACGCAGTTTTAGAGAGTCTTCAAACAAATGATCAAATTGCATAGCCCTACAAATTTCTTCAAACTCTCTTACATGATGATAGGGGTTTTCAGCATCAACCCTCGAAATATCGGAAGCATTTGTATCATGTTTGCATCCAATTCAAATGGACCATCAGTTTGGGGTAACACAATGCATGAAGACAGACTTACTCTCGCAGGATACATGTAATCCTAGAGAGTACGGGGCAGATTCGGAGCATCACTCATAATTGTAAGTTGGGCAGTTCTATCCACGATAGAAATATGGATTTAAAATAGGTCCTCTTGGTCAAGTCTAATAGCAGATAAGAAAGGGTACAATTATAAACCAGAAAACATACCATTCAAAACCATTCAAATGTATACTTACGAAAATGAGAGATTAAATGGATGCTTGCACACACATAAAAAAATTCAAAGAATAAATGATGCAAAGCAGATCAATAAATTTAGCAAACAACCATAACAATCATCTATCGCAAAGTTTTAAGAATGTTACCGTTGGTACAGACCAAGAGTAAGCACAACAACCAGACTTGCTCCTTTGCTTTATCCCTTGCAGGTATCTATTAATCTCAAGAGAAAATTTCAGTATCAGGAAATGTATATATAGATCAAAGAAAATAAGTACCTAAACCTATTAATACCGATAGTTTATGAAATATTATATTACAGGGTATCAATAATGCAGAACTACAACTGAGTTGCTAACAGAGAATTTAAACGATTAATTATGATGTACTAACCTAACTTAGACTAATTTTCAATTATAAAAACGAAGTACTATGGAGCAAAGACTACAACTATGCACTACCATCACTAAAAGGGGCTAAACTTTATAAAACTATGCACTACAACTATATTACAAAAGCGTCTATCTACTGACACAGTTTTAGTAAAAGAAAGAGACAAGATATAATTAGTTAAGCTATTTGATATGACTGAAAACAAGAGTTGCAATTAATATCAAATGAGAAAGTGTAAACAACTGCTAACTTACACTAGTACATATTCTAATATAGACAAGCTTTAAGTGGACAAAAATGAACAATTCAAATGCTTAAAAGCTACAAATCGAAAAGGCACTAACACAAAGTTAAACTAAAAATGATGGAAATAAATAACATAAATGTGAAAAGCTAAGCTATTATAAATATAAACTATGAACTACAACTAACTAGGACAATGAGAGACTAAACGATTATTATGTAATCTATGTTAAACTCTGTACAACAATTAATTTACGAATTTTTAACAACAGACAAGATTTAAAGAAAAGAAAAAGAAAAGACAAAATGCAACTAGGAGGGAAAGATAAGATTACTGCAAATGAATGCTACTGATTGTACAGGTCTAAGATGCTTAACTAAAAACAATGAAATCAAAAAGAAGAAAGCTACATGACGGAAGTAAACTAAAGAAAAATTCAGAATCTAATTGCTATGAGATAAACAAACATGATATTAAACTACTATTTTTTTCAGGAACACTAAAAAGGTACTGCAATCAAAACAAAATAAGGATATAGGTAAAGATTGAAAATCAGTACAAGCAAATCTTCTTTTTTTTTTAATTTTTTTTTTATGAATGCAAAACAAATATTATTTACAAGTAAAAACTACAAACTAGTAAAAGCAAAACCAAAAATCAAACTACACCGTATGCCAACTCCCCGGCAACGGCGCCAAAAACTTGGTACGTCGGGAAAGGTACTTACAATTACTGCAAGTGCACAGCGTCTATTGTAACAGGGCAATTACAGGTCGATCCCATAGGGAGTTGTTACGATGTGAAACTAGACTTCTAAGTTTCTACTTCTACTAATTTAGATCAAACAGGGGTTTGTCGATGCGACGAGAATATGAATTGAGTATAAGATACAAAACAAAAGCAAAGATAAAGATGTCTATGGTTTCGAATCCACCACCTAAATGCTTAGAAATCCCTAATTTGATATACTAGTTCTCTTTTAATCAAGGAGCTATAGAAGTTCTAGCCTCAAACTACCTTGAAGAAGTGATAAATCACTTGAACAAATGGATGATTTAACCTTAGATAAATATGTCAATCCCTAGCATTATCTATCTGTTTAAGGCATAGATAATCACAAATTGAACTAATCAGATTACATAGGCTTGAATACATAACAAAGGATTATTCAAACTACTATGGATGAATGACATACAAGGTGAAAGTAATTTGTTATGATTTCAGAGATTAAATGATGCTTCTCAAATTAAACTCATGGAGAACAGCTAAAATCAAATCAAGGGATTCTAATTATAAAAGGGGTTTCATCTCCACCAAAGGAAGAAATTAAAACATGGAGAAAGTGAAAATAGAAAACCTAAATTACTAATACAACTTGTTGCACCGGCTACTCCGGGCATGATTCTTCATCTACTACCCATTATCTATTTATACAAAAGCTCCCCCAATTATCAAATCCCATTTTCAATAAAGTACAATCAGAAAATTAGGGATTTGAATATAAAACTACCACTTACAAGAAATTCTGACAACCCCTTTCTTCTATTGCTTGTTGTATTAGACCCTTGATATCTCAACATCTTCTGAGATTGATTTTGACATTTCATCTCCTACTCACTTTTCATAGACAGTAAAGCTAGTTGTATCTCCAAAGAAGTCGCTAAGAAAGACATGCAAACTGGGATGAGATACAAGGACCTGTACCGTGTACTTGAGTATGGAATGGGAAAGAAGAAAGGTTGATGGACAGTGGTGGTTTTGGTAGACAGTGGACGAAGGTATGGGTTTTACAGAGAAACAAAATGGGGAAGTGAAGTTGGTCGGTGATTTTTTTCTTCTGGCAGTGAGTTTGGTAAAGTTGATAAATGGCTTGGCTTTGGGTGTTGCACACTCATACCTAGCTTAGGTATTATAAGAGAGATTTTTGTTTTGATTGTTAAACCTGGACTTGGAATTTGTCCCATTAGTTATATACCATGATAAATGACCAACACTTTAACATCCTTCCACTTCTTAGCCTCCATTAGTGCAACATTAACTCCAGCAAGATTAACGATATCGCTTCACATTTCCACTTTCCGCAGTACGACCAATCTCTATATTCTCTTACAAAAACAAACATTGATAATCAATATTTACAATAAAACAATTATTAATGCCTCGAGACGCAAGATGCACGATTTGGCATAAAATAGGACATTAAAGCACTTAAGGTGTGATAAAAGACAACAAAATGATCAAGAAATATGCATCATCAGGCACCGATCAATAGTCCAGAAGAAATCCTTGCTGCAAAGCAAAATTCTGACGGCTTAATGCTATCATACATGCCATTACCCCAGATCTTCAGCATCATGTGACTACTTGCACAAAGTCCAAAGAAGCCTGGGATATCTTAGAAACCGTATTTGAAGGAAATACCTCCGAAAAAGAATCTAGGCTTCAAAACCTAAATTTTGATTGGGAAAACCTTCGTATGGTAGATGAAGAGTCATTTAATGAGTTTAATCACAAAGTGTCTGAAATTGTTAATGCATCTTTTGCATTGGGTAAGACTATTCCAAAAAAGGACATTATAATGAAAATTCTCAGATCACTGCCATCCAGATACGATTCTAAGAAGCATGCCATCGTTGAAGGAAATAATATCGCAACGCTTTCCAGAAATACTCTGGTTGGGAAGTTAAAGATCTTTGATCATGAGCATACATCAAAATCTGGGAAGGATGTTGCTTTCAAAGCACAAAAGAACACTAAATTACTTGATAAAAGTAAAAGTGTTTGCATCTCTGAAGATGATCTTTCTGAGGCTGACTCATCAGATGAAGATCTTTACAAGTCAGTCTCGTTGATCACAAGACAGTTTAGGGACCTTATTTTAAAGAAAAGTAAACGGTTCTCCATAGATAAATCCAGGTCATCAGATAAACCCCATAATCGTGTTCCTCCTAAAAACAGGGATAATGATGAAACTGATGACGAGGATATGCCTCAGTGCTTTAAGTGTAAAGGTTTTGGTCATTTTGCAAATGAGTGTCCAAATCGTAAAAAATACACTGGAAACAAAGGTCTTGCTGCAACTCTTGATGAAATGTCTGACAACTATGATTCTAATGAAGACGAAAAGTCAAGTATTGCACTTCTTTGTGAAAATATTGATTTTGATAATTGTAGCAATACATACATCAATCTTGATATTCTTTCGGAAGAGAACTCAACCAATCTAGAAGAAGAAACTGACCTTTCCGTTGGAAACTCTTTGTCTAGTTTCTCAGGTTCCACTATGTGTCTAGTAGCTTGCACATCTCAGATGCCTGAATTATATTCCAGGTTGACATGCTCTTATTGTTCGCTTAAAGGTCATGAACTGTCAAAGTGTTACAAGTATAAACACAAATTGAGGCATGTCAACAAACTTCAATGAAGAGCTAATCTATTAGCAAACAAGCTCAAACTTGTTCAAAAGACCGCTGAGATATGTAATATTTTATCTTCGTCTAAGAAGTTAGTTTCCAAGGATAAGACAAGACCACTAGTGAAATTATGGTCTAAACATTCTGAGGGATAGGGCTCAATGAATTCCTTTCAAAGAGGTCATGGTGGACAGATTGTTGTTCACCGCAGCACAACTTGATTGTGTTGTTTGGTGCATCTTGTCTCATGTGCCTGATCAAAAGAGACAAGATTATGCACAACTCAGGCTTTAGGAAAAGAATTTTTTTTTGTCTTATCTTTCTTTTTCTTAGCATTGCCGTGTTTTTGCAATTTTGGAATTCTTCCACATCTAATTGATATTAGAAAGGACTTCCCTGGTCAATCAATAAAAGAGGGTTATTCTTGACAATTCTACCCTTCCTAGGGTGGTGAGTTGTGCGTGCACGAACCTGTGTTTAAAGGTTTCGTAACCCTACATTATTTTTCCTTCTCTAAAACTCCTTTTTATCTTAAGACTACTTGTTGAGTTTAATTGTGAATTCCTCTCACAAATCCGTACTCATATGGATACTCCAAGCATCATGTCTTCTGATGGAAAATATGTTAATATGATTGTTAAGCCATCAATCATGAAGTAAAAAGAAAAATCTCCGTTACCTCCAACTTTGAAAAGAAAAAGAAGGAATGTGAGGAAGCCAAGAGTTGTTCCTTCAAATTCTCAGAAGTTTTCTGATGTTCTTGAAGAGTTGAAGGAAATAAGGAAGGAGATTCAACAAATAAAGGCTTTTGTTATGAGAACTCTTGAAATTCAGAAGGCCCTGGTTCGACATCATCAACCTAGAAGGTTTGTTGGAATTGACTCCTATCTTTACGAACCATATGTTCCAATGGTTGTTGATGACAAGGAGTTCGGGGACGATAAAGAATTTTTCAGAGGTCTCACTCTCAATGTCTAGGAAACTTCTTATAAGAATTTATTTTTATTTTTTATTAAGGATAACTAGGGTTTGGAATAGCCATTATTGTGATTACACATAGCTATGTCCAACGTTTTTCATCTTCAATGTTTTTAGATTTATTTATTTAATTCTAAAGTTTGATTGGAAGATGATTTTGCAGTATTAATCTTTATGGTTTTATATATTACAATTTGTTATGGGATATGTGTGTTTGCGTCCATGAACTATGATTGTCCCATACATGGTCAAAAGTTAAGTCTTTCATATGTCGATATACAAGTATTGATAAAAGATTGAATGAACTTTTGACAAACAAAAGACAATCCTATTATATTATTATGCAAATATTGATGGAAGATAGGATGAGCTTTTGTTTACAAAGATTAAGTCTATTATATGTCATTGTGCAAATAGTGATGAAGAATAGAATGAATCTTTGTTTATTCTGCAGTATTGATTTTCCCTGATCCATATTTTTATGTATATACTGTGCGGCTCCGTAAGTTTTTATTATGTGAGCATTTCCGATTAAATTAATCATGGGTTCTTTTGTTGTTAATTTAGTTGAGATTTTTGGATACAAATTCATATTCTTATGTGATTTGTTAATGTCCAAAGAAATCCTTCTTTTCTTGTGAAAGTAAGGTCGCTCTTGTTGTTCTTTCGGGAATGACATTTTATGGGGGAGAATTCTTAATTGAACTTGTGCTTAATTGCCAAATCTTTGTGGGAAGTGCGGTTGTGGAATATTATAGGGGTTATCTTGTATCTTTATAAACTCCTTGATGAATGCATTTAGCTTCGGCTATATGATTGCATCTAAAAAAAGTTGATATGTACTTTCTTTTGGTCATGAAGTGTCTCTATGGAAATTTCATTTGGATCCCACTAGTTTTCGTACCTTTGCCAATTTTATTGACAAAAACGTGGAGAATTAATGTGTAGTTCACACTACAAATACATATGGTTTTCGGATCATTATGTAAGGAGGGGTGGTTTTCATGTGAGATGAAGTATTGACTAAGGGGGAGTGATACATATCACTATAGTATTGTTGTCGAAGTTGTGATACAATTGAACTTTGATGTTGTGTAATAATACTATGACACTGTGTAACAATGATTGAGAGCTTTTGTTTTCTCATTGTTGTGGCTACGGATCTTCAACAACGGTGATGCTGATTTGAATATCTTTGGAATCATTGGAGTACTTGGAAGTGATAGACGCATTTATGTGTCTATTTTCATCTCTATTGTATATATTATTAGTACCCATTTTTGTACTTATTATGGTGTTTCATGTCTTTGTAGGTATTTTTAGAGAAATAAGCTCTTGCGACGAAATTGGCTCGTAAAGTGGTGTTTTACACCCCAGGATGGAGTACTAAAGGCACCCCAGAAATGCACCGGAAGCACCCCAGAAATACACCGGAGGAACCTAGAAAAAAGTGTTAAAGGCACCCACCAAAATTACTAAAGGCACCCTAAAATTGGATAAGGGCGCCCCAAGGCAGCCGAGCTGCTAAAGGCACCCGCGTTTTGGATTCAGGGCACTACACCTTCTTCATCGTTTGAAAGAATATTTTTGGCGGGAAAATAAACTCATTTCACTGTCAGATTTTCGATGGATTTTTGGACGTGATTTAGTGAGATTAAATCCCTGAAACTTAATGGGTAGACGTGATATGACTATAGAAAGCTGGTATGGGTGTTTTTTCCGATCAAATTTGGCTTAATAACGTGTTTCAATCCAAAACAGTGGACACAAGTTTTCACGGGTTCAAGTGAATTTGACACGAGTTTGAGGCGTGTAATGCATGAGTTTCGAGTGTGTTGCACTACAGAGATTCGTGAAGAAAATAAATAACGAAGGTTGACAGCTGAGAATGCGTGGAAGATCAAAAAATGGAAATTTTGGCCGTGGAGAATAATATTGATAAATGAAGATTATTTGGGAGATATGGCCGGATTAAAGGAGGATTAGGAGTATAAATAGAGTTCTACAGGTACAAGGAAGGTTTGGAGAGAGTTTAGGGGGAGAATAGGGAGACGTTTAGAGCATAAGAAATCGGAAAAAAAAAAAAGTTACAGGAAAAATAAGTTTTCTGCTGGTGCAGAAAGTACGAAGAACATAAGACCCTTCAAGACCGTCGTTCTTCAACAGTGCCAGTGACGGTATTTCTTTATCGTTTTCTGTAACAGTTGATTCTGTAACAAATATAAGTGTTACAGAACCCGATTTTATTCATTTTTCTCCCATTTCATCATTTGTGAACCATTGTTGAGCATTAATAAATATGAATTTTGAGCATGTTTCCATGATAATGATGAGCTAATTCTCGCATAATCAAGGCACGGAGGAAGCTATTTATGCATGAATAATTGGTAACCATTCTATTTTTCTCTAATTTATATTTTATAATTCACTCATTCACTACTTTGTAGAATTTTAATTGCTTGCATAATTTTTCCTAATTAGTTGTGATTCAATTAGATAGGTTATGCTTTGGTTAGATAATCTATGCTTAAGGGATACAATTAATGTTTGAGAATATGCTTGATAATTTGTGAATTAAGAAAAAGATATTTTAAAAATAATTAGAGTTTTGGAATTCTTATCATCGTTTATTCATGTGTAATAGTGGAATCTAGTGTCTTGGTTATTTTCACTCTAAAAAAAAAATTTGGATTAAAATTTTCTCTACTTTTAGTTTAAATAAATCTAAATTCAATTTCTTTTACAAGTCTTACGAACCTCATTCTTACCACTATCTAAAATTACATCAGGAAGTGACGAAGATTTCGAGTAATGTTGAAGAACCAAGGAGATCATGCATGTGGATGAGAAGCTGCAAAGTTTATGTATTTTTTATTCCATATGTATTGATAGTTTTGTCACTAAAATTGACAAAGGGGGAGATTGTTAAAGCACTGCTCGGTCGAACTCGCAAGCGTTGCTATCTCAAGCTTGTTTGTCAAGTTTAGTTTCCAAAACTATAAATATTGATTTCTAGTCTACTTATAGCTAAGTCTCGGACTAGGATAGTAAGTGTAGTTGAGCTCTAGAATCCACGGCGTTCATCATGCAAAGACGAAGAACTACTCAATGAACTAGTGGATCTTCATCGACAAAAAGGTATGTGGAGACTCCAACTAGATGTACACGTATAGGTACGGTTACTCAAACCTAAATGAAGTATATTTCATTTGTGTATAACAATCTAAGATTTGATCTAACGGTTGAAAGATATTAGCTTGAATCTAATCAGGTTTTCATCTAACGGTGAATATTGAATGCTTTGTTACCAAGGTAACTTAGATTGCAAACCCTGATTTGGAGACTATATAAAGGAGAACTCTATCAACTTGGAAACCTAATCCCCACACCTCCTGTGTGATACTAGTTGTATAAGATAGAGTCGATTCTCCTTTAACCTTAGGTTTCTATCGAGACCCTGTAGGTTAACGACTTAAAGACTTCAATGGGATTATGAAGCCAGGCCCAACTATTTTCTCTGTAGTTGCGTGATCTGATCTTGCTGTTTCTATCATATTTGAGTACAATCGTAAGATTGGCTTGAGATTGATTTCTCCGATAGGCAAGATAAAAAGTAGTCACAAACATCTTCGTCTCATCGTTTTTGATTCCACAATATCTTGTTTCGCTAGTCGATTAAGATTATTGTGAGGTGATTGATAATTATAGGTTGTTCTTCGGGAATATAAGTCCGGGTTATCGATTGGTTCTTGTTCACCTTGATTTATCAAAAGACGGAACAAAACTCGTAGGTATTTCTGTGGGAGACAGATTTATCTATTCCTGTAGACTTTTCTGTGTGATACAGATTTGTTTATTAAAGTCTTCGACTTTGGGTCATAGCAACTCTTAGTTGTGGGTGAGATCAGCTAAGGGAATCAAGTTCGTAGTATCCTGCTGGGATCAGAGACGTAAGGAGCGTAACTGTACCTTGGATCAGTGTTATTTCTTTTCCGCATTATATTTTGTTATATAATTGAAATATCACGAGTTGTGCGTTGAATCGATCAATTGGTAAATCCAACCTTTGGTACCGTTCGAGTAATTTCTCTTGTATTCAACCAGGCTCAAAGATTTCTATTTGTTTGAGTAAGGAATGAATCGAGAAATTGAGATATAACTCTTTGATATACTTTTTATTAAGATTGAGTCTGACTGTCTAGTTGATTCTCTTAAAAGTATATTGGAGTTAGTCCATACAGATTGCTAAGCGAAATATTGGGTGAGGTTGTTAGACCCCCGCTTTTTTAGTCTTTTTCAATTAAATGTTGTTTATTTTAATTATATTTTAAGTAATCTATGTACTTTGAAATAAGATGTAATGTAGTGAGATTGTTAAAAGCATTACACTAAGTTAAGCTAAACCATTTTATTTAAATAAAACTTAACTACTAAATTATAATTAAAAATATATAGTGCATTCAATCAATGCGGTATTCATCTTCATCTTCTTCTGAGGCATCGGCATCGTCTTCCTAATTTTTATACTGGGCAGGTTGTTGGTTTCGTTGTTCATTCAGTTGTTGTTCCACCCTATCTACTTCCTGCTCTCATAACCTAAGTTGTCATGAATTTATTGTTGAAGTTTTCATGGAGACTAGCCTGTTCCTGTTAAAATCCCTGTAATGTTGTTCTCGCGGAAGACAATTTTTTTAAAGTTGTCTTATTTCCAAGCCCCGTTTCCTTCTTCTATCTTGTTCTACCCTCTAGTCATTTTCCATGTATTAGGCGAAGTTGAACTCATTTGGACATCCTCTCTGATGCTCTTTGGGTTCCGGCCTTATGATCCCCTCCTCTTATTCTTTTGACATTATTGGTGTTAACATCCATATTTTTGTTGCGTTGTTCCTGACTACTTGGAGACTCAACATGCGGAAATGCATGTCCTTCCGGTGAGAAACAGATGCACTATTCTGAAATTCCTGTGAAATTGGACCATGTGGTGATCTTGTTGGCATTTGATTACCTTCCAACACGTATGAATTATTTTTTTTTAAGTACCCTCAGAATGTTGAAACAACTTTCGTGTTGGAAACCAGTTTTGTGGGTTATTTCCACTCTTCTCGACATCCCCGCTCCATATCTGCTTCACATTCACTATTTTTTTTTATCGGAACATTTGCATGATCAAAGCTACGTATTCAGTAACATCTTTGCTAATTGCATGAAAACAATGAGACAACCCTTCAGCATCATGATTATAGATGTTACCGTTCACGGAATTTTTCAAAAATCTTTCCATAAAATGTGGTCCCCAGTTGCTGGAAACCGCATTAATTTAATCTACTGCAAAGAATACATAATTCCTACAAATTGTTTCATCGTCATCCATCGTAAACTTTATATCACAGACTCTACCGGATCTTGGTTGCGTTTGTTGTTGTGATTGTTGCGAGGGGGTTGCCATGGTTGTCATAGAAAGGGATTTTTTGGAATTTTTTCTGACAGATTGAGATTGTATAAGTATTGTGCTTGAAATCAAGGAAAAATAAATAATTTTTTTTGACAAAAAAGGGAAAATTATATTAAAAATGAAGCGGTCACAAAGGAGTGACTACTTAAAAAGAGGAAAAAAGGATAGAAGTAATCAGCAATTGCCAATTACAACATCCCAATTATAAATTAGCGTACTCAAAGAGCAGCCATCAAAAATCTTAGTAGGTAGTGCCCAATTAAAAAGAGTGCACTTTACAGAGATTATAAGTTGATTAGCATTTCTTTTCCTATTCTCGAAATACCTTGCATTTCTTTCATGCCAGATTGCCCACCAAATGGAAAAAGGTATAAGACCCCACAACTTCTTCTTCATACCCCTACTCTTCTTGATAGGCCATTCCCAAAGAGTAGATTTAACACTATCAGCAAAAACCCAATCACATCCGAAAGAATCAAAAAAATAATTCCATATCTTAGAAGTTTCTGAACAATGAAGGAAAAGATGCATATTATTTTCTTGTTTAGTACTACAGAAAAGACACCTGTCTGTATTTGATTTACCCGCCTTGAATAGAAAATCTAAAGTAGGCGCTCCCTTATAACCCAAAGTCCATACTAGAAAATATACTTTTAAAGGAACCCGAGGATTCCATAACTGATTGTGAGGGAAAATGAGATAACCATCAACATCCAAAGACTGATAGCAATTGGCAACACTGATATCACCTCCCGCGTCCCACTGTCTAGTATCATCTAACTCTGAATCACCCACAATATCTGATGGGTCCCCAACGGTTTATAGTAAGCGAACCACATCACCCAGTTCATTCTCATTTAAGTTCCTTTTAAAATATAAATCCCAAGAAAAATCCAAAGAAATACATTCTCTGATTATGGCATAATTTTTTTTGGATAGATTATAAAGAGAAGGAAAAGCAAGCTGCAAAGTGTTATTTCCTATCCATCTGTCTTTCAAAAAAAGAATACTACAACCATTATTCAAATGAAATCTAGTATTTTGAATAATATGATTCCTAGATTTTAGAATGCCAACCCATATAATCTATGACCCATAGATTTAGATAAAGAGTTAGGAACAAAAGAGTCAGGATTACCTCCAAATTTTTGATGCACAATCTGTCTCCAAAGTGCTTTCTTCTCAGCTCTGTACCCCCAAATCCACTTGCAATGCATGGCTTTATTGACAAATTTCAAATTTTTTTTAACAATGCCACCTCTGCTCTTTGGGAGATTAACTCTAGCCCAATTGTTAGAGCATAGCTCGGTTGATCCCACCAAGCGTTGGTATGTCAAGTTTGGTTGTCATATTTTAGTGAATCAAAACTCATTTAAAGAGTCGCTTGATTATATACTAGGGTCAACTTCGTATAGGTTAGCTTGAAAGTGTTAGGATATGAGACTTACAAGTATTACATGAAGACTTGAAGAATGTGAAGAAGTATGGAGCTACAACGACAACATCATCCTTCCTCTTTAGGTTAGTAATATTTGACTTGAACTGTTTCATTCCCTAATGTATCTTTCAAGTCGTGCATATTGAAAACATAACTGCGAAGATGTTTGAATGATTATACTCTAGTTAGACATAGTATTAAGGAATACAATACGAGGTTTATTGCTTAACCATTAAACTTGTATATAAGACATCGACATGATCATATGAATGCTATTGTGATTATGTATGGGTATGAGTGAAGATTTCATCCTAGGAAACAATGTTTTACATTCGTTTAAAGGAAGTAAGTTCATAAACTCGTTTTGTGAATCGAAAGGGAAATCGCTAGGCTTATTGGCATTGTTATTCATTGCAAATCTATTTTGAATTACCAATATGTGTGTTTAGTATAACCGCTCATAAACTTGTTTATGTATCTTGGTAAAACTATTCACAAGGCCTGACTTATGTATTGGTATAACTTTTATTAGTGAAACCGATCTTAAGTAATCACTCAAGATGGTATGATCGATGCCTTGTAAATAACAACTTTTATCTAGCCATTGGGGAACCGATCCTAGTAAGAGGTGCAACAAATTTACAAGAGGGGAATCGATCCTTGTAAGAGGTGCAACACGTTTTTAGTAGATGGGGGAACCGATCCTATGAACATGTGCAACAAGTTTGTAGTTTTGGGGGAACCGATCCTATGGACATGTGCACAAAATACAGGTAGTTACCATAATTATATGGGGAACCGATCCTAATACCTAGTCAACCGATTTTTAGTAACTAGCGTGACTATGCACAGTACTCACATAGAGGTAGAACCGAACTTGTTTTGGTAGAACCGTGAAACCCATGATTGGTGATTTGATAGGATAATCAATCACATAGTTCTTGGAAGTCAGATGAACCAATTCTAAATTCGTTTGGAAGTGTGGAAAATCGTTTCCAAGATTGGAAGTATGAAAAAAAGACTTGCAAAGTAAAGATGTCGACATACTTTGAACATGTGCAGTAACTCTTATCATTAATTGTTCAAAGATATTCCTTAATAGCCAAAGGAGAATCCCATGATCGAAATAAATTGAAAATCTTTTAATTAAGGTTTCTTAGTTTTTATATGCTATTTAATTTCCAGCAATTAAATGCATATCTTTAGAAAATAATAATTAGTAATGTGCATTTACTGATTATATATTTTTCTATTGGGATTTCGGTCAATATTTGGACAGTGCATTTCCAGGAATTATGAAAATCGAATTTGTGTTTATTGCATATCTTTGAGAATATTCGGTTTTGGAAATTTCTTGGTGTCCAAACTTCCTTGTCTATAAATATTGAAGTTTGCATTTCTAGCAAACTAATCCTCAGAGCCAGCAAAACTACCTCAGTTGTGTTGTTACTAGTGGAGCCGCCTATCGGAGAGGAAAGTACCCTAATTAGGAGAAATCTCTTACGGCCGCTCGGTTTAAAGACTTCTTTGGGATTGAGAAGCTCTATTAGTACCGTTGGTGGGAAACTAGATAATTGCAATTTATTTTAGTTTTCGATTGATTTGATTGACTAACGATTGTTGAACTTTGATTGCACCTAGTTTGTTTATGCTTGAGAATCTTCTCTTATGATATAAGATTCACTCAAACTAGATCGAAGTTTCGACGGGGATCTTTAGACTGTTTGTAGATCTAAAGACGTCTTGTGATAATCCAACATTAACAGACTTCGTTCTGTGTGTGATTGATCACAAGAGATTCAAGTTGATTGTGTGCAGGTGCTGATTGAAGATCAAAGAAGATTTGAAGACAATAAGACTTTTTGGGTTCATAATCTTTGGTGTGCACAATACTTGTTTCGGCTGGAAAGGGATCCAACTATAATCGTTTTATCCTTGTGATAGATTGGATTGATTAGTTGAGTAGATCGGCATCAATACACTTCTTTGTGATTAATAGTATTGATTGCATAGTCTAACAATTACTTCGGTGGTTGTTGAGAGATTGATCTAAGGACCCGACAAAGGAGTTTATTGGTTAAACGGAAGGGCCTTTGTCAAACTCATATCACTTGATTGGAAAGAGTTGTTACCAAACATATTTGTTGTTTCTTTACTGTTTGGAATACGAACCAAAGGAATTGTTCCAAGTGCGTGACTTATTATAAGTTGGAGGTGCAGGGATACTGACGGAACTAGGTGAACTATAGGTTTAGTTGCTTGGTCTCAACTATACGAAGTTGGTTTAGATTTTGTATAACGGCTTAATCCTGAGAGTATTCAATTATGGACAAGGTCCCGGGTTTTTTTATGCATTTGCGGTTTCCTCATTAACAAAATCTTGCTATGTCTTTTACTTTTCTATTTCTGCAATTATAATTGTTTTATTATAATCAGAAGTAAAATACACAAACGTTAATTCCTATTTACTTGAAAACAATCCTATCGTGTTTGGTTAAGTCCGAACCTATTATCAAGTAAACATACTTCGTTGTTGTATTGTCTCGATCTTGTATCCATAGTCAATCACACAAGTTATCTTGTTGTCGTATTGTCTCGATCTCGTATCCATAAACGATCACATGAAGTGTGAACCGATTAGTTGTATTGTCTCGACTAAGTCCTTAGACAATCACTTTCGGAGAAAGGACTTATAGGTGGATTTTTTTAGATTGAGGTATATTAGGGTACCCTCATCTTTTCAAATATTACCGGTAATGGAAGACCAAAAAGATTTCCAAATTGAACCCTTATTTCCAGAAGGGATACAAATGAACCTCATCTTATCATCCTTACTAGGTTCAAATCTAGAATTTTTTAGAAAAATACCAAACTTATTTGAGCAAAGTTTAGCTAGAATCACCGCATGATCAAATCTACAGAACCATTTAAGGCTTTTCTTAGTCTGCAAAGAAATAGCCTTCAAAGTAACTTCATCAATCCAGGTGACTGATGAATCAGGGAGAAAAATCCAATTGCTAAAACCCTTATATCTTTCTAATACCTTAAACTCTTTTGTAGAACATCTAGAAACTCAAGATAAATCAAAAGATTTAGAGGCCAGAAGGATGGTTGTAGAAGACATAATGAAACAAAAAGATCAAAAACCTAATGAAAAAGGAAACATACGATCATAAAATCAAGAGAAATAAACACAATACTTGAATCCATTGCATAACCCTCATTTTTTTGTGTACTTTCTCTCCTTGGATAAATTTCAAGTTTTGGACATTTTCTTTTCTCCGCTCTCTCTCTTATATCAATTTCCTTCTCCTCCCACTAACTCATACTATTGAGATGGTATGAAATTGAGAAATTTCGAGGTAGAGATGTAAAAGGTGTGAATTTTAAGTTTGAAATGAGCTGATATAGGGAAAAGAATAAGAACCGTTGAATGATGAAGATGAGATGTAGCTGTTGGTGGGTAGAGAAGAGCCGTGCGGATTATCAACAGCCGACCGCGGATTTACTTGAACCACATAGTTTAAGTCGGGCCGCTGACGTCTGCTGATAACCGACGCGGTTTAAAAAAAATAAATCCATAATGGGATTAAAATGAACAAATCTTTGATTCCTTACTAGGCAAACATTATATGGGAGGTGGGGTCTTTTGCAAGGTATCTCAGATTTTGTCACATGCGAAGGATGTAAAAGTATGTATAAATATTCCAAGTCGGTTCATTCTAAAACACCGATTCATCTGAACCTCCTCTTCCTTCTTCTTCCCCCAAAACAAAATCTCAAAGACAAAAAAAACCTCATACAAAAATGGCTGGTGGACATGGTTAGAAACTTAGAACTAAATCACTCTCTTTAATCTCACTCTAAAACCCTATTATTGAATCTAATTTCATGTACTTGATTTTTTTTTTCAGGTGAAAAACATCATCGGCCTAGTAAGAAACACAAATCTTCCTCCTCCTCTGCGAAGATAACCGAGAGCGTAGATGATGAGAGTGCTTATTACGGAGAAGAATTCGACGATGATAATAATCGAGATGGTAATGGATTTTAATTTTGGTGTGTTTCGTGCTTATTTGATTTGGGTAGTGAAAAATTTGATTTGATATTTTTTGTTTTTGAAGGTGATAGAGAAGGGAAAAAGATGGATTTCACAAAACTAGAACTAAAACCAGATCATTTGAACCGTCCATTATGGGCTTGTGCTGATGGTAGAATCTTTCTTGAGACATTCTCATCATTGTATAAACAAGCTTATGATTTCCTTATTGCAATTGCTGAGCCGGTTTGCAGGTAAAATTTGTGATTTTGAGTATGAATTTGATTAGTGAAGGAGGGTATAGTGTGTGGGGTTTGATTAGAATTGGATCTTTGTATGGTTTTGTAGACCGGAGTCGATGCACGAGTATAATTTGACTCCACATTCGTTGTATGCTGCGGTATCAGTTGGTCTTGAGACTGAAACTATCATTAGTGTGTTGAATAAATTGTCGAAAACGAAGTTACCGAAAGAAATGATTGATTTTATATATGCTTCTACTTCTAATTATGGGAAAGTGAAGCTTGTGCTTAAGAAGAATCGGTATTTCGTTGAATCTCCGTTTCCAGAGGCAAGTGCTTTGCTGAGTAAGATTTAGTTTGTACTTCTTGTTTTGGTTATGATGGCAATTGATATCAGAGGGGGTTTGTGTGTTTGTTGTCTATAGGTGCTGAAGACGTTGCTGCGGGATGAGGTCATTTCTAGAGCAAGGCTTTCTTCTGAGGTTTGTTCATTTAGTTGTATATTTTCAATTTTACTCTTTTTAAACTGAAATGGTGAGAGGCATGTGGTTGGTTTGCCTATATGGTAACTTTATTATATAGAGTGACTGTCAGGTTATATTGCTGCCTGGCTGCTAACTTCCGGATGCTTTTCTCTATTTGCTCTCCTTTTCTTGTTCAGGGTTCGGTTGGGACTGATTCTTTCACGATTAGCAAAGCCATAGGAGAGGTAGAAGGTACTCATGATGAGTTGTTGAATGGAATTGAATTGGCAGCAGCTGAAGAAAAAGAAACACATGCCTTTGAAGTTGATCCTGCCCAGGTGAGAATCATTTTGATGCCCAAAGTAATGGTTACTTGGGGCAAATTAATAGGTAACTTTCGTTTGTTTATAGCACAAGAAATTTGATTCGTCTGCATTTAACAGGTGGAAAATGTGAAGCAACGTTGCTTGCCAAATGCTTTAAATTATCCTATGTTGGAGGAATATGACTTCAGAAACGATACTGTAAGGTTTTCTTTAACAAAGATGTGTTGTAATTCTTTAGTTAACCAGAAGCTGTTTAGATACCATTGGTAGAGATGCATCTCATGTATCTTGTAAATAAAGAGGTTTGAGGTTTCATGTTTATAGAGATGCATCTCTTTGTGTCTATCGGGAACATCTGTTGACAATAGAGGTTTCCCATTAGGTAAACCGTCAACCTGGTTTCAGAGGGTCACTTTATCAATGTGTTACTACTGGCAATCTAACTTTTAAGAATTCTTGAGAGTAAATTTGATGCCGACACATCAGCCTCAAGGGTTCCCAATTAGTGTATTTGTACAGACAGATGGTTATTTTTTTTTTACCGATCAATAGAACGATATAATTCTAAACATATAAATGAATGAAAGAATTATAATAAATCTAGACAAGTGCTTATCCCCCAGAGCATCCAAACGTAGGATAGAATGTAATGTCAGGACATATTACCCAAAGAACAGTAAAATTACCTGTGCCTTACAATATCTTTCCATTTAAAGACTAAATCTTTGAATCTGATGGAGCTTGAAGGGTGACCTGGTTGACCTAGATAGATTGATACAGATATACATATAGATGGATCTAGTGTTGATATCTGAATGTGAAATTTGCTATTATTCTTATACCTTGATAGATAAGAGTTTTGCTTATATGGACACCATATGCTTGCTTAAGTTAATGCTACTTTGGGAATGCAGGTTAACGCTGACCTGAACATGGAACTAAAGCCTCAAGCACAACCACGACCTTATCAAGAAAAGAGTCTTAGTAAAATGTTTGGAAATGGTGAGGCATCTATTAGATGATAAAATCTTCTTAGCTACGCGTTAATCATTTCTTGCGGGTCTGTGAAATTAGTTTAGATAGCCCATCCTTGTGCTTAGTAAATTGTCATAAACGTCTTGTTTTTATCATTATTAAAATGTCTTGCGCCATTTAAGTAGATGTATGATGTATTGTATTTAAACCTGGTTCTTGTTTGAAATGGAAAAAGTAGCCATGGAATAATTTATTTCACCTCGATTAACAAATTTCAGGTAGAGCAAGATCAGGCATTATTGTTCTCCCTTGTGGAGCAGGAAAGTCCTTAGTTGGAGTTTCTGCAGCTTGCCGAATACGCAAGAGTTGCCTTTGTCTTGCAACAAATGCTGTTTCTGTGGATCAGTGGGCATTTCAGTTCAGCTTGTGGTCTACTATTAGGGAAGATCAAATATGTCGATTCACGTCTGATAGTAAGGAAAGATTCCGTGGTAATGCTGGGGTTGTTGTGACCACATATAACATGGTGGCATTTGGTGGTAAGCGATCCGAAGAATCTGAGAAAATTATTGAAGAGATAAGGAATAGAGAGTGGGGATTACTTCTTATGGACGAGGTAATCTCTTGGTTTTACTGGTGAATTTCAAGTTTATCAGATTTACTCACGTCTCTGTTCCTTTAATTTTCTTTTCTGCAATTTTGGATCTGTAGGTGCATGTGGTTCCTGCGCATATGTTTCGTAAAGTCATCAGTATAACAAAATCACATTGCAAGCTTGGACTCACTGGTGGGTGTTTGTTTTGACATATGTATTGCCTAAGCCATTTATTGGTTTTACCGTTCTCACACAAGGTATTTTGTGCTCTCCTGTATGCAGCAACACTAGTGAGAGAAGATGACCGTATTACGGATTTAAATTTTCTTATTGGTCCAAAATTGTATGAAGCCAACTGGTTGGACTTGGTAAAAGGAGGGTTTATTGCGAATGTCCAGTGTGCTGAAGTATGGTGCCCGATGACAAAGGAGTTCTTTGCTGAGTATTTGAGAAAAGAAAATTCCAAGAAAAAACAGGTCCTCTTGATACTTTCGAACTAGACTCTTATCACTGAGAGTCATAAGATCAGATGTTTTCTATACCCACAACTTATTTTGGTGCATTTAGTTGTTAATTCTACTGCCCGAATAATTTCGGGATTTCCCACCATATGGGTTTAGGGGTTATCTCTTCATCAGTCAGTGGCTATTTTTACTGATTGGTTTTTGTGCAACTCATTTTTCATTCATCTTCAGGCTCTCTACGTGATGAATCCAAACAAATTCCGGGCGTGTGAGTTCCTGATTCGGTTTCACGAACAGCAGCGTGGTGATAAGATTATTGTTTTTGCTGATAATCTTTTTGCGCTTACCGAGTATGCCATGAAGCTTCGGAAACCTATGATTTATGGTGCCACCAGGTGAATCATCAATACATGCCCAAAAATCTACTTGTCAGGGTTTTCTCGTCTTACTAGGTTTACATACCTGATTGACAATTTGTTTTTTTAGCCACCAGGAGAGAACAAGAATTCTTCACGCTTTTAAGAACAGTCCAGACGTTAATACTGTTTTCCTTTCGAAGGTATAAGCTTTTGGTCTTGATATCGTTGTTTACGTTCAAAATTCAAATTCTTCCAAGTAACACAGTGATGTCTTTTTTAGCTTCATAGTTGATTCATGTTTTTGCTAGCAGACGCATCTAACTTTGAATCTTGACCATGTCATTTGTTTTATAGGTTGGTGATAACTCAATAGATATCCCTGAGGCCAATGTGATTATCCAGATCTCATCTCATGCCGGTTCGCGACGTCAGGAAGCCCAACGTTTGGGTCGTATTCTGAGAGCAAAGGTTTGTAACTTCCATGTGCACCCATCTTAATGGGGCCAGCATTTATGACATCTTTCACTGTTTTGGACTTGATATGAGATCTATAGCAAGTTAGGTTTCAGTCACTCGTTAAAAGAAACCCACAATTCTTGAAATAGGACCTATAAAATGGTGGTAAGGTGTAATTCATGTGGATCTGCATGCGAACAAATAGAATAATAGAAGCACCATAAGCATGTATCTCATCCTGCAACTTCACAAGCATTATGTTTATGAGCTCCCGTGTTTGTTTGTCATTATGCTGGATTGTGACACTCAATTTATCAGTTTCAACATTTTCTTGACAGGGTAAACATCAAGATCGAATGGCTGGAGGCAAGGAGGAGTACAATGCCTTTTTCTATTCCCTAGTATCTACTGATACACAGGTAGCTCATAGTATTAGCTCTCAGTTTTATATCAAACTATTTTAATTCTCCCGTTTATTTTGTTTGGACCTTCCATGCTAATAATATTTTTGAATGTCTGAATGAATATACTCTTGATTTCTGAAAATGCATAAGCTTATTAAAGGGTTGCTGCTTGTGCAGGAGATGTACTATTCTACTAAGAGGCAACAGTTTTTGATCGATCAAGGTTACAGCTTTAAGGTGCAGTTTTTAGCAATTCTTCTCAACTGTTATCTGAATTCTTTTCTTAGTACTTGAGATAATCTGAGCGCACACACAAACACATGTACATAGTTGTGCCAGGATTGCATTGTAGTTCCTTTCAACTTTGTTGGTCATGTGTGTAACGGTGGACTTTGAAATATTGGCAGATCATCACAAGTTTACCACCAGCAGATTCCGGATCAGATCTAAGCTATCACACCCGCGACGATCAGCTACAACTTCTCGGCAAGGTGAAGTTTGTTTGCTGGGTTCCTGTGCAACACTTCAGTTTCTCTTTCTTGTTTGTTGGTTGAATAGTAAGAGTTTTAAGATGGTTTTCTGGGTGTCATGTGCAGGTACTAAATGCAGGTGATGATATGGTTGGTTTGGAGCAATTAGATGAGGATACAGACGATATTGCTCTTATAAAAGCACGTCGCACTATGAGATCTATGAGTCACATGTCTGGTGCTGATGGCATGGCTTACATGGAATTCAGGTACTACAGCTCTCTTTTTCTCTTCAGTAAATCTCCCATTTGTACTATGTTATATATGTTCTTTTCTGTCTATACTGCCGGTCACACTCCTTTATTGATATGCACTTGTAATTCCCTTTCTTAACTTGTGTGCAGCAAGGGGAAGTATCCTGGACAGGGGCATCTTAAAAGTATTAAGCCCAAGGACCCAACAAAGCGACATAGCTTGTTCAAAAAGCGATTTGGTTGAAACGCAACTTCATATCTCAGGACACTGACAAATTTTTTATATGTTCTGTTGTTGCTAGCACGCCAAATACTTTCCCCGAGTGTGATAAGAACACTCGAGGAAATATTAGAGAAATGTATATAATGTTCTGTGAGCCAAATTCCTAAACCATGTAAAATTTTAAGCTTTCAAAGCCATTTTCATCTCAACAAATCTGCCATTTATTTTAGTAAGGGTGACGTTTCTAATAGTGGCAGCCATCATCCCCCTTAACACATCTTGTACCTTCTGCAATAATCAACATGAAACTCTTATACATCCTAAATTTCAGGATTGGTTAAAAGAATACTGCAAACTTTCTTAAAGAACAATGTTTTGGGGACTAGCCCAAAACAGTGGGGGACTACTCTTAAAGTTTGGAGGTGGATATTTGAAGTAATTTTGGGTCACCCCTTATCTAATATTTTTTTTAATACCAAATTTACCCTTGGTAATTAAATTAGTTAGATTAGTTAGTGTTAGTGTGATGATTAATTAGTGATTAGTTAGTGATTAGTGAGTTATTAATAGGATAGTTTTGTTAGAATGAGATGAAGAAGAAGGTGAAGAAGAAGAAGAAAAGATGAAGAAAAATAGGGAAGAACCCAAAAAAATTTATTTTGAGTTTAGTAAATATGATATGAGTGATTCATGTGATGATACCTCCTCCTCAGAATCAGAACCTCCTTCATCTCCTAAACTATTTGTCAATACTTCTAACGATCCGGGTATGAGTTATTTCTTAGATGATGAATGTTTTTTTCCCCAAACTCAAGCTAACAACCCAATGATGAATTTTATCAGCCACAACCAGAATATGAAGTTATGGTTACTCAGGTATGTCTCAAATTTAGTTAATGTAGCTTGAATTGTGCAAAAAATAGGCCAAATCGAAAATTTCAGGAAGAAATTTCGGCTAGGTGATAGTAGTTCGGTTAGCAATTCTGCCAAAAAGGTAGCTGAACTCTCCTGTATGTGCAGTTCGGTTACTCATTTCAGCATACACAGGTAACCGAACTCTGTTTTAATGGAGGTTTTTGAGAGTTCGGTTATCTTTTTCCAGAAAACGTTGCCGAACTAATTTTATAGAGTATACAGTTAATGGTTCGGTTCAGTCGAGTTTATTCCTTTTGTTACCGAACTTTATGTTCGGCAAGCTCGCAAATCACCTTCATTGATTAGATAACCGAACTCTATAGTTCGGTTTAGTCGATTGTATTAATTATGTTGCCGAACTATAGTTTTGAAATTTCCAAAGAACAAGTTCGGCAAGATCGCAATTTTTTTTTCATAACCGAACTTTTTGTTCGGCAGGATCGCATATTATGTTTACATTGCCGAAAATATTTGTATTTCTTATTTTTAGTTGGTATTGACGTTGTGCTATTACTCGTAGGTTGCATCTGATCCAATAGAACCAATGGAAAATCAACCTACCCCTGTTGATATTTTGTACGATGACACGTCACATCACTACATGAATGACTTGGTATTCAAAAGTCCTTTAGAGGAAAAGAGTTGGGCTAGACAACATGCACTAAAAGACATGTGCGTATTAGTTTTGAATGGGAGAGAGACCAAAACTCGCTTTGAAATGGTTTGTGAGAGAAGCGGTGATCCCGATAAAAGCCACAAGAGGAAGGGTTATGTTTATAAAGGAAAGACAAATAGGAAGAACAAAACTTTCTCAAAGAAGATTAAATGCCCATTCAAGCTTGCATTTAATTACAACAAAGAATTGGGTGGATGGGTTCTCTACAAGGTTATGGAAGGTTGTCATAACCACCCTCGTCCGGAGCATCTTGAAGGACATTTCATGGCGGCCAAGCTAACTCCTGAAGAGATGGACAAGGTAGCTAAAATGAGGAAAATGGATCTTTCACCGATTCAAATGCTCCAAATACTAAAGGAGGATAACAAGGATAACCACTCATCTTTGTCCACCATTTATAATGCAATAGTGACAATTAGAAAGAAGGAATGGAGAGATAGACAAGTGATGCAACAATTGTTTTTTTTGGCCAAAGAGAAAGACTACGCGGTTCAAAAGGATGTGGATTCGGACGGAGAGATAACACAACTCTTCATTGCGCATCCAACGAGTGTTCAATTGGCTCAATGCTTTCATGAAGTTCTCATAATGGATTGTACTTATAAGACGAACAAGTACGAGATGCCATTGTTGAATATTGTTGGGCGTACTTCGACGTAGTCACCGTTTACCGTGGCGTTTTGTTTTTTAAGATACGAGCAAGAACCTAGTTACATTTGGGCACTACAACAAGTTAAGGCAATCTTCCGAGGTGATGATATTCCCGGGGTTATAGTGACCGACAATGAAGTCGCATTGATGAATGCAATAGAGGTAGTGTTTCCATTAGCACACAATATGCTTTATACATTCCATATATGGTGTAATTTGATAAATAGGTGCAAGCCAATAATTTGTCCACCCAAGAAAAAAGGATATGAAGAGATTAAGATGCTACCGGAACATGAACGAGCGGATGCAAAAGAGGAAGTTGAAAAACAATACGCTCTAAATTACGCTAAATGGGTTGCTTTCAACAGTGAATGGGAATCATTATGTTGGTCTCTTACCGAGGAAGAGTATCATCTAAATCTTGCGGAGTTTATCGGCCATTGGGATACTCCCGATTATCCCGGTGTTGTATCGTATGTTCTTCGCCAATGGTTGGAACCACACAAAGAGAGGTTCGTTAATGCCTATACCAACCAATATAAACACTTGGGAAATCAAGCGACAAGTTTAGTAAAGTCGGCTCACCATCGGTTGAAGAAGAATCTCTTTGGATGTGTTGATAATTTCATAACCGTGTGGAATGCTATGGAAAATTACTTCAAGCGCGACATTGATAGAATTAAAGAGAAATTCCAAAAAAGCCGTATATTCAAAATGACCGGAAAATACGCCGACCACCCATTGTTCAAGGGAATCCATTACAACGTATCTCGCCAATGTATGAAGTTGTTGATCATAGAAGTCGAGTTGATTGATAAGTGGGAAACCAAGAGGGATGAGGTGTGTGTATGTAACATGAAGAAGTCTATGGGACTCCCTTGTCGCCATATGATAATCAACTACGAGCATGGCGTAATCCCTTTAAGCGACATTGATCCATATTGGAAGCATCTAAGTTTCATCCCTCCTCCAAAGGGAGAAGAAGCCGGAGAGGAGTTTGGTGATAACGACATGGGTAGAACCGTACTAGAGATGTATCGTGGCATGAACAAGCTCCAAAAACAAATATTTTGGGATGACATGAGGAAAATCATATATCCACAAACTTCGGAGAATGTTTATGAACCGTCAAAAGGAAAACGCAAAGGTAGGCCAAGCAAAAAAGAAACTAAAAAACAACTAAGAGAATATGCAAAGGTGTTACGTAAGAAGAAAAGTGAGCAAACCCCATTTACTAGAGATCCATCGGCCCATGAGTATACCGCGGAAATGTACTTGGAGCAAACCAAGAAAAGGGGTAGGAGTATTGAGGAGAAAGGCGAAACAAGTGAGCGAGATTTGAAGAAAAAAGGTACGATGTGTCCATCTCAACCAAGCCAACCATCTTCCGGCGACGTGAAGCTTAAGTCTCCAATTTGCCCTATTCAACCATCTTCCCTAGACGTGAAGCTTGATGCTCCAAATAAAGACTATTTGAATGATCTACCTCTATACATTAGAGAATACGTTATATCCACCGAAGACATTCCTCCGGATGGTAATTGTGGTTTTCATGTTGTCAATCAGCAACTTGGGCATTTCATCGAAGGTGCAAAGCTAAATAATGGATGTGCAATCACTCATATAAGGCAAAGGTTGTTGTCCAAACTAAAGGAGAATCCGGCATTTTACAAGACAATGTTGTGCGATGGGGTGGGTAGTCTCAATGAGCAATTTGTTAAGTATCAACGTCGTCTTCATGGGGGCCATCCGATCACAAGGGATTATTGGATGAGCATACCGATATGTGGACACTTAATCGCCGAGGCTTTTAATTGTGTGGTTCATTATTTCTCAAAGTATGCTAGTTTCACCTTCACCCCGAAAACAACCGTATGTGTCGAGCAACTCAAACGAAGGAGATGTGTGATGGCATTAATTAACAACAACCACTTTATAGGCCTTCGTTTAAAACCCGATTGTCCACTGCCTCCAATATCCGGAAACTCTTTTTGGCCTGCCTTTAACTACAATATAATGTTGGGTTGGTGTATTATGTATGAGCATAACATGGAGATGTGGAAAGCTTTGTCGAAATCTGACGAAATTGTACATGAAGGTCGAATTTCACTTGATGATGATTAAATGACACATGCAATGTAACTAAGTATGCTTATCAATGTAATACTATGTTTTTTGAAGTGTGGTATTCATTATCGAGATAATGCTAGTATTCTATTGAGTTGACAGATAATAGTTCGGCAACCTGTATTTTTGTGCAGGTAACCGAACTAAAGTTCGGTTACCTGGTGAAAAAATACAGTTTGCCGAACTCATGTTATATATGAGTCTTCAGAAAAAGTTTCGGCTACCATTGATATAATACTTGCCTAACCGAACTTTATAGTTCGGTTACAAGCTAGAAATTTAGAAAACCGAGCTTTTAACCTGAAGCCTCAGGGGAGTTTTCGGCAACCAGTTTAAATGTTGCGAGGTAACCGAACTCTGTCTTCGGCAACCTTGTAGTATTTAGCTGTTCGCCGAAAATTAAGTTCGGTTACAAGCTAGAAATTTAGAAAACCGAACTTTTTAGTTGAAGCCTCAGGGGAGTTTTCGGCAACCAGTTTAAATGTTGCGAGGTAACCGAACTCTGTCTTCGGCAACCATTAATTAGTTACAGGTTACCGAACTAACCTGTGTTTAAATTTCAGCTTGCCGAAAAAAATCCTGTATTCAAAATTTCTTCCATATAAAATTGAAAACACAAACCCAATTTAAATTAAAAACAAAAACAAGGTTCTAAAACAAATATAAAAGTTGTTATACATACCAAACTACGAAATCCATAACTAATAAGTTTTTTGAAACTAAAACCATACGAAATCACTAACGACCACCACGACGAACCCTTTTACCACTTCCTTGTTTACCACGAGTTTTAGGTTGAACTTCCTCATCACTTGGGGTTTCATCTACTCGTCCGGTTTCCTACATGGCGCGACTTGAACATTCTCCTTGTTGTCGACCCCTCTTCAATTGCTTAGACCTACTTGGCTCCATCATTCTTTTAGTTATAAGACCCTCCCACTCGCCGTAGTAGTAGGTTTGTTCCTTAGTCGACATCGGCTCTCCACTGCGGATTTTAGCCATCAATTTCTTCAATAATTTCGTACCCTTCTTCACCTGATTCCAATTTTAAGCATAAGTAAATATATTTTCAATACTTTCAAACAACAAGGAAGTATAAGAGAAGACATTTTCTTACCACATTATCCCATAACATTTTTGCTTCTTCTCCACAAATAGGCATCTCCTTCTGACCTCTCTTAGCCTCCCTCTCCTTTGCCTTCCCCTTCGCCTTATCAGTCTTAGCTTGTTGTTCTCTATTTATCACAAAAGGATGACTAATTTCTTGATAAAACCCCGTATAATCTTCATCACATGCATTTACATCTCCACCACAAGGTACACAATCACCTAAAGGTAAGTAGTAGTTATGAAGTGCATTCCAATGTCCTACCGTAGGAGTTGGTTCATGTTTTGGAACAAAATATTTCTCGGTGTTCTTTGTTCCTTGAACCA